>OZ005652.1:151224524-151569524 GCA_963930645.1 Salticus scenicus | reverse complement strand
GTTAAACCTTATTTTAAAAAGGCCTTGGTATTTCCTGACCGTTGGTGTTGTTCGTATAGAACACGCTGTGCCTCCTGGTGGTGGAAAGTGCAACTAAAAGATTTTTCAGTTGACACCATGTGACACCTCATTTGAAAGGTCTTAGAAATTCATGGCGATTGGTGATGTTCGTATACAACATACTGCGCCCCCCTGGTGGAGGAAAGTGGATTTTGCAGCGTGTGCGTAACATGCCTTCTATACGGTGACGCAGCCACAGGCAGAGGTAACACGAGTCAGAGGTTTGTTCGGTTCAAGTTTAATTTTTGTGAATTTTTCATGTTATTAGTGGCCTGCATATACGCTGCCGCAGGCACCGGGTCACGAGCCCGAGTTTCGTTCTATTTGAAGTTTTTTTTTTTTTTTTTTTCTGTTACATATGATTATTATTATTATTATTTTGTGACGCTTTCATTTAAAAATAGAAATTCAAACAAAATCGATTTAAAGATATAAACCATACAAATTTAAGGTTCATTTAATGTTATTATCATGGGCCCGGGCAATGCTGGGCGGGTTCGTTCCGTTACAGGTTAATTTTTGGTATTTTGTTTTATGTTAATAGCGGCCTGCATATGCGCTGCCGCAGGCACCGAAGTCACAAGGCAGAGTTTCGTTCGGTTCAAGGTAATTGTTTTGTTACAGCTGATTACTTTTTTCGTGATGCTTTCATTTAAAAACAGAAATTCAAGCAAAATCGAGCTAAAGTTATAAAATCATACAAATTTAATGTTCATTTAAGGTATCATGGGCCCGGGCAACACCGTGCGGTTTCGTTCGGTTTCAGGTTAATTTTTGGGAATATTTTTTATGTTAGCGGCCGGCGTATGCCGAATGCACCGGGGTCACAAGCAGAGTTTCGTTCAGTTCGAGGTAATTTTTTTGTTAAAGCCGATATTTTTTCGCGATTCTTTTATTTAAAAATAGAAATTCAAACAAAATCGAGTTAAAGATGTAAAATCATGCAAATTTAAGGTTATTACCATGAGCCCGGGAAACGTCGGACGGGTCAGCTAACATGTAGTCAGCTAACATGTATTAAACAAAATAGAAAATAAAAGATAGCAAGTGTTTATTTGGAGTCAGTTTGAGTCACATTGACAGTACTTTGTAGAAAGTGATGCCATATATAGTATTTCTATTTATAAGCATTTTCCCGACTTTCTTTTTTTTTAAGTGAAATGTCATAAATTATATTAGATTTTTTAACTTGAAATACATTTAACTAATGATGCGATTTTTTTTTTTTTTTTTTTTTTTTTTAATATTACGGTCAAAATAAAGTAATCGTCGAATTCGACGGGTTCCAGCTAGTATATTTTAATTCAACTTATACATTCATAATACATTCTTCTTCTTCTTTTTTTTTTTTCGTCGTAAAAGATTATTGTGTACATTCATGCATATTGTTAATGTGATTTTTCTCTTCTACTTGACATTCGAATTTAATTTACAACTATTATCTTGCTATTTGTAACATAATCTACATTTTACAAGTGTTATTTATAAAAGTAAATTGTTAGTGATTAACACAACAATAGCAAGCATATTCGAGAAGTATTTAATGCAATAATTTACGTTTGAGAAAATGTCGTCGTTAAATATTTAAATCCAATTTTCCTAATTTGATTTTAGCATACAATGAAAATGAAATAAATATGACTTTTATGGTATGTATCAAACACATTCATAAAATTTAATTATGTAGTTGTTTAAAGCAAGCTATTATAATTAAAATGTTTATATCGGTTTTCGCAATAAATTTGACATATTTTTCTGAATTTACATCTAATAGGTGCTGTCTACATTTTTATTTTTATTTTTATTTTTTTCACTACTAAAAAATTAATTATTTAAACGAATATTTACGTGTGAAATCGAGGTTTATTTAATTTTGAAACTCCTAGAAATTATGTCTCACGACATATTTTTTGTTTACAATAATTAATTATAATATATTATATATATATAGTCGGCAGTAAAAGTATCGAAGCACATAGCCCCATTTTTCCTTTTTTTTTTAATAGTTTGATCACTGATCTTTATTATTAACTTACCTTTTTACAAACAGCATAAAGACTGAGATCATGACTCAATAAATATTTACTTAATAAAGCAGTATTAGATCTTTTAAATATGAATTATTACTTGCGCTTCAGTAATTTTGCTGCCAACTAGGTATATGCATATGTATGTATGAATGCACGTGTGTGTGTGTGTGCAATAAATACTGTTACAGTAGACAATTATTCTCAAACTAAAAATCATTTTAATAGTTTTGTAATTATTTTTGTAATTATATTTTGTATGCCAATTAAAAAAGCGCCTATTTAGTAAATACACAGCAAAATAAAGAAGTTGCACACAAACTGAATAATTTCAGCCAAAAATAATTTATCATTTGAAAGACCACATTATTAGTTTTTAAAAATAACTGGTTTGTCTAAAACAAAATATTAGATTAGGAAAAAATGTATTAGCTGAGTTTAAAATATTTCATAAAATCTTAATATGATTTTTTTTTTTATTTCTTCATAGCCAATATCCTCAGAAGTATAAAAAATACATCTCGATTTTTGTTTTTCAAATAAAGACAAATGACTGTAAAAATGAATAAAACAAAGTTATTTTAGGTATATTTAGTTATAATTATTCTTTTGGAGGTTAAGTGTAATTTTCGATAAAATTCTTTTTTTTTTTTTTTTTTTTTTTTTTTTTCGAGGGAAGCATTTTTAGAGAATCACTAAATTTACATCTTCTTTAATTTTTTTCTATTATATTAAATGGTTTCATATTTCGTAGAATTAATTCTGCCATACTTAATTAAGATGATTAATTATTTAAAGAGTTTAGCATACGAAGCCTGATTGAATTGCTGCAGTCGTCAATCATAAATATTGATTTATTTTTAATATATATATATATATATATATATATATATATATTGCATTTCACACATAATTCAGTTAGTTTTCCTATAGAACAAACTTTTTCGACGTTGAAATTGATGAACAGTTTCAATGTGCGATAGGTGTTAATCAAATTTCAACAATCTTACAGCTTTCAAATACTTTGAATGGACATGTTGACAAATGGTGGATAAAAAAAACAGAAATTTTGACTTTTTGAGAAAGGGCACCCATCACTAGTTGTAGCTTAGCCCAATAAACAATTTCCGAAATATATTAATTTTGGATATTATTTAAGCTGTGCAAGAGACCTAAATTTTCAATTTTTTTTACAAGATCTTTTGAGTTTTTTTTTTTTTTTTTTTTTTTTTTTTTGTAATTTTACTTTAATTTATACTCACAGATTAAATTTAAATTTGTGTAAATATATATCATAAACATATTTAAAAAATAACATCATTTCATTCTCGAAAAATGCGCGAAAAGTCTCAAAATTTAAGCCACAAACGTAAAAATGAGTTTAAAAAAAAAAAAAAAAAATCAGTTTTTCTTTTTTTTAATAAACTTTTTCCTAAATTTATTTTATCAACATAAACAACTGAAAAATTTCCAGAAAAATTGCAAATATTTGCCGATGTTTCAAAATTATAACAAATTGCACAGGCTCACGTTAGTGTCCAAAATCATTCAATTTTACATAAAATGTCCATCTATCTTAATAAATATCTATTTTTATGACTAGAATTTAGAAAATGTTTTAATATTCTATACCTTTCATATAATAATAGATTTTTTTTTTTTCATTTTCAAGAGTTCGAGATAATATATAATGCCTTTCCGCAAATAGTTTGTATATATTTGTCAAACATGCAATTCATCAAAAGCAACTTTGCTTCCCTCACTGATTTGTCCATTCTGTGGCTTACAGACACTGTCTCTGATCTTTAGTCTAGAACTACCGGGTTCGAATCTCAACATATATCAACATTCGGCTTATATCAAAATCAATAAAAAATCTTATTTTTAATATTGTGGTTGGTTGGTTGGTAGAATGGGTTTTACGTCGAATTGGTGTTGCGCAATGGACAATTGCTGATGGTGTTGCCACCCCTACAGGTGTTTCGGAGACATGCCTTCAATATATTAATCCTACACGGAGAGGATGGCTCCCCAACTTCAGTAATCCACATTGGTATAATTTTGATGGGAACATGGAGGACATTGCGGACAGATTTGATTTTACGTGCACCAGCCACTATTAGTGTACACGATGGTTTTCGGCCAGATCGAGTACCGAACCCGCAATCTTCCAATTACGAACCCGTTGCTCTACCGACTGGGCTAACGCGGCCCTCTTTAATATTGTGAAGAATTATCGGCAAAGCACCTTGTTTGTATTTATATATTAATGAGAAAGACTGATTACTCTCCAAAGATTTTATCAACTGATTTGAGAAAAACATATGCATTCCACAAAAACAATTTTTCATGGAATTTTCTATATCTCTAAATTTTTAAATTACTTTGTTTGCTCACAAGCGTGAACTTTTGTTGTCTTTTTCAAGATTAAATTATGCAGGGATGAAAAAACACAGATTTTTAATTTTAAAGTAAACATCGATATTACAGTGTCCACCACATGTAAACTTTTCAAAATTGTACATTAAATTCATAACAAAAACCATATTCGAAATTTGAAAATTGCCCAACATTTTCACACTTCACTTACCTGAACATAAAATGTATAATAATAAAAAAAAGCAAACAGAAAGTGTGAAAATAATTTCACTAATCTATCTAAAAGTATATGAAAATTAAGTATAGAACTTTTGCTTTTAATTAAAAACATTAAAAAAATTTGCATAAATATACAAAAAAAAAAAAAAAAAAAAAAAAGGACATATATTTTTTGAAATATCCAAAAAAGCAATTTAAATATTATTTAAGTATTATGTCTTTTACATACTGTATATATGTATGTGTGTGTGTGTATTATAATTTATTAAAAACAATTTAAATGTTTGTATCCCTGATAATTAAAAAAAAAAAAAAAAAAAAAAAAAGATGATAAAAATGTTTTCAAATTTTGCAAAATATAATTATAAATTGCATTTTAAAAATCTCCAAAACTCAATTTATAACTGCGCCACTAAGAAGTAAGAAATTAGGTCTTTGGGATATTCTTTTGATGAAAACCGTTTAATACTATTCAAGCAATTAAAAAGTTTAATTAATGTCACAGTGCTTCATTAAAACCTCAATCACTTACAACATTTTTAAGGGTGAAAAAAATATTTAAATTTGTCTGAATATAATGCCTTAATGCATTTTTTTTGCAAGTAACGGTAAAATTGGTCTCCCTATTTTAAAAATGTAGTCATATATATATATATATATATATATATATATATATATACCACTAAAATGTAGTCGTATAATGAAAAACGACAGTTTTTTGAGTGACGCAAGCGGAGGGATAAACGGGACGCTGCGAACTCATATATACGGCTAGTTTGACATCAAAGAGATTTGTAAAAGCCGACACTTAATATCTCAGCAAATATGCCATATTTTGTTCTGATCTTTCCAAAATAATCTTTTATCTTCGGTCTTAATCTATCCTGAAAATTTTACATTTCTACATGCAATATGTTTTGAGTTCTGAATCTCAATTTTAAGCGAAAAAGGGAAAACGGTTGGTGTAATAGACTGAAATTCTGAAAAATATCTCTAAAACGGCTCGAAGGATTTTCATATAATTAATATATGTTGTTAATAGGATCTTTCTGAATCTAGTAACGTTTTCGTTTTTTTTTCAGGAAAATTCTTGTTTTTTACATAAATCGCTTTAAATATGGAACTATATTACTCCGCCAATTACATGTGTTTCTTCGGGTGAAAACGCTGTTATGCGGTTCTTACTTGTGAGGTATGTGGGCTGGTTGATTTTTTAGAATTTTTTTTAACGCAAAAGTACTTTATTACATGTTAAAAATATTTATTGTATATATACTAAGTCAAATTCACTTAAATACATTTTCTCTTCTGTTATGAAAAAAAATATTTTTGATTTCAAAATTTCATATTTAGTCAAAAAAATATTTAGATAATATTTTAAATAACGAAGTATTTTGTAATTTTAGATATTCCATTTTATCATAATAATGATAAATTTACAATTTTTTAAAGCGAAAAAATTTTTAATCATTCATGAACATCGATTTTATAATAGCTCAATGATTTGCGATTCATATTCATGTATCATTCCGCGCCGGGAATGAAAAAAAAAAAAAAAAAAAAAAACAGCAAATAGAGTTTTGGCGCCATCTATCGTTTTTTATTTAAAACATACACTTCTGTAAATACATATATATATATTTTTTCTTTTTAAAAATTAAAAATCTCTTTTGAAAATACAGTTAGAGTTTATTCATTTATTTATTTTTCAGACTTTAAAATGATACATATTTTAAATATTAACATAAGCATTTTTTATTATTATTATTATTTAAAGCAATAATGCCTAGGGGATGAAACAGTGCTTACACTGTTTATTAGAAATAACATTATTTCATGAGTTTTATTAAAATTCATGAAAAATATGTCAAATAGCAATTATTAAAAAACACGTCAAAATAAATAAATAACATCTCTACTTTGAAACCCATAATAATGTACTTAAAATATATTATTCTTTCTTTTATTTTTTTAATTAATTAATTTCTGCATGAAAAATTCTATTTCATAAATATATTTACAATTACAATTAAAAAAAAATCCTCCTTTAATTTTAAATAACTATTTCTACCTGTTTCTAAACAAGGTTTTTTTTTTTTTTTTTTTTTTTTTTTTTTTAAGGGAAAAAAAAATAATAATAATAAAGTTAAATACATATGTATATGATTTTAATATAAACTACTAGATAAAAACTACTTTCTTAAAAAAAAAAAAAAGAAAGAAAAAACTTTTAATTGCTTCGAAACATGTAGAAATAATTATTTAAAATTAAAGGAGGGTTTTTTGTTTATTGTAGTTGTAAATATATTTATGAAATAGAATTTTTACGCAGAAATTTAATTTTTTTTTAAAGCTTAACTTATATTTTCCATAAAAAATTTTCTCCAGGTGATTTTATCTTATTTTTAAAATTATAGAAATGTAAAGCTTAATTTATATTTTGTCTATTTTTCCCCCAAATGTTTTATATGAAAATATATATGAAGTAATTTTTACTTGCAATTTTGATGAAAATTTAAACTGTGAATATTGGAGCATACTTAGCCTCAAAAGGGGAAACAAAATATACAAATTTCCATTTTTAACATTTACTTGATTTTTTTTTTTTTTTTTTTTTTTTTGTAAATGTTTAATTTGTAATTCTCTAAAAAGAAACTTGCAAACTGTAAATTACGTAATTCTAACTTAAATTTGAAATTATCCACTTATTTTTCTTTCTTTCTTTCTTTTTTTTTTTTTAAGGGTTTGAGAATCCCAGTCAATAAATTTTTCTAGTGCGAAGCTTCTCCATTTTGTTTCCAATTGGCAGGCTACTTGAAAATTTGTCAGTATGATAACGTTTGAAATACTGAATTAATTCGCACGAAATTTGTAGTGTAGATTTTTCTTAGAAATGCATTTGATATGTTCATTTGCCAACTTAATCTACCCTCTTGTTTCCCTGTGCTAGCACACTGAAAATTTCAAATGTACATTAGAAAGTTTTTATGAACCGATTTGCTTAAAACTCCATATATACAAGCCTTCATTAATAAATCCACTAAGTCCATTAATAAATTGTAGCTGCCATTTTGAAAAAAAAATGGTGGCAACTTCATAAAAAAAGATAAATTAGTTTACCCTTCCTAGGAGCCAGAAGGACTTATTTTAATTTTTTGATCAATAACCACTAAAAAGTAATGATCAAAAAACCCTTAACGGCTTAAAAGTTTGTGACGCCGCTACTTTATGGATATAAGAATTTGAAATATGAGTCTTAAAAATAATAATATCAAATTTTAAGTGACGCTTTGCAATTAGTTGAAGTATACATATAGATTTTCTTATTTGATCATTTACTTTTATCTTTTATTTATATTTATAATGCAAACGTAACATTTTTAACTTCAAGACCAGACAGATATATAAAATACACTCACTGATGCTTTTTCATTCGCATTTCAAATTCAAAATAACAGTTTTAAAAGGAATTCTATAAAAATTCCAGTGGCACCTCGGTGTTATTTTAAAAGATATGTTTTTAGATTCCATTAAAATTACTTTTGTTTTGTCTAATAAAGTATATTTACACATTTAAACAGTGCTTTTAATTTTCAAATATAATGTGAAATAATTATATTTTCACTGAGTTTGTATTATAAAGTAAAATATTTATTTCATTAAATTGATTTATCTTTTGCGTCACGCTATCCAAAACCGCAAGTAAAATTTGTGTAAATGTTTTCTTTACGTCACACTACCTCTTTGAACAAATTTTCTCTTAGTTGGATACTATGATACTATGTTTTGGATAGCGTGATGCAAAAGATAAATCAATTTATTGAAATAAATAATTTTACTTTATAATGCAAACTCAGTGAAAGTATAATTATTTCGCAGTATATTTGAAAATTAAAAGCACTGTTTATATGTGTAAATATACTTTATTAGACAAAACAAAAGTAATTTTAATGGAATCTAAAAACATATCGTTTAAAATAACACCGAGGTGCCACTGGAATTTTTATATAATTCCTTTTAAAACTGTTATTTTGAATTTGAAATGCGAATGAAAAAGCATCAGTGAGTGTATTTTATATATCTGTCTGATCTTGAAGTTAAAAATATTACGTTTGCATTATAAATATAAATAAAAGATAAAAGTAAATGATCAAATAAGAAAATCTATGTATACTTTAACTAATTGCAAAGCGTCACTTAAAATTTGATATCATTATTTTTAAGACTCATATTTCAAATTCTTATATCCATAAAGTAGCGGCGTCACAAGCTTTTAAGCCGTTAAGGGTTTTTTTAACTGATATATATACATACATACATACATATATAAGCCACTACATGTGATTCTGCTTCTTTCTCTTTAAAGACCAATTTCTACAATGCAGTAAGTTCAATATTCAGTTCATTACAATATCTTTTTTGCCTTTCAGGTCTGGGTGGGAACATGACGATCTAGCATGTCTTTTTATTAAATTATTCTTATCACAAATATCGACTATGTATTTTTTGGATTATTAAATTGATTTAGTTATAGGCTATTAAATTAATTTAGTTATGTTGCTTTTAAAAAGAATTGATATTGTTATGTATAATTTATCAGTAATTCAATCTTGTTTTAGAATTTCATAGATTTTTGTTGGGAGTATGCTAGTTTCGCCATGTTTCTGAAACCTGTTAGGCCTTTCTCAATTTACTTTATTGTCCGTTCTGCTGCTCCCACCCACTGAAAAGGATGCGGAAGAGTGTTTTTCACATGTAGTGTTGTTTTTACAATTGTTCTTCGTTACTTTAATTCGTTATTTCTTTGTTTTTATTAACGTTTTTCCATCTTGTTGACCACGTCCATTTTTCTTCAAGTGTCTACATATTTTCAAAATTATATATATATATATATATATATATATATATATAATTTAAAGAATTTAATACCGTTATAAAATTCAGCAATTTATAGGTACATGATAATACCAACAACACACATATAAAAGTGATTGTAATTCCATTTATATGTTAGCACACATTTTTAAAGATTTATTTACAGTACCAATTAATAGATAAATCCATTTCAAATTACTTACGCTAAGGTGAACAAATAGAACCACAGCACTAAGACTAACTAAGATTGATGTTTATGCAAAATTCATGAAACTTATCGTACGTAAAGCAATAAATTTATAAAAAATATGAAAAAAAGATAACTGAAAATAACAATTGGATTAAAAAATATGAAAAAATGGTAATTGGAAATGAGAACTGGATTAAGAAATTCTCAAAAATTGAAGTATTCGCTCGTCAGGAAACATATACTTTTACGAGCAGAGAAATCGCAAGATTTCGAGAAACTGTATAGCTAATTCAAGCCAAAAATATAGTTCATATTCAAATCTTGAGACAAAACCAAATTTATAGAGAAATGAAATAAATTATTACCACAAACCGGCAAAGAATCAAGATATATATATATGTGTGTGTGTATATATATATAAGAATTATTCATATGTCATGCGACTCCAAACTTAGAGAGTAACAATTAACAAGTTGCCATCTGAACAATTTTAATAAGAAAAATAATAACTAGACTAGTAACGATTAATCGATAAAGGTTCTACAAATGAGCAATTTCATTAACAATTAAATTCACTATATTAATGTACTTTCAATTTAATGATGCGTAAAACTTTAAAACTTACATGAATTGGAGTTTAATGACAACTTTCATAAACTTATTGTTCAGTTTATTTTTTAATCTATTAAGTATGAGATGTGTGCTTGTGCCAACTAGCGTAAAATATGATAAAAAAATATAATTCATAATAAGATAATTTTGAAAAAACAGACTTAAGTTATTATTGTTTTTATTTATTTATTTTTTTTTTTTTTTTGAAAGAAGATTTTTTTTTAATTTTTATTTATTTATTTATTTATTTATTTTTTGGTATTAAATTCATTTAATTTAAACCTGAGATAATAAATTTTAAATTAATTTTTATTATTAGCAATAAATTATATGATTTAAAATTTCTTAGTCACAGGCAATAATCCCAAAATGCTCACATGTTTTGATTAAGCAATTTATAGTTATTTATTTTTAAATTAATTTATTTTTAAATTTTATTATTTTTTTAATTAATAAATTTACTTATTCATAAAAAATGGAATTGGACAATTTCTACAATATAAACTTATGAATCCACGAAAAGCCATTATGCATGGAATTAAATTTAACGTGCGAAGAGTTAACCATTCATAATATCAACCTGAAAATTAAGAAGTAGCCTGTAATAGCAATGATCCTTTCCCCCTTATATTTTTATTTAATTTATGAACTCTTCCACCAGTCATACAAACAACCGCACCCAACCTACTTAATCAAACATCCTCGGCATTACTTATTCAATTTTTATTGTTTTTTATTTTTTTTTAATATTTTTTTTAAGTAATACATTAAACATGTATAGTTTTTTTTTTTTTTTTTTTTTAATGTTATACAGATACACTTAATGATATTTTATTGAATAAATAAATTTCTTTCGATAACCCATTTTTGTAGCAGCTCTAATGATTTGGTTGATATTTTTGTTTTTATTTTATATTTAGATGAACAAGAATTATGCATACGAAAGAGGTGATTGAGAATTGTATTTCCGTACACATATACAGGGACCGATTTACTCACTTGGAGGCGTAGGACATTCATCTTCAATGGGTCCCTTTTTTTCATACTTTAATGTTACAATAAACAAAACAAATCGCTTATTTCTGATTCAGACGTCTGAAAGTTCACTACACTTTTTATTTTGTTGGTAAGAGTAAGGCTAAACAAGATCCGTGGCTTGTCTGTCGGATCGACGTACGTCGCCCCCATGTATCTGCATTGCGGTGCGTGCCTTGGATTAGTTAGCCTGTAAAAGTTTTGAATGCAATTATTGGTAATATGCAGTTGTATTTGCGTTTAGCGAAAATATTGCAACTTTTCCAATGAGTTGATAGTTTCCTTGAAAGATCATCACGCCGATTTATAAAACATTGCAGTAATTCCTCCATCCATTGAAGAAAAACACAAAACAACGATATCATTATAGCAAAATATGGAAATTTTTCATTTTAACTATTTTTTAAAATGTATGATGAAATTTCTTGGGAGCCCCTTTACTGTGAGGGCCCAGGGCACGTGCCCCGAATGTCCTGCCTTAAATCAAGCACTACACATATATATGAATACATAAATTAAATTGTGTAAATAAATTTACTTAAAAAAAAAAAAAAAATATTGTCTTTTGTCATAAAGATCAGTATATATTTCACATCCTTTAAGTTTAAGTTTTAAATCAATAAAACTAATACAATTATTGTTAAGGACATTATGAGTTAAATTTCGGTGAGATGGATATTCTAATTTCAATGAAATAGGTGAATAATTATTAACATGAAAAATTATAATATCATCAATGTATCTGTATAAAATGACATATTCATTACATAAAACTTGTTCATAATGGTAAAGATATAAATCAGCTAATAGACTCGAGCTACTTCCGCCTTGGGGGATACCGACATTTTGTATATAAATATTGTTATTATGTATAACGTAATTATTATGAATAATAAAATTTAAAAGGGTTTAAATGATGCTGCACAAAAGTGTTTAGGAATAAAAATTTTATTTTTAAATCTGTTAAAATAATATTATTAAATAAGAGAGGCATACTATTGTAACAATCACAGCTATCGTAGATCACAAGTCGGATCGTACAGTCATCAGCAAAAGTATCCGAGCACTAGCAATAATCCCCGTCAAAAAAAAAGTACAATTAATTCGGCTTTGTTAAATAAATCCTTGTCGAATCATGTTCTTATACTGATCAAGAACATGATTCGACAAGAATTTATTTAACAAAGCAGTATTAAGTGTACTTTTTTTAGACAGGGATTATTGCTAGTGCTCGGATGCTTTTGCTGACGAGTGTACTATCTGGCTTGTGATCTACGATAGCTGCGATTGTTACAATAGTATGGCTCCCTAAGTCAGCAAAATCAAAGGTCATAAAATCGGTGACATTATTCATAATTTGGATTTTATCTTTGTGTTTATAGCTATTTTCAAGGCTTTATTATTATTATTATTATTTTATTTATTTGTTTACTAATTAAGTTATATATTTGTTTGAGAATGTCAAGAAGAACTTTAGGAGGCTTTAAAAGATATGTAAGATTGTAAACAAAAATAAGCTCATTTCAATCTGGATAAATGTGTGTATATTTATCATTCGAGCAAATGTCATAATTTAAATATGAATAAATGTGTACATATTTATCATTCAAGCAAATGTCATAGTTTAAATATGAATAAACTTGTATATATTTATCATTCGAGCAAATGTCATAGTTTAAATATTTTAATATTTATCTTTCTATTACTACTTCTAACTATGTTACTATGAAATTTGTAACTTAGTTACAAATATCGCACTTAACATATTTCCAACAGAATAGATTTTACGATTCACTAAGTTTCATTAGAAAATTCAATAAAAGCTCCATTCTTCTAGACTCTGTGAAACATCGTTGCATCCAGTAATGCTACTTCTCTTTAAAATGATCTCTATTATATAATATGAACAAGGCTCCATCGAATAAAACAGTTAGTAGTTTGAACTTATCAATCAAGTATCTGTGCGTAATCCGTTTAACCAGTAAATGCTCCTTTAACATTTATTTCTACGAGAGAATCCAGTGCCACTTAAGACGTGACCTCAATTCTAAATTGGGTGAAACTAAATAGAAATTTAAGATGAAATGGAGCATGAATATGAACTTAATCCACGTATTTATAAATCCAAGTTAATGTATTTTGAATTTCGCTCGGTGCTAAGTATTAAGATTTGGAATTGTTAATTTTGTGAAATGTGATATATAATAGTTATTTTGTAGACAAATTTTATTGTATTACCTTGTAATGATTAATGAAAAATAGAAACAAATTATTTTATCAAAAATAAAATTGCAATATCATTGATATATATAATAATATTGATAGGAAATGTAACAATACTTTTAAAAGTTTTTGGAGTAATAAGTAAGTTGTTATTAGAAACAGATTGCAATTGAAGAGTGTTATCATAAGTTTTAAAGTTAAAAGAAATAAATGTGTAAATGCGCAGTATAATTAGAAGAAAAAACTGTTAATAATTTACATCACATAGTTGAAAGACAAAATATGTGTATAAACTTTTTTTTTTTTTTTAGTTATATATATATATATATATATATATACCGGGTGATCCAAAAGTCAGGACAAACTTTAAAAATGAATAATTCGAAAACGAATTAAGATACAAAGATACGGTTTTCACCAAACGGATGAAAAAGAAACCGGGTTTTGTGTGGCAACGAAAAAAAATTAGTTCTGTTGGCGACCAACAGATGGCGCTATAGTGTTTTTATTTCACCAAAAGATGATTTACAAATGAAAAAAGTGTTGATAACTTACAAGTCAGCTTAATTACAGTTAATTAGTACTACTACAATAACTGCTCAATGTGCTGTCCATCATTCAGAAGTACAGCTGTGAGACGATTCACCACACCGTTCACAGGATTTAGTAGCATTTCTTGCGTTATGGCAGACACATTTTGGCGGAAGTCATCTTTCAGTGCTGCTAGTTATTCGGCTGGTCGCTGCACACTTTTGACATCAAGAATCCTCACAGCCAAAAGTCACAGGGTGTCAGATCGGGAGATCTTGGAGGCCATGCGTGATTAAAGTAGCGACTGAGAATGCGATATTTCGATGCATGTAAGCTTCCACAACCATTACCTGCCGCATTTGCTCCTTTTTATATCGTTTGTTGCTTTGCATAGTCCTACATCAGAAATCCGACAGCGCCATCTGTTGGTTGCCAACATAACTATTTTTTTTTCGTATCCACAAAAAACCCGGCTTCTTTTCCATCAGTTTGGTGCAAACCGCATCTTTGTATCTTGATTCGTTTTCGAATTATTCATTTTTAAATTTTGTCCTGACTTTTGGATCACCCTGTATATAAAAGTAAATAGGAATATTTGTAATGGAATAATAATTGTACAAATGCCTTTTTTTAAAATTAGCTGTCAAGTAAGCAAAAGATTCCGTGGATTATTCACAAGATTACTTGTAAGAGTTTAGTGAAAAATTATCCTAATAAAAATGTTATAACCAAGAACAAAACACAAATATTCATTGTTGTAAAATTACTACAGTGAAACCCCGATCTATCGCTCCCGCATTGATCGTTTTATTTCTATGGTCATTGCATTATTTAAATAATGCTCATTATTTAAATAATGCTAACGAAACTCGCGTGTATCGTGCTTCAAAAAGTTCTTTTCTCGTATTCATCGTTCTAAAATTTTTCTCTTGATCTTGTAGAAATTTTCTCCTGAAGACCAAGTGATTCCATATAGCATACAAACAGGAATTACTTCTTTTATCCTAAAATCACTCTTTTCCTCATTTCCATGAAGGATCAAAATTGTAATGCTATGTCTCCATACCATCAATTAATTTTGTAAGTTCAGCATGGCAGGAAGTATCTCTTTAGTAATCCAGAAAATTGTTTCGTGAAATGCGGTTACGTGCGAAAAAATGAGGAAGAATGTCAAAGAGAAGGGCAAGAAAATGATGATGATGATGATGATGATAGTGATGATAATGCAGATGAAGAGTGGTTGCGTGTAGCAGAGGATGCGTCTGGTACACAATTTAGTCATAATATTTGCATTAAACAAAACGTTGCGACATGTGGTATCCTAAAGCATTGGAGAGATGTGTATTTAAAAAAAAAATGAAAATAATTGCAACGAAATAGAGGATAATTTTCACGTCGATAACACTATTACGGCGTTAAAAAATGCACGAACTTTTATGTAAGCAAATGAAACTACAGGAAAGGATCAGAAAAATGCTGAAAATGTGGATAAATTCTTGTTTACTTTATAAAAAGAATATAAAACCCAACATATTTTTTTTTAAATAAATTTCATTTAACGTTCTGCAATATTGATTTATTTCCTTCAGTTTGGAAAGTAAAGAATTGTTTTTTTTTTTATTTGTAGTATACTGTATACAGTTTGTGTATTAATCCATAAACATTGTTTTATTCGTGTTTTGACTATAACACGCATTCGTCGTTTTCCTACTTTCATCTTTTTTTTTTTTTCACGCACTCCGTGAAAAACGATGGATCGAGTTTCTACTGTATTTAGTGGAGGCAGTGTCACGGCTTGGGACAACGTCGTGTCGTTTACTGGGACATAGAATTTACTGCACGTGGAGTATCACCACGTAAGTATGTTGAAAACTTTCCAATTCCTTATTGACTGATTTTCATAACGAATAACTGCCATTCCTGCTTCAAAGATCTGTTATTAACCTAGGACAGTTTGCACACAATTCAACAGAACAATATAAAAAATCGAAGTATTATTTTTTTTGCTAAACTATTGGTGCATACTTTTGAATTAATCTTTCTTCTATGTATTTCCATTATTATTTTGTTGTTGTGCTATAATTTAAAACAATAGCTCTTATAAAACCAAGAGAGCTGTTTTGCGCAATCTCTCCTTATAGGATAGGAGTGACTGCGCCCATGGATAGGAGAGATTGCGCTTAGTTACAACAACAATTTAATTGCTAATAGTATTAATTGCACTTAACTAATATTGTTGTAAGGTATATTTATACGAATATTTCTGTATTGGGAGTGGATATTTCAATTCCATAATAATAATAATAATGAAAAAAAAATCATGAAAATTAAAGAAAATTAAAAAAAAATACAAAAAATAATTTGAAGAAAAAAATATTAGGAAACGGCAAAATAATTTTAAGCTACTAACGAACGCGTTTAAATTAAAATTAGTACATTTCATTTTCATCTTAAATGATTTTTTATTTACTGACCAAATCTCTCGTTTTCCACAATCGTTGCTTTTACTATTATAAATGGTGAAGCTATCGGGCAATCACATGCCACAGGTTAACTTATTCGAGACAGCTTGCACACAGTCTTTTCAATGCATTTCCAAGCCAAAAAATGGGAAAAACATCGTCTACTTGCAGAGCTTTATGGCCAGTCATGTCCACTTTCAAGCACAGAATCCACCGTTAATCCACCCACCGTTTATTATTTATTAGAGGTTTTTTTTTTCCCAAATTCTTCCACACAGAAACATTCAAAACACAAAACCTAAATTTCACATTGTTGTAAATCTCCTCTTTTAAACTTTAAAATCCTTTACGTTTATATTTTTTATTTTATTGACATTTAGACAATTTCATTCCATAAACAGAAGTTTGAGTAGGCTGGTATTTTTGCATGCATTTAGTTTTATGGCTTCTATACAGCTGACAACTGCACAAAACTTGAGCATCATGCTTTAACATATTGCAATATTAAATAGATAGATAATAACATTTAAATACATTGGGATAAATTTCTTATAAGCTAACCTTCGCATTCAAGAGGTAAATCCCACCAGAGGTGTGGCTTTGTCGAACGTGCCAGTTCTGAATAATGTTCAATTTCAGATTCTGAGGATAGTCACCAAAGCGATGCGCTGTCTGGAATGGGTTTAACTAGCCCAGTCATTTGTCGAAGTTATTTCCTGGTACAGTTCTAGACATTTAACAAACTCATCCTTATTATCTTATCATTAATATCAAGCTGTGAAATCGCTATTAGTATAGAATTTTATAAAAATCAATGCGCAATCTCTCCTAAATACTAAAAGCGCAAACACTCACATTTTGGCAGAAGAGATTGCGCAGTCTTTTATTAAATAATTAATAGTTTTTAGAAAAAATCATCATGCTTATACCGTTAGTCTAGGTTAGTAGCTTATGAGAAATTGTTTATCTTTAAAATATTTTGTACCGTTACCCTCCTATAGAATTCCCTAGGAAGGGTTATGAAAAGTCAGGCATTTATTTTTGAAAATGAGACGAAATAACCATGTTCTATCCTAGAACATTGAAGCAATCAACATGCACATTCAAGCAGGCACTTCACCATTGATGCTGTACAGCCACTTGCAATAGCAACTCACCCACTCTTCTCATTCTCACCGATCCCCTATGTGCGTAATCTCTCCTAGCTTTAGCTTAATGTGTGTTTATGTGTGTAAGTACCTATCAGTTATTTAAAATAAAATGTAGCAATTTATAAAAATATATAGATGTTTAATTAAGTTCCTTTTTGAAAAATGAATGTGTTTTCGACTAATTATCTCTGGAATTAATTAAATTTTAATTATATTATTTTGTATTTATTTATTATTATTTTTTTTCCTTTTAGGAAAAACCATCATCATTTTATTCTGCTTCGTTTGTGTTAACTTTAGCTGAGCAAAAGTTATTGCACGTAGTTTTTCTATTTTTTTTTTCTTTTTATAAAATTTTAATTTGTTCTAATAATAGAACGCTTAAAAATTAATCATATTATTATAAATTTTTCAAGCATATTAAAATGCATATCAAGAGATCACATGTTAAATATTTAACTACAGTGAAAAAAAAGAAAAGAAAAAAGAAAACAATGTTTCAGCATTAACAATTTAGATCTAAATAGTGATTAAAATATCTATATAATATTTCTCTAATGTGGGACAATTACGATTATATTTTGTAGAAACGATACGATAGTCACAATAAAGACGCGAGGATAAAAAAAAAAACATAATACTAATATTTGAGCACGCGAACTCATTCCAGTGATTTAATAAAAAGAATGACGACATTAGTCTAATAAGATCATTTTACAGAGAAATTTATTTTTAAAAGTTGCATCTTTACAATCCCTGGAAGTGTCGTTTTAAACCTAGCAATACATTAATGATATATAGAAAATAATAACTTTTTTCATAAATAGACTGAAAAACGCAATAATAAAAAGTGTAATCAAATCAAAATAGGTACTAAGTGTTTTTAACAAAGAAAATGTGTCGAAATGAATAAATAAAAAAAGTAAAATAAAATGGATCTCACCAACATGGTGACAAAAATTTAAAAGTCGCCATAGGGGCCCTTTATTAAAGCTGTTTTGTCTGGAGAAATATGAAAACTGGGTCGTCAAACTTGAATTTTATTTTGAAATTTTTCTTTGAATAATTTGGTTTGGACATGAATGTTTTCTTTGAATGATTTGTTTTAATTATCATTAGCGTTTCATCCCACAAGAACTGATAATAATTTCGCTTCTAATGAATTAAAATTTTAATCTGATGTTGGAATTGGTATAAAACTTAAAAGTTTCAAATTTTAAAGGTAAATTTTAAAAAAAGAAAAAGAAATAAACTGCGAAAATTTCGCATGGGTTTGCTAGTGTTAAAATAAATCATCAATTATAGCAACATAGATTACGGTTTAAGAATAAATAACATAAAATATTTATAGATATTAAAATTTAAAACTAAGACTTACGAAGAGTAGCGACCGAAAACGTTTTATAATAAATATACTTTTAAATAGGCAAGAGAAAACAAATGAATATTCCTCAGGTTGGATTTCAATTGCACTAGTCATATTTCTATTCTAAATATTAAATAATAAATGTATTTTAACTTCCTTTGGTGATGAATTTTTTTTTAAATCTATAAATCGAAGTTTGTATCATTACATAAGAAAAATAAACAACTGTTAAATCAACAACTTTTTTTTTTTTCTACTTAAATTGTTCATAGATGAAAAAAAAAAAAAAAAAAATCATCGTTTTAAAATATACAGATACATTTTACTTATAATGTGAAAAGTTTGTGTTTCAATCTTTCTTTACAATGTTTCTTTGCATCAAAAAAAAAAAAAAAAAAAAAAAAAGAAAGAAAGAAAAAAAAAGTACTTTAGTTTACATAACTCTTAAGAGGTACAATGTTTATTTCACCTAAGCTAATTTTTCATTTATATTCATGGATTCAGTTTAAACATTCATTCTATCTCTTTCGTTTTTTCTGAATAGTCATAAAGCTGCTTTAATGACAAAAGAATTTCTATGTATAAATATTTTAAGTTTTACATAACATAATAACTTGATTAAAAACAGAGATATAAGAGAAGTTATTTTAGACTAATAAATTTATGTATAGTCTCAAGAATTTTTAAAATTCGAACCGAAAAAATCCTCTTGGGTGCTTAAATACTTAAAATCCTTAAATACTTTTATTTCAAAACTTATTTTAACAACAAATGAGTGATTTAAATATTGTTTAAGTTGTAAATATTGTTTATTGTTTAAGATTGTTAAAGCAGTTATCACACGGATGATCCTACCCTCTGAACTATACGCTAATACCTCTCCGAAAAATCGAGCATCAGGTAGTAGGGTTATTTTGAAGACTGAAATGAATTCAAAAATACGTTAACAATTGGCAACTAATCGCTCACTATTTCATGTTTTAAACGCCCTCTGATTTTCTCGCACTCCGATTGGGTGAATATGAGCTAACATCTAGCATAGGAGATTTAGTCAGTCATAAGTTCGTCATTGACAAAGGTAGGAGAGGGAAACTATCATACGATGCGTTTTCAAGCGTTTCTCTCTCGAAAAACCGGTTTCAGGTGGTTTCAGGAGAAAGTATCTGATACTGCTGATCGTATGAGAGTACGTGTGATAGCTGCTTTAGAATATTGTTTAAGTTATTGTTTAAGAGTTATACTAGGCGAGTCGTATTAATCCTGGACGATAGGACCCATGCCCCAGCCCGCCAGGTTCCCGCTGTTCAATGTATTTTTCTAGTCAATTTTGTCCCCTTATTACTTTCGGTGTGATTTTTTTTTTTTTTTTTTTTTAACACACTTGAAATTGTGAGTTTTTTTGCTTTTCTTACCATGCTATTTCTATGGCGTTTTTAGCCTTTTTTCCTCTCTTTTTCTACATTCTAAAGTGGCGGTATATATATATATTAATATATATAATGACCCTCATCTGTCATGAACGAATCCGGTTAGTACCGCTTCAAAACAGAAACTTTTGGCAGCCATTTTTTTTCCGTTTGTTTAATTCAACTTAGGAAACATACATATCATTTTCATACATGTTTTGTATCGTACATATTCTTATTTTTTTCCTATAAAACCTTGAAAAACTATTCAATTGTAATGTTTAAAGGTCTAAATTAAATAATATAACGGATCACTGGCTATTATAAACATGAACCTATAAATAGAATTATGTAACTTCATGATAAACAATGAAATGCCAAATAAAAACAAACCCAAATTGTTGCCATTCAGAAAATACAAATTCCAAGTGGACAACTTTTTAATTCCGAATGAACGACTCTTTGACTGTTTCATTAAAAAAATGCTTAAAATATTTCTAAAACATATTAAAGCCTTAAAAATCTTAAAATATTAATAAAAACGCATTAAAGCCTTTAAATATTTTTATCAAACTTCATTGTTTGTTTACATTGTAAAGTATGATTGGTGTCGAGTTTAGTACGTAAATGCCGCCAGTTGATTTTAGTTTTGAAATTAGTGTAAAATGATAGTTGGGATAGAATGTTTGGTTGGGCAAGTAAAAGTCACCAGTTGAAATGAGTACTGAAAGTAGAGTAGTCTAAGGTGATAATGTCGAGTCAAGGTAAAATGTTCGGTTGAGAATGAGAAAGTCCCTAGCTGGATCCTGGATATTTTGGCGATGTTGTGGGATAGCTGGTTGGAGGTATCGAGTAGAGGTGAATTTGGGTTAGCATGGAGTGTCTGTAATTATTGGATAGTTAGTTAGAAAATTTGAAAACAGGATCTACGATTGTCTTAAAAAAGAGTATTTTGGTAAAATGAAGTGAATCATTTTTTCTTATTATGAGGACTTTAAATACGCAAGCGAAATGATGACGTCACTTGCCGTTCGTGGATACAAAAAAAAAATATATTTCCTATCTTAAACGCCATTGGATTTTTCGTACAAAATTATTAAAAATCGAGGGAAATTATTTCCCGATTTTAATCCCCATATTTAGGTATAGATATGTATTAGTTATCATGCGCATGCGTTAGATTAAGTTGTTTTTGTTCTAAAATTGATAAAATTTGAATTTTAAATTTCAAAACTCTAGATGGCAAAATTCCATTAAAAAAAATGGCAAAATTCCATATTCCATTGAAAACATAAACATTTCATTTAAAAGGATGATATTTATACAGTAAATATCCAACTAATATATAATTAAAAGGAAAATGATAAATATTCTATCATAATTTGAAGTGAAATTTGTTTTCAAATGTCTAAATAAAGTAAGTATCTGATATAAGATACTAATATGTTGCAGCGGAATAGATTTGATATCGGTCATCCTTGACAGAAATATATATATATATATATATATATATCGCCAAATTATCTGGCGAATATAATTTAATTCCTTTCAAAAATCATGGTTATTTTAAAAACTCATATTAAGAGAGTAATGAATAATATGAAAAAATATTTCGTACAATACATATTACGAAAATATACATCTGGCATGTATATTTTCGTAGTACGTTTTTGATCGCCAAATACAAAAACGCCAAGGACAATAGAGTTTTGAAATTTAAAATTTTGTCAATTTGACTGCAAAATAACTCAATCTAACACATGCACATGATAACTAATACATATATATACCAAAATATGGGGTTTAATATCGGGAAATAATTTTCCTTGATTTTTAATAATTTTTTTACAAAAAATCCAATGGGCGATTAACATAAGAAATCATTTTCTTGCATCCACGGACGGTCAGTGACGTCACTCTTCGCTTGCGTATAGAGCACTTAATGGAACACTGGGATGTATCGTTGCTGTTGCGTTGTCGGGCCTCTATTTTTTGTCAACCAGCAGTTTTTTTATTGTCATTCATATTTATTGATCGGGTAGAATTTTTGAAGTGAAAACTTCTATAGGAGCGTTGAGCACTTTTGGGTAAACAAAAATCATTGAACTCGCGTCATCGTCAGCAAATGCTTTCCATCCTTGCATGATACAAATAATATATCATACAATTAACTTGCTAATGTGAAATGTTAATAATTATATACTGTATATTGTTTTAAAATCTGGTGCGGCTCTACACGATTTCTCTCATCTCCGGGCACTGTCTCTATTGCAGTTAGACCTCACAAAACCGTGAGAAAGCCCAAAGCTGCCACTTTTCTCACGTTTTTACAATCCGGTGCGGCTCTACACGATTTCTCTCATCTCCGGACACTGTCTTTTAAAGATTGCAGCCGGAAACGTTGCAGTTAGAGCTCACAAAACCGTGAGAAAGGTCAAAGCCGCCATTTTTCTCACGTTTTTACAATCTGGTGCGGCTCTACACGACTTCTCTCATCTCCGGACACTGTCTCTTAAAGATTGCAGCCGGAAACGTTCCAGTTAGATTTCACAGAACCATGAGGAAGGCCGGAAACGTTCCAGTTAGACCTCACAAAACCGTGATAAAAGCCACAGCCGCCATTTTTCTCACGTTTTTACAATCTGGTGCGGCTCTAGACGACTTCTCTCATCTCCGGACACTGTCTCTTAAAGATTGCAGCCGAAAACGTTGCAGTTAGACTTCACAGAACCGTGAGAAAGGTCAAAGCCGCCATTTTTCTCACTTTTTTTACAATCTGGCGCGGCTCTACACGACTTCTCTCCTCTCCAGACACTGTCACTATTGCAGTTAAACCTCACAAAACAGTGAGAAAGGTCAGAGCCGCCCTTTTTCTCCCGTTTTTACAATCTGGTGCGGCCTTACACGACTTGTCTCATCTCCGGCCACTGTCTCTTAAAGATTGCATCCGGAAACGTTGCAGTTAGACCTCACAAAACCGTGAGAAAAGCCAAAGCCGCCATTTTTCTCACGTTTTTACAATCTGGTGCGGCTCTACACGACTTGTCTCATCTCCGGCCACTGTCTCTTAAAGATTGCATCCGGAAACGTTGCAGTTAGACCTCACAAAACCGTGAGAAAAGCCAAAGCCGCCATTTTTCTCACGTTTTTACAATCTGGTGCGGCTCTACACGACTTCTCTCATCTCCGAACACTGTCTGTATTGCCGTTAGACCTCACAAAACCGTGAGAAAGGCCAAAGCCGCCATTTTTCCTCACGGTTTTACAATCTGGTGCGGCTTTACACGATTTATCTCACCTCCGGCCACTGTCTCTTAAAGATTGCAGCCGGAAACGTTGCAGTTAGACCTCACAAAACCGTTAGAAAAGTCAAAGCCGCCATTTTTCTCACGTTTTTACAATCTGGTGCGGCTCTACACGACTTCTCTCCTCTCCGGACACTGTGTCTATTGCAGTTAGCGCATTAAATAAAATTTTAATATAATTTTTGTAGTAGTAATTTATATTAATGAATAAAAAACACTTCATTTAAAAGTATTTCCTACACAATAAAATATTTCCTGACGATTCCAGAAATACACACGTAATTGTTCGCATTTTCACTTCTGTCGGCATTCCCGGAGTGCAATTGTTTTTTTTTGTCTTTTTTTTTAATTTCAGAACGAAAATTATAAAATATCGAAACACATTTGATTTATAAACAAAAGTTGAAAATACATTTAAATGATCACGTGGTAACCATCATGATCTAAACATTGTTTTCAAGATTTATCGTTCACATTCCGTCATTTTTGACGGGGATATATACTAGTATATATATATATGTGGCAACAGATAAAAAAAATCTCGTAAAAGAACAGGCAATATTAAATCAATTTTTCAATAATAATAGAACAATATAAAATAGAATAAATAACAATAATAGTAAAAGAACATGTTTTTTTTTTTTTTTTTTTTTTTTTTAGCATAGACTTTTTTACATTTCGAAGTAATTAGATAAGGTTTTGAATTATTAGACAGTATATACTTTTCTTTTTTTATAAATAACTAGCAGGCTTTGCCCGCTTCGCTGGTCAATACATTAAAATGATTTCTTTTTAATTGAATAATGGAAACGTTTAAATAAATATATTTCTATTGACGACTATTTTAGACAGAGCTTTACTATGGGATTTCCTCAGTGATATTAAATATTATTTTTAAGCTTATCAAATCTATATAACATTATTATAAAAACGAATAATCTCGAAAATAGTCCAATAGTAAAGCTTATTTTTCGACTATTCTGGAAATAGTTGAAGCTGTTACTCATATAATAAAAGTCACTATTCTATGAATGTTCTGGAGCATTCTGAAAAACAGTCACTTGTTCCACAGGAGTAAAGCAAATAACATTAAATACTCCGGATCATAAATCTTCGCAAGCTCAAGAAAAATGTTCATACGTTTAGAGTTTAATCGTTAAAGCACAATCACTCAAAATAGGTCACTGAATAACTCCGATTCCCAGTGAGTATATACTCTCTCGCTTAAATCAACTCACTCCTACTTATAACTTTTTGCGATGATTCCATCGAGAATTCCATGGAAAGCTCGAGATCTGTGCTCCCGTGTATCGGAGATTTTCGAAACTTGAGAAAAAAGTAGCATTTTTCATCAAACTTGGTTACCCTCTTACCAACTTTTGGTCGCCAACTCACCAAGTTGGTCGCCAAGACTGACCCTACTGAAAGTGAATGAATGGACTGCCTTTTATTTTCACTTCGCCTGTAAAACTGCTTTCATTGCAACGGTGCTAATGATGCGGGGCAAAGAATTAATTCCTTATAACAATATGCTATGAGCACTATTTCTGCCTCATTTTAGACAACTAATATTTTTATGGTTATGTATATTTCCCATTAAACGTATTCTTAATTTTATTTATTTATTTAAATATTAATTTAAATTAATCAAATATTTCCACTGGACAGCGTGCAGGTACAGTCACACGCAGCAGCTCGTATATTTGTATTTAAATTAGCGTCGTGATTGTTGTGTAAAAAATGTAAATAAATATGTACACAACTTTATTAAATCTCTCATTTGGCGGCTTTTGAATTTTTGTCACCGTATTAGTGATGATTTTTTTAAAATTTAATATAATTTCTTGTATAAGAGGGGAAATAATAATACTTTGGTGATACTTTTATCGGACACCTTTTCGTTAATTTGTAAGAATTCTTCATATTCTGTTTATATTTTTAATGGCTTTTAGGCTTAAAATAGTGCTTGAAATAAATTTTCTATTTTTAAAACATGTTTTTTTTTTTTTTTTTTTTTTTTTTTTTTTTTTTTCGTTATAAAATTATCTATCGAGATAAAAATATTTATGTGACTACTATTTCGGTTTAATTTCTTTAAATGGCTGTTGCGAAATTAAAATGGATTAAAATGACTGTTGCTAAACATATTTCATAGAGTTTATTGTAGTAAAGAAATGCTACGCAGTACAATGTGACGTCATGGGCAGTTATTTTTCTTTTTAATAACAACTTGACAGTAAAAATCTACAAAATAATAATTAAAATAAAATTTAAGTAAAAAAATCATTTTTTAATGTTAGAAGCTTTTTATTGTGAAGCCCTCAAAAGCATAAAATAAAATTTATTCTTGCAAAGACATGCTACAAAGAAATGAAAGTTTTAGAGAAAAAATATAGGTACTTTCCTTTTGCAAGAGATGAAAATTTTTTAATGTTCAAAATATTTTAAAAAGTTTTCGAGACCAATATTCTTAGTTATTAGTTTTTGTATAATCATTCGTTAGGCCAGAAATTTCAAATGTCTCGAAAGCTTTTTAAAATATTTCGAACATTAAAAAAATTTCATCTCTTGCAAAAGGAAAGTACCTATATTTTTTCTCTAAAATTTTCTTATTGTTGAAACTTTCATTTCTTTGTAGCATGTCTGCCAGAATAAATTTTATTTTATGCTTTTTAGGGCTTCACAATAAAAAGCTTCTAACATTAAAAAATGATTTTTTACTTAAATTTTATTTTGTGCTTTTTAGTTACAAAAAAGGGAAAAGCTTCTTAAAAAAACTAATTAAAATTTCTTAGGATATTTTGAAGACAACGGAAGATTTTCTTTTATCAATTGACATTTTTTTTTTCAATTATTTATCTGCGAAAAAAGTTCTATATCGTCTTTCGAGGGTCGAATCCGGGACCATCGCGTTATCAGCATGACGCTCTAACCAAAAGCCAGAGAACTGTGAAGAAAATTCATAGAACATTCTAGAAAAATATAACAATTACGTATACAAAATGAATATTTTACTCGAAGACTTTTTAAAATATTTACAATATTTAAAATTTTTCATGTTTGGAAAAAGGGAAATATCTATATTTTTCTTTAAAATTTTCTTCTTGTTGAAACTTTTATGACTTTATAGCATCTTTCTGCAAGAATACATTTTTATTTTAGGCTTTTTAGGGCTCCACAATAATAAATAATAATAATAATAATAATTCAGTGTTATTTTTATTTATTTATTCATTTATTTATATTTTTGTTTATTCATTTATTTATTTATATTTATATTTTTACTCAAATTTTTATTTTGTGCGTTTAGTAACTCAAAAAAAGCTTTTTTTTTTTTTTTTTTTTTTTTTTTTTTTTTAACTATCAAAATTCCTTAGGACACTGTGTAGACAATGAAAAATTTGCTTTTATCAATTGATATCGTTTCTATTAATTATCTGCAAAAGAATAACATATTGGCTTGCGAGGATCGAACCCACGAGCATCGCGTTATCACCATGATGCTCTAACCAAATGTGCTAACGAGTGACGGAAAAGGTTGTTTAAATTTACATTAAAGTGGAAATGCCTTCTTTTTCAGAATGACACAAAGACATGATGATAAAAATCCAATTTCAATAAAAAGCTTCTAAAAGAATACATATATTTAACTTTTTATTTTATGCTTTTTAGTATGTAAAAAAAAGCTTCTTAAAAACAACTCTTCAAAAATTCTTAGAATACTGCGTAGACAATAAAAATTTTTCTTTTATCAATTGACGCATTTTCTATTAATTATCTGCAACATTTAACGCATCGATCCTTCGGGGATGGAACTCACCACCATCGTATTAGCAACTTGACGCTCTAACCAACTGAGCCAACAAGCGACTATAAGGACTGCTGACATTTACTTTAAAGTTGAGCTGCCTTATTTATTAGCGTGGCATGAAGACGCGATAACGAAATCCAATTTCAGTAAAAAGCTTCTAAAAAAATTATTATTTTTTTTTTCTTTATTTAAATTGTTATTTTGTGTGTTTTAGTAACTACATAAAAAGCTATTTAAAAAAATCCTCAAAGATTATTAGGATATTGTGTACACAACGAAATTTTTCCTTTTATCAAGTGACACCTTTTCTATTAATAATTTTAAAAATTAATATGACGCTCTAACTAACAGAGCCATTAAGAGACTTTAAAGTTGAGCTGCCTTATTTATTAGCGTGGCATGAAGACGCGATAACGAAATCCAATTTCAGTAAAAAGCTTCTAAAAAAATTATTATTATTTTTTTTATTTAAATTGTTATTTTGTGTTTTTTAGTAACTACATAAAAAGCTATTTAAAAAAATCCTCACAAATTATTAGGATACTGTGTACACAACGAAATTTTTCCTTTTATCAAGTGACACCTTTTCTATTAATTATTTTAAAAATTAACAAAACGCTCTAACTAACAGAGCCATTAAGAGATAGAGATACAATGAATTGCTTATTTATTTATTTATTTTTTATTTTTAAGTGGAAGTGCCTTCTTTTAGCGTGACAGAAAACGCGATGACAAATTCAACTTCATATAATAATATATAATATATACATAAAACTTCTAAAAATATTTATTTATGTATTTTGTACTTGAAACTTTTTATTTTGAGCTTTTTTAATATTAAAATAATTTGTGTTTTCTAATATAAAAAAAAAAAAAAAAAAAAAAAAAAAAAGAAAAAACTTCTTAAAAAAACTCTTTGAAAATTTTTAAGCTATTGTGTAGTGAACGAAGAATTTTCTTTTATCAATTGATACCTTTTCTACTAATTATCCTCAAAAAATAACACGCCGGACATTCCGAGTACCGAACTCTCGACCACGCTTCATTAAAGTCACGCTCTAACCAACTAAGCCACGGATCCACAATCGGAACGGCTTATATTTACTTTAATTGTTTGTTAGCGTGACACGAAGACACGATGACAAAGTCAATTTCATATGAAAAGCTCCTAATAAAAAGCTTCTAAAAAAATTATTTGTTTATGTATTTTTACTTACATTTTTATTTTGTGCTTTTTGTTACAAAATAAAAAGCCGTTTAAAAAACTTTTGAAAAATTATTAGGATACTGTGTACACAACGAAATATTTTATTTTATCAATTGACACTTTTTCTATTAATTATTTGCAAAAAAATAACACCTCGGTCCGGCGAGGATCGAACACACGACTCTCGCATTATCATCATGACGCTGTAACCAGCTGATTAATTAAGAGATACAATGAATTGCTTAATTTTTTTTTTTTTAAATATATATATATACTGGAAGCGTCTTGGTTTTTTAACATGACAAAAAGCCGATGAAAAATCCAATTTATATAATAGTAATATATAGTATATATATATATATATATATATACATATTTTATATATATATATACATATTTATAAAGTTTCTAAAAATATATTTTTATGCATTTTTTTTACTTAAAACATTTTATTGTGTGCTTTTTTAATATCTAAAATGTTTTGTGTTTTCCAATATCTAAATAAATAAATTAAAAAAAAAAAAAAAAAAAAAAAAAAAAAAAAATGCTTCTTAAAAAAACTTAAAAAAAAATTCTTAGTGTAAGCAACAAAATTTTTTCTGGTATCAATTGACACCTTTTCTACTAATTACCTGCAAAAAATAACATGCTGGACCTTCCGGGGACCGAACTCACGACCACCGCGATATTAACGGTACTCTCTTACCAACTGAGTCAAAGAGCGACAAACGAAATAGCTTATATTTACTCTAAAATGAAGGCTCCTTGTTTACGAGTGTGACACAAAGACACGATGACCAAGTCAATTTCAATAAAATTTAAGTAAAAAATCATTTTTTAAAGTAAGAAGCTTTTTATTGTGGAGCCCTAAAAATCATAAAATAAAATGTATTCTGGCAAAGACATACTACAAAGAAATGAAAGTTTCAACACTAAGAAAATTTTAAAGAAAAATATAGGTACTTTCCTTTTGCAAGAGATGAAAATTTTTTAATGTTCAAAATATTTTAAAAAGGTTTCGAGACCAATATTCTTAGTTATTTGTTTCTGTATAATCATTCGTTAGGCCAGAAATTTCAAATGTCTCGAAAGCTTTTTAAAATATTTTGAACATTAAAAAAATTTCATCTCTTGCAAAAGGAAAGTACCTATATTTTTCTTTAAAATTTTCTTAGTGTTGAAACTTTCATTTCTTTGTAGTATGTCTTTGCCAGAATACATTTTATTTTATGCTTTTTAGGGCTCCACAATAAAAAGCTTCTTACTTTAAAAAATGATTTTTTACTTAAATTTTATTTTGAGATTTTTAGTTACAAAAAAGGAAAAAGCTTCTTAAGAAAACTAATTAAAATTTCTTAGGATTAAAATTTCTTCGTCTTTCGAGGACCGTATCCGGGACAACCGTGTTATCAGCATGACGCTCTAACCAAAAGTCTAAGAACTGCCAAGAAAAATCATAGAATATTCTAGAAAAATTTAACGAATACTTATACAAAAGAAATATTGTTCTCGAATGCTTTTTAAAATGTTTGGAATATTTAAAATTTTTCATGTTTTGCAAAATTGAAATATCTATATTTTTCTTTAAAATTTTCTTATTGTTGAAACTTTTATGATTTTACAGCATGTCTCTGCAAGAATAAATTTTAATTTTAGGCTTTTTAGGGCTCCACAATAATAAAAAACTTTCAATGTTATTTTTATTTATTTATTTATTTATTTATTTACTTATATTTTTATTTATTTAATTATTTATTTAATTATTTATTTATTTTTTAGTTTTATTTTCACTGCAGTTTTTATTTTGTGCGTTTAGTAACTCAAAAAGAAGTTTCTTCAAAAAACTATCAGAATTCCTTAGGACACTGTGTAGACAACGAATGATTTTCTTTTATCAATTGACATCGTTTCTATTAATTATCTGCATAAAAGTAACACATCGGCTTCCGAGGATCGAACCCACGAGCATCGCGTTATCACCATGACGCTCTAACCAAATGCGCTAACAAGCGACGAAAAAGGTTGTTTAAATTTACCTTAAAGTAGAGGCACCTTCTTTTTCAGGATGACACAAAGACACGAAGATAAAAATCCAATTTCAATAAAAAGCTTCTAAAAGAATATATATATATATGTATATTTAACTTTATATTTTGTGCTTTTTAGTATCTAAAAAAAGACTTCCTTAAAAAAAAAGTCTTCAAAAATTCTTAGAGTACTGTGTAGACAATGAAAATTTTTCTTTTATCAATTGGCACATTTTCTATTACACATTTCATCTGCAAAATTTAGCACATCGATCGTTTGGGGATGGAACTCACCACCATCGCATTAGCAACTTGACGCTCTAACCAACTGAGCCAACGAGCGACTATAAAGACTGCTGATATTTACTTTGAAGTTGAGGTGCCTTATTTATTAGCGAGACATGAAGACGCGATAACGAAATACAATTTTAATAAAAAGCTTCTAAAAAATATTTATTTATTTATTTACTTTTATTTTTATTTTTATTTTGTGCTTTTAGTTACTGGATAAAAAGCTATGTAAAAAAAAAAAAAAAAAAAAAAAAAAAATCTTCAAACGTTATTAGGATACTGTGTACACAACGAAATATTTTCTTTTATCAATTGACACTTTTTCTATTCATTATTTCCAAAAATTAACACCTCGGCCCAGCGAGGATCGAACACACGACTCTCGCATTATCAACATGACGCTGTAACCAGCTGATTTGTTAAAAGATACAATGAGTTTCTTACATTTTTTTTTTTTAAATATATATGTAATGGAAGCGTCTTGGTTTTTTAACGTGACAAAAAGCCGATGACAAATCCAATTTCATATAATAGTAATATATAATATATATATATATATATATATATATATATATATATAAAGCTTCGAAAAATATTTTTTTATGTATTTTTTACATAAATTATTTTTCTTTGTGTTTTTTTAATATCTAAAATGCTTTGGGTTTTCCAATATCTAAAAAAAAAAAAAAAAAAAAAAAAAAAATGCTTCTTAAAAAAAACTCATCAACAAATTCTTAGTGTAAGCAACAAAGAATTTTCTTGTATCAATTGATACCTTTTCTACTAATTATCTGCAAAAATTAACAAACTGGACCTTTCGGGGACCGAACTCACGACCACCGTGTTAATAACGGGATGCTCTTACCAACTGAGCCAAAGAGCGACAAACGAAATAGCTTATATTTACTTTAAGATGAAGGCGCCTTGTTTACTAGCGTGACACGAAGACACGATGACAAAGTCAATTTCAATTAAAAACCTTCTAATTAAAAACCTTCTAAAAAAAATAGAAAAAAAAAAAAAATAGAACAGCATGTAATAGTACCATAAACTATATTAACGCTTTACCTATGTGTATAAAATTTTCAAAGTGATACTGACGTCAATGTTTATGAAATAAATGATATATGCATAATTAATATTTTTTTTTCATTTTTTATTGTTCACGTTTAAGTAAACGTATTTATTTTCCTGTCGAAAGAAAAAAAAAAAAAAAAAAAAACCTCGTAAATTTTTGTTGCCATGAATTAAATTAAGGATAAAATATTAATGGCTATTTTTACAGATAATATGAAGTTAATATTTCCATACTTTCATTAAATAAAAGAAAACAAATAAAAAAAATCGAAAATCGGGCTTCGAAGTGCACAAGGACCCCTCGGGGGGGGGGGGGGGGGGGCACTTTCATATCGAAACACGTGACTGCCCGAGCTACCGTCTTTGCGCTGGGCTTTCCACACACAGACAGACAAACATTACCTTATATATATATAAAGTTTGTTAAGAAACCATTAGTAAATAATAAATTATGTATAATTTAAAAAATAATTTTAATATTAATAAATTATGATGTTATATATTTGTTTTATTTCACTCTGCTCAAATTATCATGAATCAAGATGTTTTTCTTAAAACTCGTAACCTAGAGATGCAGGGTTCGAATCAAGGTCGTGCTTGTCGGCCAAGACATTTATGTATCTATGGTTTTATTTGAAAATCACGAAATACGCGAAATTCATATTCCCTTATAAATGTTTCAAAGGAGGATTTTACATACAGGGTGTTCAAAATTCATGGTTTAAATCTTAAGGTATGGTAGAAAACATCTAAACAAGCCATTTTCACCATACAAAGCATGGGCGGAGAGCAAGCGGTGACTGCTAGAGGCGCTGTAATGGAAAGTATATAGGGCGCATTTTCATAGAAATCGTCATTTCTACCGGGGATTTCAGCAAGCATGACGACATACAATAATCAGGCAAAAGAGGACATGCACTTTATGTATGGTTTGGCGAATGGGAATGCTCTGGAAGCCGTAAGACGGTACAGGCAGCATTTCTCGAGAAGACACGTGCCAGCCCGAAAAATGTTCGAACGATTACATCAGTGCTTGTGTAGAATGTCATCTACAACTTGTCCCGTCCGCACACTCCTTTCAGGTCATGTATCATGCAAATGCATGCCATAGACGAAGTATCCTGCTTCACACAAGCACCGATGCAATCGCTCGAACATTTTTCGGTCTGGCACGTGTCTTCTCGGGAAACGGTGCCTGTGCAGTCTTGCGGTTTCCAGAGCATTTCCATTCGCCAGACCATACATAAAATGCATGCCCGCCTTTTCCTGAATATTGTATGTCGCCATGCTTGCTTAAATCCACGGTAGAAATGACGATGTGTAAGAAAACAGGCGCTTTATACTTTCCATTACAACGCCCTCTAAAGGTTCCCGCTTGCTCTCCACCCATGCATTCTATCGTGAAAATGGCTTGTTTAGATGTTTTCTACCAACCTTGAATTTTTCCCCATGAGTTTTGATCCATAGTGTTTACATTCGTATTTGTAGCCAAGAAAAGATATTTTCAACCTGTGTGTTTCATTGATAACAAGTTTGTCTTTCCCCAAATCTAAGTACCAAGACAAGTAAAAATTGTTCGTTCTTGCGTATAATGGTCGAATTTGTTCACACGATTATTTGGCCAAGACCGAATATTTGGCCCAGGCTGAATAATTCTGTAAGAAATGTTTTTATTTATATTTACACAATATAAATTAGAAATTGAGTCAAAAAATTAGAAATTGAGTTAGACCGTTCAATATTGGTATACATAGGTTTTGGGAGCCTAAAAGTCGAATGAGGATATTTTCGAAAGTATAAAATTATTAGGAGGGGGGCAAAAAATTAGAAATTGAGTTAAAACGTTCTAAATTGGTATTTATAGGTTTTGGTGGCCTACGAGTCAAATAAGGATATTTTGGAAAGTGTAAAAGTATTGTGGGGGGGGGGGGGGCAGGAAGGGCAAAAAATTAGAAATTGAATTAGACAGTTCAAAATTGGTATGTATAGGTTGGGGGCCTAATAGTCGAATGAGGATATTTTAGAAGGTGTAAAATTTTTAAGGAGCAGGGGGGGGACGTAGAAATTGAGTTAGACCATTGAAAACTGGTATATATAGGTTTTGGGGCTTACAACTGAATGAGGATATTTTCGAAAGTGCTACATTATTAAGGGGAGGCGGAAAGAGGGACTAGGGGGACAAAAAAAATAGAAATTGAGTTAGACTGTTCAAAATTAGTAAATGCACTTTAATTAGGATGGGCAGGAAAGGTGGGGAATAGATATGCGTATCCCTTAATCTGTGCACGCGCAGTGCGCACGGGTCTACGCTGCCGACGGCAGTGGGGACTCGGTGTAAGTTTTTACTCGATCAAAAAGTTTTTTTTTTCTTTTTATGAGCGAGAATATGGAATTCTGAGAATTCATTCATTATAGGGATTCATTTAAAAATAGTGACCTGCTAGCGGACGAAGCTCACTAGTATCTATTAAAATATGACTAGACAATACCTCATAAGAAACTTGCAAAGAATTATTATTATTGAGGCAATTTTTAAGCCGAACATAGCCGAATATTTTTCTCAGAATCAAATAAGGGTTTTAAAAATTAAAAATTTGTATAAAAATAACTTTTAGAAAAGAAAATAATACATTTTAGTTATGAAATGTACGAGAATTGTGCATATAGTGCATACTATACTATGTTTTTGACAAAAATGAGTTCATTATTCGGCGGCCGAATAGGCCAAATATTCGCTATAATTTGGTCGATTAATTGGTATTCGTTTCTTCGGCCAAACCATTGTCCGCTGCATCTCTATTCTCTAGATTCATATAGTAGACAATTGACCATAGTTCATGAATACAGCAATGTAAAATTTAACGAACCAAATTTTGATAACCAATTAACACTTTACAATAAAGTTGCAAAATGTTTATTACTTCGGTTTGTCTGCCTGTCTGCCCGTCAGTCGTATGTAATATGTATAAATTTTAAATCTGTATATATATATAAATTACGTGTCACGATGTTTGTCCGGGGTAAACTCCTAAACTAAGGAACCGATTTTAATGAAATTTTGCACACTGTGTGCAGTTTGGTCCAACTTGAGAGATAGGATAGTTTTTATCTCAATTTATTGTCACAATATTGTTTTATTGCAATTATTTGTTAATTATAGACCTTTATTAAAGTTGCTCCAAAATATCTGTGAGTTCCATTAATTTAATTGTTGCCAAAAAAAAAAAAAAAAAAAAAAAAAAAAAAAAACGAGTTCATTTTCTTTTGACATAAAAATAAATACATTTAATCAAACGTGAACGTTAAAAAATTATAAAAAGTTAAATTATGCATCTCACGAAAATTGACGTCATAATCAATTTAAAGATTTTATACACATTGATAAAGTGCTAATGTAGTTCTATCATAGATATAGTAATATATATAGATCTCTCATCCCCATATTATCGTACAAAGATTTTTGATGCCGAAAAAAAAAAATAATAATAAAAGCTTTGGAAACAGCCATTAAGTGGTATTGAAAAAAAAAAAAAAAAAAAGAAAAGAAAAGAAAGAAAGAAATATGAATTTGAAACTGTATCTGGAGTCTTCCATTCCCCTTTAGCAAATAAATTATTCATAAATTTTATTTGCTAAAATATTAGTATGTATTCCCGTGTGTATTCACTCGAGGAAAGACGGCCATATTTTGGTAAAAACGTCGTCTTTTCCCAAATGAAAAGGAATAACTTTTTTCTCCCCAATGATCACTCTATTCTATATATGCTATACTATATCTATGAGTTCTATACGCAAGCGAAGTGTGACTCACTGACCGTCTGTGCAGCCAAGAAAAAGATTTCCTATGTTAATTGCCCACTGGATTTTTTGTAAGAAATTATTAAAAATCGAGGAAATTTATTTCCCGATTTTAATCCTTATATTTGGGTATAGATATGTATTAGTTTTCGCGGGTGTTAGATTGAATTATTTTGCTGTCAAATTGACAAAATTTTAATTTTAAATTTCAAAACTCTGTCGCCCTTGGCTTTTATTATTATTATTATTATTATTTGGCGATCAAAAGCGTAACACGAAAATATACATGCCAGATGTATGCATTGTACGAAATGTAATATGTATTATTCATTGCACGTATGTATGACATGTAATATGTATTGTACGAAATATTGTTTCATATTATTCATTACTTTTTCAATATAAGTTGTTAAAATAACCATGATTTTTGAAAGGAATTAAATATTTTCGCCAGATAATTTGGCGATATTCTTTTTTTTTCGCCAAGGATGACAGAAATGAAATCTATTCCGCTGCAAAATATTAGTATCTTACATCAGATATTTTATTTAGACATTTTAAAACAAATTTGACTTCAAACTATGATAGAATATTTATCATTTTCCTTTTAATTAGTATATTATTAGTATATTAAAATTTAAAAGCATGGTATATAAAAAGTTTTTTTTTTTTTCTTTTTTTATCTTATAATTATTCTTATCTTAATCCTCAATGTTTCCCATCTTTATTAACTTGAATTTACTATTAAAATTTTAACATACTCAAAAACTTCTCATCACTTCGTTAAAATGCACTAAACTTTTCCAAAATCTTTTTCTATTGAAAATGATACATGTATTTACTTTAAATTTCCAATATTTCATAAGATTTCCAATTTTAAAGTTTTAAAATATTTATCAAATTTACTTATTTTTCTGGTTTAGACTTATTATTTTCCTTTTTATAACTACAGCTGTTGCCCTCTTTAAAATATTTAAAATGATGAGGTCATTTTATAGTAAAATTATCCATTATAGCATATATTATATTTCACTCATCCATAAAAATTGATTTTAAAATCGTCTGTTTCTTTTATACTTTTATTTTAACAGAATTTTAATAGAATTTAATTTATATATTAGTCATTTTAGCAATTTTATCCAAAGTAGCATTAAAAATAATATATATCACTTCTCCATTAAAATTTATAGGACCCTACAATAAAATTACTTTGTGCTTAATATCAACACTACGAAAATTTTTATCAATCGCTTCCAAATTTTGACCTAAGTTTCAAATCTCAACCCCGTGGGTTTTTACATCGGCTACAACGTTTTCGTCTTTGTTCGTAAATAATAATTTGACTGTACTAAATAGTTTACAGCCGTATAATTCAACGTATAACTTAGTCACAGCAACGCGTGGCCGGGTCTGCAAGTAATAATATATTTTAACGGAATATGAAAAATAAAAGTTCTTTTACAGATAGCACCTCACATTTTTATAGCTATACGTATTATTTAATGTTTTATTGACAAAACAAATATTAAAATATAAATTATTACTACGATTTTTACGACCTTTTTCTCTTTTTGAATGACACTACTTTAAAACAGTTCTTATCTTATTTACTAACTGAAGACTTTTAAACTTTAAATAAAGCAAAATCGATTGCCGCTAGAAATACAATTTACAAGTCTTCCATTAAATAACCAAGATTCGATCCAGAGGTGTTAAAAAAATGAAATTCAGAAATCAATAAAGATTTGACAAAAATCTGTGCACAGTTTTCTTTATTGACTTGTTGCATAAAATAAGGAGGGAAGGTGCCCCTAACGTATAAATATTTTAAGAACTACATCCGTATGTTCTAAGCAGGAGCGATCAGAGAAGAACGATCAAGTTCCAGCCAAATTCAAATTATTGTTACATATTGGCATTTAATTTCATCGCCAGAAAGAACACATAAAAAGTGTTTTTTTTTTAAAGATACGTTATACTCAAATTAGGCTAACAATTTTGAATACAGAGTAGGATTGCCATAATATGATAACCCTATAAAAATCCCAAATTTCGCGAGAGATTTATGAGAAAAGTAAACCGCAACGGATAGATATGAATAAAATATAGCTATAATTTAACTGTGTTCAAGGATAATTTTGACTAACTGAATAAATTACGTTAGAAATAAGGCTACTGTGATTTGGGAGGAACTTAAATAAAATGAGCCATGTGTTACTCTTTATGATAGGAAATGATTATGAGAATATGCAGCGAGATTGATTATCTTTTACATTTATTTTTTATTTTACTGATAGAGGAAGAATTCGGCAGTTACTAAAGATTAATATTGAATACACGAGTAATTATTATAAAAAACGATAAAATAGATTTGAATTAAAATTAAACAGATAATTTTTTTAAATATATGTGATTTCTACATCGCATAGCTGTTCCTATGACACCGAGCATTTTTTTTTTTATTATTATTCCATGAAATTTGTATCAAGCTTATTAAACAAGTTTTAATTTCATTTTTTTTAGAAATTCCACATCGTTTCCAATGTACGGGTGTGGAAGGTGACATTTAGAGGACAATGTATACATTCATGTGGACTAAGTTAATACGGATTTTCTGTAAACCTAATACCCTATTTTTAAGAGAACTTCTTTGTAATAATTTATTGTGATTAAATAAGACAAAGATCATCATTTATAAATAGTGGCATTGATCGTAATTATAGTTTGCAATAACTTAACACCTGATATATATATATATATATATATATATATATATATATATATATACATACAATATAGCAACTAGATTTATAGAATAGTTTGTATAGTTCATTCTACAGAAGAAAGAAGTATTACTCAAAACAGATGGAGATATCAATTTAATTTGCATTCTTGATTTAAATAGCTATCATCTAGAAATCTTGAAAAATTTTTGAAAAAAAAAAAATTTGAAAAAAAAACAACTCTTAAAATATTTGTTTTAAATTGTATGTTATCCTTAAAAAAATCGATTTTTTTTTTTTTTTTTTTTTTTTCAGAGATATGAAGAATTTTGGGAAATCAGGTTTACGAAATTTGTAAAATCGTTTCTTAGTGGATGTCTACGTAATATTTAATTGAGTAGAATTAAAAAATATGTACAGCTGTGTGTAAAATTTCGAACCTACAGGGTGATTATAAGTTCATGAGACAAACTTGGAAAAGAGGTAAAGAACATCCCAAATATTGTGAATTGAACCTATGACCACAAACGTCTTTTTAACCCTTTAAGAGCTGGGTGTTTTGGGTTACTGTGTTCTACTAACTCCGCCTGCTGTGTAAATTTAAAAATCATGTATGCATCATTCAGTTTTAACAGATTTGAAGACCTTTTTATTCAATGGTCACCGATAATTTTGAAAAATTGATATAAATAATAGACGATAAACCTTCGAAGTGATTAGACAACCGTTACAATTGAGATTTAGTGGTGAATAATGAATAAAAATATCTCCAAATTTGGCAACACTGTCCTCATTATTTCGCAAAATCATACACATTGTTCGTATTTAATGCAAACAATGCAATGAAATACATCGATAAAAAACTGAATTTATTTATTTATATAAACTTAAGCTTGTAAAAACTTAAAATGAGTAAATAAATAAATAAATAAAGCTTTCGATAGTCATGCCATATCCAGGTAAAAACATCTGGTTCTTAAAGTGTTAAAATTATATTTGCGGTCATCAGTTCCTATACAATTTCCAATCTTAGTGATGTTCTTTACTTTCCATTCCCTCCAAGTTTTTCCCATGATCTTAGAATAATCCTTTATATGTATTTAAAAAAAAAAAAAATCACTTTGATAAGTTTCAAATTTTCATAAAATTTACTTGGATAGTTATAGAACTTTATGTACTTAATTACCAATACTACATTTCTAGAATCTTAATTTAACAATTAAAACAAAAATATTTTTAAATTAATAAAATATGTAAAAGTCGGAACTAAATTTAATTAAAGTTAGAGTTTATAAGATGTTTCTAAAGACCTCCTTTTTGAGAAAATTTAAATACATTATTCATATAAACAGCTTCAAATTAACTTGAAGAAAAAAAATCATTATACTTAATGAAACTAACTCAGATTTTAAATATCCAACAAGTTTTTTAAATCTAAAATGCACTTGAGGTTTAATATATTTTAAGTAATTTAACTTCTGCTATTCTTAAATTTTCTACCAAGGTTTTTTTTTTTTTTTTTTTTTTTGGTATATGTTTAAGTGCCATTTTATACCATGCATTGCATGGATTCTCAGACTCTTCAGTTTTGCATGAAGTGAAAATTTATGATTTCCTAAAAATTTTCGACTAAAAGAATTTGAAGTAGAATACTCAAGTTAGACTCGAAAGTTTTACATCAGACTGGTGTGAGAAAAATTAAATTTGTTCATGAAAATTTTTCCCTAAAGGAAAGATCAATTTTTAAAAATTCCGTAATGAATAAGACAAATGACTTTTATTATTATTTTTTTAAACTATGCAAATCAACGTTTTTATTTCAAATGCGTTTTGTTTGATATATTCATAACCAAGTGAAGTGTGATTAAGAAGAAAACTTAAAAATAAATAAAAATAAATAAAATAAAATACTGACGTATTTTAATGAAAAGAATAATTTTCTTGATAATTATGTACATTAATTATAAAAATGCTTTAAAAAGTACTTAATTTTTTAGTAAGTAAGGACCATATAAATATATTTAATAACTTATGAATTGTAGATTTAATTTCCTGTTAAACATGTATTTTTGTTCTTTACAGAAACTGTGAAAATTATACACTTTAGAAATGGTACAATAAAATTCGAAACAATAAATTTACAGTTTCCAAACTAATATACAAAAAATTCTTTGTTTAAAATAAATGCTTTAGCAGACTAATATGTTTTTAATCTTTAACATTTCTTTTCAAATATTAGCTGGATTACAGTAACACATTATTTTAGATAACAAATTTCTACATTAGGAAAAATTTAATGTAAAATTCTAATTATAAACTAAACATAGGCATTATATATTCACTGAATGATTTTTTTTCTTTATATCATAAAATTAATTTCCATACAGAAATTCTTGTTAAAAATTGAAGTAGTACATTTCACATTACAAAAAATCGATGTACATATGTGTTACATTTTCGTTATTTTAGAACTTAAATACCGTCATAAAATGGTCATCATGAACAAAATTTTTCGTCACATCATATATTGGAAACTTTTTCAAATATTCAGCTAATCCGGATGTATGCTTGTTCCTCTGGTTTGTGTATGCGGAAGTAAGTTTGTTCTGACACGTGTGCATGCATGCATATGCGCGCATTGGTGTATTTGTTTATGTGTAAGTATAGTTTTTCGTACGTATGTATGTATGCTTATGTATGTGTGTAGGTGTGCTCGGGCTGAGCATGTATGCATATATGCGTTGGAGTGCGTGTTCATATACATGACCGTGCGTGGTTGTGCTTGATTACGTATGCATACATTTGAACATATGCTCGCGTATGAAGGTATCGTATAATTATCTGTGTTAGTGTATTTGTATGCATTTATATGTGTGTGTTTGCATAAGCTTGTGTCTGGGTTTGTACATGCATGTGTGTGCACGCAAACATATAATGTATTTTCGTTTATGTGTGTATTCGTGCATGAAAACAATGCACGGTCGAATTAATTCATTGTTTAAGAGTGATGCATGATTTTATAGTGTATATGCGCATGTCCATGTATATGCGTCACACGTGCTTACTTGTGAGTGTATATACGTACATAATTTTCGTAAGTGTATGTATGTGTAAACGCGTAAATGTGTATTTATTTGTGCATGTGTAAGTGATTTTATGTGTGAGTGTTCGTGTACGTGCGACTGCTTATACCAGTGAGTGCCCGAGAGTGAATGTGTGTCACCGATACATTTATTCTGTAAACTTTCTCATTCCCACTTCCTATTCGATAATAAGTCTATTTTCTTGTTTGGGGCGGGGGAATCTTTTAAACATTTCTGATGACAAAAGTGAATAGGAGTTTACAGTCCAAATTTCAAGAATTTCGTTTGACCATTAGCGATAAAAAAAAAATATATATAATAATAATAATAATCAAAACCAAGGTTAGGAACGTGTTCATATTTCTAATTTGGAAGCTAATTTTCTTCCAGATAAACATTACAGATTTTGTAGAATAGTGTTATATACTTACGTTCAATGTCGATTTTTTAGAAAGCTATCCTTAAACCTGATAATTGTGACCATTTTTTAAATTTGCATGCTATAAATGAATATTATTAATACTAGAATTTTCAGTAGAAAAACTGAAAATATTAGCTATGGGGAACACACATTTGACTTGCATTACATCTTATAATATGTAATAAAGATTGATTTATATTGTTTACACCTCTGAAATTGTATAAAATAACGTATAGACAGGTAAAATTTTCTCGTTTCACTAAAAAAATATAGTGACTGTTTTTGATAGGTTAAAAACATGCATGCAAGTAGAAACATGTCGTTATTGGAAAGCATTTTATATTATTTTCAATTTCTCAAGACAAATTGTTACAATAATAATACAATAAATTGTAAACTCTATTGTAGATTACAGTTTTTAACTACTGCAACAGTTATTAAGCGTTCTTAAAAAAATAAAAAAGATATGTCTTTGTACTAAAAATGAATACAGAACATAAAGGGCTAAAAAATTGTATACAAGAAATGCAAAAAGATTTACCTTTAAAATAATAAGCTTTAAACTTTTAATTGTATTTGTGCAGCAAATGTATAGCCTTTTACCTTGTGTACAGTCGGTAACAAAAATGTCCGAACACTATCAAAAATTCTTATGTAAGAAAAAGTACGCTTCATACGGTTTTGTTAAATAAATCCTAGTCGAATCCTCTTCTTAGTCCATCTAAGAACATGATTCGATAAGGATTTATTTAACAGAACCGTATGAAGTGTACTTTTTTTACATAGGAATTTTTGCTAGTGTTCGGACACTTTTGTTACCAACTGTATGTAACAATTATGTTTGTGTAAAACTTTACATTTGATGTGTTAATACTGAGCCGAAGTTATTGAACACTTTTGAAATTTCTCAATAAACTAAATTTGTTTATCTGTAGAGTGAAACAGAAATTTATTGATTTTCATGAAGACCAATGTGTCATTAAAAACATCTAAATAATTAGTAACTTTTAATCAGACATATCAAAATTAAAAAAATTAATTTTTATAATCTGCAGAATCCTAATATAAATGTAAATGTTTCATAATTTACTTTATTTAAAGTGCCATTAAAAACGAAATTACGCAAACTAGATATTAAATATAGAAACCAGGTTGATCATCTTGTTTAAAATAGCTGTGCAAAAATAATATCTTATCAGAAGACACCGTTATTATTATTATTTTTTATTAAAGTACGAAGATTTAGTTGACGTTTATAATCTAAATTTAATTAAATAGATAGGGACTTGACCAAAATTCCTATATCTTAATGATGTGAAATGAGTAAAATGAGCATGTGCAAAATCTTATATTGAGTTTAAAGAATGTCGCCAAATTTACATTATAGCAACAACCGATTAACCTGGCAAAAGAATTTTTTTTCTCGATGCTTATCTTTTTATTATGAATGAATATGACACATCACATGGTAAAAAACAGTGTATACGAAAATGTTTATTAAGTTTATCAAACATATACATAAAGAATTTTCCAGGATGTATTTCATGCATTTTAAGACCATAAGGAGTACAAATTGCGCTTACTCTGCAAAATTTCTTTTGAAGTTTGTCTCATCTAAAATTTTGTGCGTTATAATGAATTATATTGCAATATTTAGGGAATATTAGGTTACAGGGGCAATAAGTTTTGGTTTATAAATTTTGATTTATAAAAAGCAACACCATGAAAGAATTGTCAGAAATTAATGAAATTTATTCCACATATTACTGATAGTGGTATAAATAAACGATGATATGTACAAGGCAAAAACGAAAATAGCGTCTGAAATCAGTACGTTGTGTCTCAACCATGCTGAGCGATGAGAGCCTGTACACGTCGTTGCGTTGAATAATACAGTTTCTGAATGTAATATTGGGGAATGGCATTCCAGATGGCTTCGACTTGACGCCAAAGTTTAATCTTACTGTGCGTCTCACCAGTTGTACGAGCGACTCGCCAACCAATGAAATCCCAGACATCGACAATTATACCCAATAGCTCCTCACATCATGATGCTAGGCGTTTGTGCAGTATGACGCTGGATATCACACTCTGGGAGCAGACGTTCCCACCTGTAACGTCTGACGCGTACTTTTCCATCTTTGAACGCCAGATTGTAGCGAGATTTACCAGAGAAAAATTTGTTGCCTCTGGGCACGCCATGTGCTGTGTTGCTGAGCCCATTGATGTCGGATGCGTCTGTGATTCAGCGAGAAGGGAATCCTGCGGAGATGAACTCTTGCACGCAGTTCATGCTGCAGCAAACGGTGACAAAAGGTGGAGCTAGACAACAAAACACCTGTATCCGTGCTCCAAGGTTGTGCTAACAGACAAAAGGACGCTGTACGGTCCGTCACAGCCATGCGGATGAGGTGTCTTTCATCTCATGCCATTGATATATTGCGTGCCTCACTGCCAGGTTTTCAGCTTGTTTGATTCTGCTCTGTCCATTTCTTCCAAACACGCATTACTATTGCGTCATTACACTGAATGCGGGCTGCGATTTCTTGACACAAAAATCCACCCTCTCACATATCAACAATGCCTCCTCGTACGAACTCCGTTATTTGTTGGTATGGCACCCTCCGCTTTTTATGAGGCATATCGACCATCAACGAAACGTTTACCGAAGACAGATTTCAACGCGCCTTTACAGTCCTTTATATACCTACAACAAGCGACTGATAAGTAGTCGATTCTCGTTCCACGCATGCGCAATCGCTTTGTAATTCTAATCATTTGCATGCCTTACATCACTTTATAGTTCCTGTAATGTTGGTTCAATTTGCATAATATCTTCATGGTGTAGCAATTTTCACAAACATAAGTGTAGTTATATATATATATATATATATATATATATATATATATATATATATATATACTAGCAGACCCGGCAACGCGTTGCTGTGACTAAGTTATACGTTGAATTATACAGCTGTAAACTATTTAGAACAGTAAAATTATTATTTACGAACAAAGACGAAAACGTTGTAGCCGATGTAAAAACCCACAGGGTTGAGCTTTGAAACTTAGGTCAAAATTTGGAAGCGATTGAAAAATTTTCGTAGTGTTGATATTAAGCACAAATTAATTTTATTGTAGGGTCCTATAAATTTTAATGGAGAAGTGATATATATTATTTCTAATGCTACTTTGGATAAAATTGCTAAAATGACTAATATATAAATTAAATTCTATTAAAATTCTATTAAAATAAAAGTATAAAAGAAACAGACGATTTTAAAATCAATTTTTATGGAGGAGGGAAATATAATATATGCTATAATGGATAATTTTACTATAAAATGACCTCATCATTTTAAATATTTTAAAGAGGGCAACAGCTGTAGTTATAAAAAGGAAAACAATAAGGCTAAACCAGAAAAATAAGTAAATTTGATAAATATTTTAAAACTTTAAAATTGGAAATCTTATGAAATATTGGACATTTAAAGTAAATACACGTATCATTTTAAATAGAAAAAGATTTTGGAAAAGTTTAGTGTATTTTAACGAAGTGATGAGAAGTTTTTGAGTATGTTAAAATTTTAATAGTAAATTCAAGTTAATAAAGATGGGAAACATTGAGGATTAAGATAAGAATAATTATAAGATTAAAAAAAAAAAAAAAAAAACTTTTTATATACCATGTTTTTAAATTTTAATATACTAATAATATACTAATTAAAAGGAAAATGATAAATATTCTATCATAGTTTGAAGTCAAATTTGTTTTCAAATGCCCAAATAAAATATCTGATGTAAGATACTAATATTTTGCAGCGGAATAGATTTCATTTCTGTCATCCTTGGCGAAAAAAAAAAGAATATCGCCAAATTATCTGGCGAAAATATTTAATTCCTTTCAAAAATCATGGTTATTTTAACAACTTATATTAAAAGAGTAATGAATAATATGAAACAATATTTCGTACAATACATATTACATGTCATACATACGTACAATGAATAATACATATTACATTTCGTACAATGCATACATCTGGCATGTATATTTTCGTGTTACGCTTTTGATCGCCAAATAATAATAATAATAATAATAAAAGCCAAGGGCGATAGAGTTTTGAAATTTAAAATTAAAATTTTGTCAAATTGACAGCAAAATAATTCAATCTAACACCCGCGATAACTAATACATATCTATACCCAAATATAAGGATTAAAATCGGGAAATAAATTTCCTCGATTTTTAATAATTTCTTACAAAAAATCCAGTGGGCAATTAACATAGGAAATCTTTTTCTTGGCTGCACAGACCGTCAGTGAGTCACACTTCGCTTGCGTATAGAACTCATAGATATAGTATAGCATATATAGAATACAGTGATCATTGGGGAGAAAAAAGTTATTCCTTTTCATTTGGGAAAAGACGACGTTTTTAGCAAAATATGGCCGTCTTTCCCCGAGTGAATACACACGGGAATACATACTAATATTTTAGCAAATAAAATTTATGAATAATTTATTTGCTAAAGGGGAATGGAAGACTCCAGATACAGTTTCAAATTCATATTTCTTTCTTTCTTTTCTTTTTTTTTTTTTTTAATACCACTTAATGGCTATTTCCAAAGCTTTTATTATTTTTTTTTTCGGCATCAAAAATCTTTGTACGATAACACGGGGATGAGAGATTTATATATATTACTATATCTATGATAGAACTACATTAGCACTTTATCAATGTGTATAAAATCTTTAAATTGATTATGACGTCAATTTTCGTGAGATGCATAATTTAACTTTTTATAATTTTTTAACGTTCACGTTTGATTAAATGTATTTATTTTTATGTCGAAAGAAAATGAACTCGTATTTTTTTTTGGCAACAATTAAATTAATGGAACTCACAGATATTTTGGAGCAACTTTAATAAAAGTCTATAATTAACAAATAATTGCAATAAAACAATATTGTGACAATCAATTGAAATAAAAACTATCCTATCTCTCAAGTTGTACCAAACTGCACACAGTGTGCAAAATTTCATTAAAATCGGTTCCTTAGTTTAGGAGTTTACCCCGGACAAACATCGTGACACGTAATTTATATATATATATATACAGATATATATATATATATATATATACATATATATATATATATATATATGCAAAATAATTAAAGCCAGATGAAAAAATAATCCCAAAACACATGAGGGCCTTCCTCAGGGGAGCTCCCACATGTAAGGAAAGGAAAATGAGTAGTTTCTGACGAAACGCTGGTAATTTAACCAAATAGCACGTTTCTAGGCTCCAACTTCTCATAGATGGAGGCAAGACCATACAGCAAACGAATTTTAATTATTACAAAGCATAAAAAGCAATTAAATTCAGAAATCAAGTACAAAATATAATACATCAATATAAAATACAAGAATATAAATAATACAAGAATATATAATACATACCAGGACAAACTCGAGTAGTCATTAGAATATGGAAAATTGAAAATCACCCCCCATTATAAACATAGAACCCGCTTCATCTAGTAGGAACACTTACTAGCATCTAAATGTCGCCCAAAATTGAACAACAAACCTTAAGTGGGATTGTGATCAAGAATACTGAAATGTTTATTGATTACAAAAACAGGATAGCGGTTAACAGTTAGTATGTTTTTAAGATTTTTCAAAGCCAGATTCAGGTCTAAATTGTTTTTGCAATTTATTTTAATTCGGTTTATTTGGGTGAACATAATATTTTTTTAAAACTTTATGACTAATACAGCAGAATCAATTTGTTAAATTACAAACTTTAAAGTAAAAATCTTGCCTTTTATCATAATTCCCAATAAACCAATTATCATCTATTTTTTTTTAATTTTTAAATCCAGGAAAGAAGTTTAGTCCTCAGAGTCAGTACGGTTTAAGACAAGATCGGAGGGATAGATTTCAGCTGCATATTTCGCTAAATCAACACAGTTAGTGCTATTATGTCATCAATATACCTATAAAACTTAATATCTTTGAATTTTCTTTCAAACATAAACAAAAAAATGTTGGCGAAGGCACTCGAGTAACTTGTTCCCATCCGGATACCGTGAATTTGTATGAAATAATCAACACGGTTAAACAAAACATTTTCGAAGATGCAAAATTTAATAAGGTTAATCCAGTAAACATTTTCGCTGTCTATTACATGACAAAATTTTTCGTAAATTTACGAAGGGGGCTGAAGCTCCCCACCCCTAATAAAAAAAGCACTGACATTCACAATTGAAAGTTACAATTGTAAATTTTTCATTGATCTGGAATAACAACTTGAAAACTCTTAGCCTCCTCCCCCCAAAGTTAAGTTCTGGATCCGCCACTGTTTTCGGCACTTTCCCTGACTTCTCTAAAACGACGATGCCACTCAAAAACTTGTGTAGACTTGTGTGAGAGTTTTGATCATTTAAAAGCATGTTTTAACCCCACATGTATGTCTCAAGTCATACGGGGCATTTTTGGCAGTTTAATTCATTTATTTATGTTTCTGAAATAAGTTTTACTTATGTTTTGTTTCACAATTTTTAGTTTTCATGTAAGTTTATTTCAAAATATTTTTGTTACAAATTTTCAATTTTTTGTATAACTGTAAACATATATTATAATATCATATATACATATATTTATATAAATGCATAGGAAATATAATTATTTTATAACAGAACTAGAATAACAGCCATCTGAAAGATAGTGAGAAAATTTTAGATAAAACAGATATTCTTAAACTACATTGTATAATACATTTACTTTATATAGTGTTATTTTGAGAAAAGACAAATTTTTGCGATTTAATTAAAATAATCCAGTGTGTCACTCACACGACTTTCTCCTACCCAGCATTTTAATACTGTAATGATAGGCTGCATATTAAGTCTTAAGATCAATAGCGTAAAATAATAATAAAGTTCAATGTACAGTTAAAAAAAAATTAAATAACTGTAGGAACAGTTTTATTTGACACGCAAACCTGTGTGAGGAGGCTACTGTCCCTTTCAACCCCCAGTTATATTACAGTGCATACAATTGTATATATATATAATTCAGGCTGTTATCGATTTGCCTTCCATCTTGCTGGTCTTCATAAAATTTTTAAGTTGTAACCTAATATGAAATTCGAAATGCCAAATTTCAATTTAATGCAGTTATTTGTTTTTAAGTTTGCTAACAGGTATACATACAGAATGACTGCTAAAAATTAGACTTCAAGACAGGGAACCTCAAAACGTGATATTATACAAGAAAAAAATAGTGTTGAAAAATGAACTTCAAAAAATACTTTGTTTACAGTATGGATACGAAAAATGCATTTCCCAGTATTCGTCGACATTGAAAAATGTACAAAGCACTTCTACCAATTACATTCAATAGAATTTTGATTAATTAGGGTAGCCTTTTATACTGTCGATAATCAGTATGCACAGTAAACGACACTTTATATTTAAAATTAGTCTTACTTGAAAAACATCTAACAAGAAAGGAATTACGATTCCTGTAATTTCCATATCCAAATACTTTGGGTAGCTCTGGAAACGACTGATGAATGATTTCTTTACGACAATCTGCTTAAAACATGCTTTTATGGATATAATAAATTTTGTTCATTCCGTTTCTTTTACTTCAGCCTATAGATGTTACACTGCCCAAAATTTCTCCATAGACTATTGTATTTGAATTCTTTTGAGTGTCTTTGAACACGAACGATTTGCTAGATCTCAACGAAAATTTTACTGCAACATATTCATATGATACAAATTTAGAATATCAAGTTTGGACTTTCTACTATTATTTTTCTTTGAGATATGCTTATAGGAGAGCCACATGCACAGAGATACAGAGACACCGACCAACCACTATAAAGATGATTTTTGGATTCAGGAGACCTTAAAATGTGTAAATATAACAAAAACACAATTTCGAAAAGTTGAAGCAAAAACAATGCTTTCTCTACCATATATATGGGTAAGAGAAGTTAAAAATGAAGGACAATAAATAATCGTCTAGCTTACAATATTTAAGCATCAACATTTCCGAATAATTTTAACTCGATTATTTTATTACATCCAATAAAAGAAATGAAAATATTTTACTCAAATGACCACATCCACCATTAATTTTCTGTCTCATATTTCTTTTAAGCAATTAAATAATTTCTAATTAAATAATTTAAAAATCTCTAATGCGATAATCATTTTTCCAGTGGCTTTATTTCCGCTCATTTATTGATTCTGTCTAAACAAATTGTTTTATAAAGCTCATTGCAATAGCTTTTCTTAGAAACCTAGATTATTCTTTTAAAGTTTTTGAAAAAAATAAAATGACTAGTAAAGTGTGTAATGTAGAGATACGTCCCATTAAGAATTTTATTCAAAAGAGAAACCATTTATCTCTTTTGTGAACATTGAAAGAAGAATGTTTTCTTTGTTCAAGCGATTATTTTTAAGTCACAAAATGTCTTTATGTTTTTGACATTCGTTTCTGTGTGTCATTGGAAGTAATATTTATACGCATGCATAATCATTATTTACAAAATTCATTTTGATTTTTTGTTTATCTATTTATCTGTTTATTTTTTTTAACATCAATCTTGCTCTAGAAAAAAAAATTCAGAAATTAAAATACTGTTTTACATGAAATTATTATTATTATTTTATTATTATTATTTTTATTGTTATTATTAGTTAGAAATGTATATATATATATATATATATATATATATATATTAGAGAAATAAAGATTCTTATAGAAATAAAGATTATTTCTAAAGATCGTTTTTTTCACTAACATATCACTTTAAAATATTTTCAAAATTTTCATTGTTAAAAAAAAAAAAAAAAAAAAAAAAAAAAAAAAATTAGTATTAAAATCGTATAGTGTTGGTTTCATACGCATCTAAACAATATTGCTAGTAAGTCTCAGAAATGCTTTATAATATTATAGTCATTTAGATTAAGTATTAAATATTCAAATGCAAAATGGGAATGTATAAAAGCAACTACAAAGCAGAATAGAGAAAATTTAAAGATTCTCTCGTATTTTTAACAGCTAGCAAAAAAGCGAAAATAATTTAATAATTTTTAATACCAGACTAAATTTATTTATTTATTTATTCGTTAATTATTATTATTATTATTATTGTTTGTATGCACCAGATTAATTTTTCAATTGAAAAAAGAAAAATCACGCTACTTTAATTTTGTGATATCCTTTTCTTAAATGTGAAATGCTATAAAAGCGGAATTATAATTTTTCCCCGTTTGATGTCTAATATCAGCAGATTTTTGAATTCTGGGACATTTATTTTTAATAATAGATTTTCCTATTAAACCCAAATTTAAGCATATAAATACTGTTTGTTTCACAAACACAATACATACATTATACAAACTCTTAAAAATAATACATACTGTATTTACTATTATACATCTTAGGATCAGACCCTAAGAAAAACTGTAAGTGAAGTAATAAAAGTTTTGCAATATTTCTTCAAATGTACCTAACTGTATAAATCTCCTTGTGTCATTTTCATTTACAGTTTCATATTTTTAAAACAGCATAGAAAATATTCATTTTTATTCCACTACTTAAATCTTCAGAAATTTAGTTAAAAGAATTTTCTAAATTAATTGAAATATATCACGTTGTTAAAAAAACGCAATACCATTAGAAGAGATTACGGCTTTTGAAAACATAATAAACATAAATTCTTACACTTCGTAATAAAATTTTGATTTGAGTTTATGGAAAGAATAAAATAGAAAGAGCCAACTAATTTCGGTATATATATATATATGTTGCTGTTTTGTATTGATTTCATTTATTTAAAATTCTTTAATATCAAATAAAACATAATTCGTTACCAAAGTTAAAATATTTCTGGAAACATTCAAATTAAATTAGAAAATTTCACCCTTTGCATAAATTTCACTTTTTTTTTTTTTTTTTTTTTTTGAAGAAACTATACAGAAATACATTTGTAAGTAAATTATGTAATCACAAAAAAAAAAAAAAAAAAAATTGAATTACACACTACATAAAACTATTAAAATTGTCCGCTTAAGATTTTCGTTTGATAGATACGATTTATGTATAATTAGGATATTTTTAAGGTATTTAAATTTAATTGCCTTGTAAAAATTTATAAATTGTATTTATTTATATTCTTGGTATCTGTGAAACAATTTCTAATAATTTTAATTAAATGTATTAAAGTGTACAATGCGTTAAATCTTTGATAAGTTTAAAGACATAAATATACAAAAGAATATCAAAAAATGTACAGTGGTGGTAAAAATTATAAGGAGAAGGAAAAATATCACCAAATTTTGGAACAGTTGACCGAAAAATTATGCAAATTTTATGGCTGGAAACGAGTGATAAATGAAGCGTTTTTTATTAGTCTTTATTGAAATATATGGAAAATTCAAATACATAAAATGTATTTTGGATTTAAACAGCCATGTGATATGGACAAACTTATAAAGACAACTGTATTTGCGTGTTCTGAAAAGCAAAATTTGCATGTTTATTGTTCTGCATATGATCTTCTAGACGTTATAAATGCTTATTAATTGATTGGAAATAACACGTTGTATTCTGTATTTAAAGATATGCAAGAAGATACAATAATTTCTTAATTTGCGAAAGGGCAAGCGATTAATTTTAGAAGTTCAGGACCTAATGTACGTAAAATTTTGACAAAGTAGAATAGATCGAGAATGGTCATTTATAATTTTCCTAAAAATCTCGGCAAATATGAAAGCCAAAGTCATACAGGTATCTTCTGCTTCTGTGCATGAAAAAGAACGATAAAGGGCTCAAATAGGAAAGCACACACAGGAACGAAAATTAAACGGAAATTAAGCTTACGATGCAGTGCACGAACTGTTTAACGTGTTTTACCAAAAGTAAAATAAGTTCGTTACGACAAATCTGTGCTACGACCGCATCTTGCAAGGTTTATAAAAGACTGAGAGGGGTGTTTCTTAGAAAGTGCTTTAATGTGGGGAAAAAAGGTGAATGATATTATCTTTTTCGAATAGAAAATGTTTAATCTGGATATACCAGATGTTTTTCGCTACTTTTGGTATTATTTACCTCAAGATAAAGAAATTTAACCAAAGCGTACATTCGAAGGGGGCTCCGTAGTGATCTGGCAAGGTTTTGCACGTGACGAAACTATTCCAATATAAGTTTTTGCAGGACAGAATGAATTTTGAGTATTATGTTGATATATTGGGAGATAATATTTTAACAGAAGTACCATTAATTATGAGTGGATACTATTTGTTCCAGCAGAACAATGCCTCACTACATATTTTTCAAACTTTGAAATGACAAATAATATTAATTTCGTGAAACTGTGCTTGAGCGGACGTTCAGAAGCCTTTCCTTTGAAAAATTTGTGAGGTATTCTGGCACCGAAAGCATACAAAATTGATATTCAGTATCAAAATAAGCAAGAACACTTGTCCTCCTTTGAAAAAGCCTGAATAAAAATTTCCAAGAAAGTTCTAATGGAACTGTCTAACTCTATGACGTGAAGACTGATAAAAAGGATTGATTGAATGAAAAAATGGCATTGAATCCTTGCAATTGACAATAATATAGGAATTTTGCAAGTCTTTGGAACTATAAAATCTTTAACAATTCCCTTCCCTTCTTTCATGAGAAGAATGTCCCTCTCTTCTGGATGAAAGCCATCTGTAAAGCAGACAACATCTTGTCCAACCACAATAACTTGCTTGTGTAAGTGAAAGGCATCAAGTGCTTTTCTAATAATGAAAAAATCTGCGTCTTCTTTTGCTATCCTTACTGTCCAGCACTTACTGCCCTTGCTACCCAGCACTTTTTACACGCTAAACAAGCTGCGAAATAAATCTTTCTTTTTTATAGAAATTGCTATGGAATGTCGTCTGAGTTTCAACAAGGCTTGTCTCCTCATTAAATAAAAATTACGTGATATTCTCTTCATTACTCATCTTCGAAAATATTTTTTTTTAGTGTTTAAAGCACTTTCAGAGTAGTCAATAAAACTTACAGCCCCTATTAGCGGTATAGGATTTTACGGTTATAGGATTTTACGAATTTCCCCTCGCCCTCCCCCTTTAAGGGCGGTGTGGGGCATAAAATACGTTATTAAGAGTACCTCTGCTCCAAATTATCTCACTAAAGCAATTTTTTATATGTCGGTTGCTTATGCGTACTCAACACACACATCGTAAAGGGATTTTGTGAAATTCCACCCTATTTTACTTGGGAGTGGACGCGAAAAAAACAAATTTCTATGCGTATCTCTACTCCGAACTATCTTAAAAAGGCTATATTTTATGTGCGGACTGGTTATGCGTTCCCAACAAGATCTATAAAGTGATTTTGCGATATTTTACCTTTCGTCTTTTAAAGGCAGGGGTGCAAAACACGTTTTTAAGAGTAACTCTGCTTCAAATTATTTCAAGAAAGCAATTTTTTTTAATACGTTTGTTGTTTATGCGTACTCAACATACAAACTAGAAACGGATTTTTTGAAATTCCATCCTATACCCTCTTTGCGGGTTGAGGGGAGAAATAATATGTTTCCATGCGTAACTCTGTTCCAAATTACCTTAGAATGACAATGTGTGATGTGTGGACTACTTATGCGTACTCAACACACATTACAAAAGAATTTTGTGATATTCCGCCGCGTTCTTGGGGGTTTTAGACAAAAAACGGGTATCATGGTGTAACTCTGCACTAAATTAACTTAGGAAGAAGATTTTTGATGTGTGGGTCGGTTATACGTATCTAACTCATAGCGTAAAGAGATTTGGAAAATTCCCTCCCCCGTACCTCCTTTAAGAGCACGGGAGATAAAAAACACATTTTAAAACATATCTCTACTTCAAATAAACTCAGGATCTCGATTTTTTATGTCTGGTTAGGTATAAGTTCGCAACCTGCATTATAAAGGGATTTCGCGAAATTACTAACTACCTCCCCCCCCCCCCGCCTTTAGATCGGAGAGATGCCAAAAAACACGTTTTCAACATAAAATATGCTCAAAATTAGCTTAGATTGGTAAATTTTGATGTGTGGGTGTTGATTAAGTGTATGCAATATGCACTTTGATGGGGGAGAATTTTGCAAAAATTTCAACATTACCCGCGAGGGAGGGGGAGTAAAAAGTAGGTAAAGCACTGCCGAAGGTGCCGAAGGTGCCGAAGGTGCCGAAAGCATTGAGGCTCCAGATTCGACGTGTGACGAGCGAGAACTTTAACTTAAATTTCGACTGATGTATTTATTCTTTTTTTTATGAAATAGCTTCTTTTAATGATATGGGATTTTAATAATTTATTTTAATATAGTGGCCAGCGAAGCGGGCACATATATTAAATCGTTATATAGGCTATATATATTAAATATAGGCTATATATATTCAATCGTTTGTCCTGAGTAAATGCGTGAGTGAGTGATTCATCATAGAACGTAGGAATTTAGCATTCTTAGGTTTAAAGCCCGAGAAAAGGAATGCAGATATTTTTGAAATTGTAAAATAATTAGAAGGGGCGGGAATGGTGGGCGAAGGAACACGTGCACCGTGCGCGCGTGTATACGCTGCCACAAGCAGTGGGAGCTCAGACCCATTATTACCATTATTACACCGATGAGAGAAGATTTTTTTTTTCCTTACGATAATATAATTATTCATTAAAAGTTTCGAACATAAATAACACCCGGTGTGACATCTTTCTCGATCAGATTTTTTTTCTCTTTTTTTTCACATGATAAAATTTAATGCAATTTTGAGAATTCATTAATTATAGTGATTCATTTAAAAATAGTGACCAGCGAACCGGGCGTAGCCTGCTAGTCTTAAATACAATAAGAATTTATAAAAAAGGAGAAATAACTTGTGATTTGATTTTATATTAAAACAGATAAATTGAAGTGAATAGGTTCTTAATAACGTGATAATAATAATAATAATATACTGAAACTGCAAGCTTTAATTTTATATTATAGGCATATGTCTCACCTATACAAATTACATTGCCCAAAATCATTTTAAATAGCTGAAATCAATGAGCAACTAGTATAATGTAACTCAAAAAAAAAATAATAATAATTATTCTCTATTAATATTTAAATTAAAAATATCTGAATCATGACACATTTAAAAAACGTTTCAGCTACAAAAACACAAATATTGAAGTCATAGTGATGAAGTGAAACAGAAACACGTAAAATTTCAAAATGTATATATATATACATTTGAAAAAAAAAATATATATATATATTTCAAAAGTTTTGAAACGTCTCAAAATTTTATTTACAAATAAAAATATTAAAGCAATGCAGGAAGTATATGACCACTTATCACCGAAACACCTACATTCGCATCGTTTTGCAAGTTTCATATATTTTGTTTTGCTCTTTCAGAGAATATATCCTAAAAAATCATTTTAATGATTTTTCTAGAAATTTCCTATCGAAATGTCATTACGTATTTTACTTAAATCTAAACTTGTTCCACTTCTAGAGAAATTCTAAGTAGGTATTTGCATTTTATGGAATGAAATAAATAAAAAAATATTTAGAATCTGTAATGATCATATGCTTTTACAATATGTATACTTAAAAATATTTTCTACATCGCTGATGCTTTAAAAATATGTGTACTTGTAGATATTTTCTCAATCGTTGATTTTATGTGTCACAAGGAAAATTTATATTTTACAGATAATATATATATATATATATATATATTTTTTTTTTTTTTTTACACATTGGATGAATCTGTTTTGTTTACACATCGAATGTATCTATTGAATGTAAGGTTACAGATTTTTTTTTTTTTTTTTTTTTTTTTTTTTTATAATAAAATATTTTTGAGTTCTTAACATTTAATTAAAATGTAATTATTACGCACTGAAGAATTATATAAAAATAGATTAAAAATATGAGCCATATACATACATTTATCCCAATCTCCTTTATTTATCCTGACGCGCAGTAGAATTGTCAGATATCTTCAGTTTCTATGAATGTACTAAAAGTTATCGGAACTGATTGTGATTAGTGTTTAGGAAGGCTAGTTTACGAAATTGCCTAAGATTGTGACGGAGTCTGCTCTTTCTTTGTCTATACTGCACTGTCAAGAGCACAACTTCAAGCACAGAAAATTGATTACCAGTTTATTGATGTCAATTTTCTCATAGAGGTTCACATTATAATTGAATTGCGTATATTGGAGTCATACATATAAATCACTCCCAAATCATCGCATACAGTCCAGTATGCACTCATTCACTATAATGAATCGCACGGCGTAAGTTTATTCTAACGAATTATGAATGAATACGAATATTTTTTATACATACGTTTCTTCATACATCCGTATGTAAATCTCTGGGATAAAGACTAAATTTGCTTTTTGTTTACTCAATTATTATTAAAAAATCCTATTTTCTTTCATTGTTCGTTCATATAATTCTCGTAATTCTAATTGTTTATTTAATGTATTAAAGTAATCAAAAATACATTTAACTCCTAGTCTGCGGAATTCTGTTCCATAAAACAATACAATGGGTAACAAAGCAATTTGACTCTTTCCTGGGCCATTCATTTCTTTTATGAATTTCTTCCAGTTTTTTATGTTTTATTAGTAATTAAACAATAGCATTTCAGGAAATATATTTTATTTTGCTGAATTTGAATCATTATTTATTCAAATATTATTATATTTGTATAAATTATTTATTATTCAAATTAAATACCTACTAGTATAAAATGTGCAGAAATATACGAAATAAGAAAGTGTTGTTACAATAAAAACAGTGTTTTACTCACATTTGCAGTAGAATCGTTGTGTAGTACAAATTTCACATCAAGACAGGTGTCATAGAAGAACAAACATCACAGAAGGCTTTCAAATTTTCAAAACAAATGTGTTAATTCTATTCAATAGATTCAACAATAGATGGCAGCACAAAACTGAAGCGGAAATTGGTATTTCCGTCGTTATAATAGCAAGGTCAATATATTATAATGGAGACTGTGCTTCCCACAGGTGTATTTTGTAAGATCAGGTAGGTGGGAAATAATCTTCCCAAGGCCTATGAAAGGTCAAAAGAATTTCTGTTGATTTAAAGTATAAGAAAATTATAATTTCAATGATTAAACAGTTTTCAGTTGCTTTAAAAATATAGCTTTATTAATTATTTCTCTCGCGGTATTTCAATACTCCATTAAATACTTCTTATTGTAATGTAGCATGCATCGTTATCAAGGAACACGAATGTGCAAAAACTATCTTAAATAAGTTATCGAGGTTTAAATATCTGTTACATATACAGATATACATATCAGTGCAAGACTAATTGTTTTTCGAAATCATGAAATTTACTTTGCAAAAAAACTATAAAGGTAACTGAAAATATGGGTTTTAAGTACAGATCTTTTTTTTTTTCTTTTTCGACATAACACGGAAAACTCACAAACAAATCTACAAATAATAATGACCAGAAAAGTGTACTTTTCATTTGTGTGTGTATATATATTTATAAAGTGTTTTTATGGGCACGTTAGTTTTAAGGACTTTCAAGCAATTATTCCTAAACAATAAATAAGTATTTCAATTTACAGGTTTGATTTTATGACAAACTTTGATGTTATTTGTAGACAAAATTTAAGACTGGCCGAAACTTACACATATGTGCTTTTATATGCAAAATAAGAATTATTTTAAAATATTGGAAAATAAGGACAGAAAACTGCACTATTAAAAATATTTTATGTTTTTAAATTTAGAAAAATCATTTAGAAGCGTGATCTGTCGAGAAAATAGAAATGCTCAATTACAATTTACATTTATTTTTTCAATTCAGGCAATAAAAATGCATATGAAAAATTGAAAACAAAACATATATAAATTCCGAATGGTCATATGTCTTAATTCATATTAAATCTTTTTTTTTTCCTCCAGACAAATATCTGAAAGGAGAAAAAAGAAATATCCTTCTCTTTTTAATATGCGGAAACGATTTATGTTATACGGGAAGGATCATCTGTTTTACCGCTGATTTTAAATCTATTGTGCTGTGGGTGGAGCTTGACGTCTTTGCACGATTGCGATAGATTTTCTTGTCACGGATGATTTGTGGGGTTTAAACGATAACATATGTTACTCCGCTTTAATAAAATATTCTTTTGAAGTAGTTTCAAAGTAGCAGAATTTTATATAGTTAGTATATTTTAATTGCAATGGCACCATTTTTTTTTTCTTTTTTTGTTCTAAAACGCTTTTCATATATTCTAGAGCTGTTTTGAAAAAAAAAAAAAAAAAAAAAAAAAAAAAGATTTTCTGTATAATTTTACAAAAACGTTTGATGCAATGTTAATTTTCAATTATCTTAAAAATTGCTCGATAGAGAGGTTTTGTATTAATATATAATATAATTTTAATAAGTGTATAATTTCAAAACTTAACTCTGTAGAAAAGAATGTTCAATTGCAAAACACTTTAAATTAAATATTCATTATTTAAAACTATATTTTATAAATGCTTGAAAGAATATGAAAAAGGTGTAACTTTTAGACGCATAGAAACAAATTTAACTGTATCACTGTTGCAATTTTTACAGCAATATAATTGATGATTATGGTTAAAAACCACTTATAACTATATATAAACAATCTTCTTATAGCCAGATCTAAAATCTGGACTATGAAAATTCAGATAAGAAAAAAAAAAAAAAAAAATAGATATTATTTACAAAAATGTCTTCTAATTAAATGGTCTGTACATGAAGTGCACTTGGTCTTCCCTCCAGGAACCCCACGTGAAACAAGCTCTATTTCTTTAAATGGAAGCCACATTTTTTCGTTACGATAAATCCTAACGTTTCTGGAAACCATACTTTTTCTTAATACGATACTGTGAAGAAAGAGCATATTTTCTATTTGAAAAAAAAAAGTTTGTGTCACGTGGGGTTTTAAGACCCGTGGGAGACCATATATGTTACTTCATTTAAAATATCACTTGAATGCACGATTCTTATGCAATCATTGTGTTCAGCGAAATTGCTTTTTACTTAAGATATTTAGAATTTCCGGTATATTTATTCATAACATATGTTTCGGACCCCCAGGGCCCCACTCTGAAAGAAAAAAATATATGATTTAAAACACACTTTTTTCAGCTTAAAACGATTCCATGAAGAAAAAATTATGATTTCTAGTTTAAAAAATTGAGTTTGTGCCACACGGGCATTCTATTGGCCTGATCTCACATATGATACCTCATCCGATAGATCATTTGAATACATTTTTATAAGCCTTGTGCTCAACAAAATTTCTTTTTCATTAATAAATTTTGGAATTTTTGGATTTTATTTTTTACATAAGAATCAAGGCCCCGGAGCCCACTACTCGCCAAAATTAAAATAAAGCAGTACATGAATTAAAACAGATGTTCTCCACTTAACACAATTCTGTGAAGAAAAAGTATGGTTTACATTTAAAAAAATGAAGTTTGTACCATGTGGAGCCCCATGAGTTCCGGGTCCCACCTATGATACTTAATCTAACATATATTTTAATCCATGGCACTTTTATAATTATTGTGCTCAGCGAAATTGTGTTTTATTGAGATATTTTGGGTATTTCACATTTTTTATTAGAACATAAGAGCCCCCTACACTTAAAAAAAATTCAGTACGTGATTTAATCCATTTTTTTCCGTTTACACCATTCTGTGAAAAAAAAATATGGTTTTTATTCGAAAAATATAGGCTTTTGTCATATGCGGTCTCTTGGGTCTCCTGGACCTTACCTCTAATATCTCTTCCGATACATCATGTCAATGCACGAAACGTTTGAAATCAATATGCTCAGCGAAATTGCTTTCTTTTTGAGATTTGTTGGTGTATCGGGATTTATAAAGCCCCTTATATATATATATATATATATATATATATTTTTTTTTACAGAATATATGATAAGTAAGATTATTTTAATTTTGAAACAATAGAGATGGTTAATGGTGCTTGAATTTCAGGAGTTGGTGAATTGTAATGAAAGAAATTGATACAAAGTATTTCATTGTTTTAACTTATTGCCGCATGTTTGGTATAATGTTTCCGGCGAAAAACAAGTAGAGGGAGGATGTCTTTTAATGCCCTCATTAAAATCAGAAGGAATATCTTAGGAATTCAGAATATCATAGAACCATTCTGGTAGATTTTAATGCACGGATTGGAACTAAACTTTCCAATGGACGTGGCAGCTGATGAATTTTGGAAGGGAGCTAGAGATGAAAGATAACATAAACTGTGGGAATTAGCAGAATGTAAAAAAAAAAAAAAAAGTCATAGATTATTTTTTTTAAAGAACCCTAAGAACACTGTAAAAAATAACGGTAGTTTCTACAGCAGGATATGCTAGCACATTCTGCTGCTAAAAAGAAATTATTTACAACATAAACATATGTAAATGTGTCTGTATTAATAGATGCTTCATCTGTAAATTACCCTATTCAGCAACAGAAAGTGCTTAAAAATGAGTACCAGCATGTTCTTCTGTAAAATGTACCGTCAATTTTTACAGCAAAGAAATGAACAGGGGAGAATCCTAATGGAGGGTAAATGAATTTGCCTACATCCTACTTAACATGAAATACAATTTCACTGTTCAATAGATTTAACTATGTTAGTGATCACAGGTTGTTACGTTTCAAGTTGAATTTATTTGTTGCATTGGAAAGAGAGAAACTGTGGCAAAATCGAAACAAGAGAATTCAATCGCAGCTTATAAAAGCTTAAACGTAACAGTTTCAGCTTAAAAAAAAAAAAAAAAAAAAAAAAAGATTTCATCTGCTTGATGATACTGAAAATGCTTATAAATTTACGATGAATTTTGTCATTATTGTTCTGAAAACAGCAAAAAAATGTTGCTGGTTTGAAAGAAGATATATTATTAAGAAAATCTTGAGAGATACACGACAACTTATGGGAAAGAGAAAATAAATTAAACATAACAAGGAAAATATTAAGAAAGATTCAATTTTTAGAACCTTAAAAAACTCTGAGGAAAAAGAATGTAGAATACACCAGTAAATTTATTTTCAATATGATTCGGGAAATCATTGAAGAATATAAAGGTTTGAAGACTGCAAAGAGCAATTTAATGCTCGGTATTTTAAGATAAAAATTGAAAATATCACTCGGAATCAAAAGCAAATTCTGCGAAAAGGTAGCTCATCAGAGTAGTGGTTCAATTACCCTATCAAATACAAACGACAATACACCAATGATATTGAAGGAAGATGTAGCCATGACAATAAAAGTTATTCAAAATAGAATAACTTCAGGAAAAAACAAAATGTCTGTGAATATTTCAAAAACTAATTTTATGTTTAATTTTGTGAAAATAAACGTAACAAAACTGGATCATATTACTGCAAACGCTTGGCCTCACTGGCTGTAGTGTCCCGAAAATCAATATATATATATAATGTGACAGGCCTTCATTATTTGTACTTCACGCTGCACGCTAGGCTCAAGTGTGGGGGCCCATTAATTTTAAGAGGACAGAAAATTGATTCATACTAGCATGCTTATTTTATATTTATTCATGTTTCAATACGAGAAACCTTATGCATTTCACACCACTGATAGTAAAATTTATAGTTCCCAATCATTTTTAAAATTTCTACTATTTAAGCATAAAACATATTTTTTAGAGGATTTTGTATAGGTTTAAAGAAAAGTTTCCGGTCATTAAAATCTGGTAAACAGTGAAAGAAATGAAACCTTTTTCATGTATAATTTTTTATCTGACTGTGCTTTCACGGTGATCAACTAAAATCACATTTCAAAAAATAAAAGTTCTTTAATCAGTTATGGAAAATAAATAAATAAAAATAAATGTTACACTTAAAATTGCCTCTGCCTCTGCCTGATTATCTGAATGAATCTTTAAAAATATATAGTTGTTAAAAGAAACTGGCGAAAACATTATATTTTATTCTGAAAATTAATAAAAGTGTAGCGATATGCCAAATTTTCCCTTGATTCTTCCACCAGAATTTTTCTTTCGGAATGAATTTTCGATAGTATGTTTGCACGGTAAATTAAGTGTAAAATTATTGTATAAATCAGATACAAAATGCAGGTCTGTAGCCATCCTGAATAAGGAAATATCTATATGTATTGGGTTAACTCCGTTTAGCTTAATATTAATGAAGAAAAAAAAATCGAAACTATTTCTTTTTTGTCATACACGGTAAAAAATAAGTCCTATTTGCTGCCAGAAATTCTCAATAATTTGAGAAAATATGCGTATTTTACGAAAATATTACGTTGTCAGAACGTAGTTTATGTAATTACAGAAAATTTTTGGCAGCAGACAAGACATACTTTTACAGTGCAATCTTAACTGCATGCAAAAATATTGTGAACAGAATAAAATATGACTTTTATTACATATATTTGTAATACGATATTGTATGGGGGAAAGGGCGGTATTTATATTGTAACTCAGTGTTTTTCATTTTGTTTTCTAAAATTCTAATATGTTTACAAAGTTCACACTTCAATATGTATACTTAAGACCAACAAAGCAGGAAATGGGTTAAAATACATTATTTAACGAATTAAAGGGACTGCTGTAAAACGTAGAACAGGGAAAGGGGTTATATTTTTACAATTAGTTAGATGGAGTAAATTCCACAATTAAATGTTGAAAGTATAGCATAGATTACTTTGTTTTGATTAAATGTTAAAAACAAAGAAAACCTCCACACCAGTACTTTTTGTGAGTGAAGTCAAAACCACTGTTTAAAAATATAATACAACGCTGTTATTACGAAATACAAAATCTACTAGATTACTGAAATATTTTGCATAATCTAGTATAAGGATTTTCTTGCGACTGTATTAATATTGATTGCATGATACATTTGCTCCAAAATAGCAAAAAGGCAAACTCTCCCATTTTAATAGGAGAGATTGTGCAGTCTTTTATTAAATAATTATTCGCTTTTAGAGAAAATCGTGGTGCTCGTACCGTTAGTCTAGGTTAGTTGATTATGAGAAATTGTTTAAATTAAAAATATTTTGTAATACTACCATTGTATTGAAATTTCAAGAAAAGGTTGTAAAATTTCAAGCATTTATTTTTAAAAATGAGAAAAAAAATAAAACGATTTACCTTAGACTCTTGAAACAATAAATATGCACATTCAAGCCGGCACTTCCCTATTGATGTTGTACAACCACCTGAAATTGCAAATCGTCCACTCTACTATTTCCGCCGATGCCCTATGTGCGCAATCTCTCCTAGCATTACATAATGTTAGGATTTACCGGAAGAAATAGTAAGCAAAACAGATGGATTATGGAGCAAACCAATTTTATGGATATCATTCTAGAGTAAAGAAGTTAAAATGCAGCTTGGGCTGGGTACATTTTCAGACGACACAATGATAGATGACCCCCCACTGTCCTATATCGGGATGTACGAAAAGACTGAAGAAGAGACCATATTGTCGTTGGAGAGACTGTCATGTTTGAAAGATCAGAATGAAGAAGAATTTCTGAAAACACGGCAGTATGGAATCACCTTGGAGAAGCATTCACCCTGAAGTGGACTGATAAAGGGTAAAATTAATGATGATAATGATGCTTGTTTGAATTTAAAAAATAACAAAATTTCATCGAACATAGTTTATTTAATTATTTCATTTAAAAAATATTATAACATTTCTTAAAATTTAATTTTATAATTGGGATTTTTAGATATGTGCATCTTAAAATCACATTTCATGAAAACCTATAAATATATCCAGTAAATAAAAAATACTTGCATTTATAAATGCAATAAGTCTATAAATAAATTTCTTCAAGTGACTGAATTTCCTAAAAAAAGTGACTGTAAGGAAAACAGGAATTTCATTTGAACTCACATTTTTTATCAAACTTATTTTATTACATTCTACCTAGGGACTGAAATATATTACACTGGATCCCATTTTCAAAGTTATGCATTAAATCTATTAAATTGTGTGACACATAAAAATTTCATATATTTATGGAACTTCATAATCTTGCTTTTATAAATTTTGATGTTTTATGACTTTATATTTCAAATTTTCATCTCAGGCTAACATTTCTTTTACTTTCAAAGATATATTTCCTAATATTGAATCTTCATAGGGTAGAAAAATTTATACATATATATATTGTAAAACTTTGCTTGAAATTTAATTTGGAGAAAATAATTTTTCATGTTAATCATAAAGAAATCGTTTTAGTTAGTACTTTCTAACATGTACATGTATTCGTTTATTTTGTTTAGTTTCGTTAAATATCTCGAATTTAAGTAAAACTTTTAAAAAAATGTTAAGAATACTAGATGACATTATTGGATTATCCGTATAATTCTATGTAGTATTATTCTGAAAAGTTTTTATAACTGCGTTTTCAGATGCGTCTTCAATGTTTAGCTTTTAAATTAACTTTAACTATTTATTATCCAATAAAGAAATTTTATTTCATGTGCCGCAAAGTATAATGTATAATTGAATTATCATTATACATTCATTGAATTATCATTATCAGATATTCATATGAATTATCATTATTATTGAATTATATTATGTATAATTGAATTATATCTGTGATAAAATTCCCTTTTATTAAAATTTAAAATAAATTAAATATCACGAATGTTAGTAATTATGTAATTTAAAAAAATGAATTTAAAGACTAATTGCTTTTTCTTTCCATTACCCGACTACCGTAAGCAATGAGAGTATTGTTTTCGGTCAGAAAATTTCACATCGAGTTTCAATCTGATTTACATCTTCTAAGATTTCTTGAGTTCAAAAAGTTATTTTCGGCAACTGGTACGTGTATGTACATGAGTGTATATGTATGTGTATAGGGGATGTTTTGACTATCCTATCTCTGAAACTAATAAATACAGAAGCACAAAATTTCAAAATTAAGTTAGGTCTGGTGTAAAGATAAATTTTCCAACTTTGGGTGAAAATTGTAAAACCGGAAGTGGGATCTTAAGCACGTTATTGCAAAATTTTCTTACCAATTGCTACATAAACATATTACATGTTCTTTCGTATGTATTAGTTGGTCAATAGAAGAATTTGATAGACATCCTGTATAAGTAGGTCAATTTAAGGTCTCACAAGTGTATTTCTTTTAAATCAGTTGTACGGATTTTTTTTTTCAAACTTGTCATATTAACTTCCTTTTAGATATCCCTGTTCGGGTAATTATTGTTTCGCTGTCAACAAATGAGTTTCACAAATTTTGGTAAAAGTCGGTGTCTTTAAAATGGCTCAACGATTTTCTTGAAAATTGCTATATATAACCTTTTTAGATCTACTTTCGTATGTATTACTTGGCTATCTTTGGAGAATTAACAGTCATCCAGATTTCGAGGACTTCAACACTGTCTACCAGGCTGAACTTTTTGCTATCCAGAAAGCCCTAGAGTGGGCAAGAGACAATCAGCAACTGGTACATATCAACATCTATAGTGACAGTCTTTCGAGCCTGCAGGCCATAGTTCGTCATAAGACTAAGCATCCCCAAGTATTAGATATCAAATGGAAAATCTCAAACCTAAAGCATTTAATTTCCCTGGCACGCGTTTCTGCCCATAGGGGCGTCGTTGGCAACGAACTAGCGGACTCCCTCGCGAAAGCTGCAACTGAAGAAGGGTCAGTGCAACACTCTCTCCCAGCGCCACCATCTTACGTTAAGCGTAAACTAAAATTGTTGTTGCATGAAAGCTGGCAAGGTCTCTGGGATGTCTCCACTAAAGGGAGGCACACCTACAACTTACTGCCCATGGTCGGAAGTACGACCTGGAACCTTACCCCTCCAGTGACAGCTTTCCTTTCAGGTCACGAGCCTTTCCCGGCTTATTTGTTTAGATTTTGTTGCCGGCGTTCGTCCCTATGCCCATGCGGCGAGGAGGGAGCTCCTGAACACTACTATTATTCCTGTCCTCTAACAGCTGAATACCATCTCAGAAACCCCTCTCCCAGACCCCAAAACTGGCTTGATAATATCCTCACCCGAAAACCGTTGCTCTCTAAATTATACAGAATTTATTTTCTTTTAGATGACCTATCTAATCTAATAAATTAACCTTCCCACTTCCCTCATGCTTGGTCTACTTGGACAACAACAAACGGCAATCTGAAATTCTCCAAAACGTCTTGCCTTGTGTCGCGAGGGGTCTTACCCGGCAAGATCAAAACAACAGCATCAAAGTTCGACTGCCAAGCACAACATGGCAGCATGCCCCTTGTCGCGAAGGGCCGGCTGGGCCCGGCATGCTGATCAAGATCGATGTATCTAAAAACCTGTCTATAGCATCGCCCAGTGTCGCGTGTAGGCCAAGGGCCTGGCGATGCACACTGTAAATATTTTGTTTTCTTAATAAACGTCAGGCAGGGCAGGAACTACCCCAATGCTCCTCCTGCGTGCAGGGGGTTTTATTTCGGGATAGTCCTACTTGGACTTCGGTCCTTGTAAAGCTCAACACCGCTCTTCGAGCGGTGAGCCGGGGCTGCTCCCCTGTTCTGTTCAGTCATCCAGATTACATAAATCAGTTTTAGATATCGGAAATTGGTGTTTCAAAAAGTCTCTACCCAGTTTTTTTTTTTTTTTTTTTTTAACTGGCTATGAAACTTTGCTTTATATGTCCTTACACATGTAATAGTTTTCTCTTACAGGAAAATTTTTATATATCTCATATGTTAGACATATATTATGTCTTAATTTGTTAAATATATTTTATGCCTTATGTAATACCATGATCTCCAAAACGTGCATATAATAAAACGTTTAATTGTGGGTTATGGGTCTCACAAGTGTATTTCTTTTAAATCGGTTGTACGGATTTTTTTTTTTTCAAACTTGTCATATTAACTTCCTTTTAGATATCCCTGCTCGTGTAATTATTGTTTCGCGGTCAACAAATGAGTTTGACAAATTTTGGTAAAAGTCGGTGTCTTTAAAATGGCTCAACGATTTTCTTGAAAATTGCTATATATAACCTTTTTAGATCTACTTTCGTATGTATTACTTGGCTATCTTTGGAGAATTAACAGTCATCCAGATTACATAAATCAGTTTTAGATATCGGAAATTGGTGTTTCAAAAAGTCTCTACCCAGTTTTTTTTTTTTTTTTTTTTTTTTTTAACTGGCTATGAAACTTTGCTTTATATGTCCTTACACATGTAATAGTTTTCTCTTACAGGACAATTTTTATATATCTCATATGTTAGACATATATTATGTCTTAATTTGTTAAATATATTTTATGCCTTATGTAATACCATGATCTCCAAAACGTGCATATAATAAAACGTTTAATTGTGGGTTATGGAAGTCGTGTGATGTTAACCTTAAGCACCATATTTTAAAAAAATGCAGAAATAGTTTCATTAAATTTTATTATGTTCTGGTTCCTTAAATAATTTCATTTAAAGTTTTGAATCTGTCCTTATTCTGCTTAGTATTATAATTTCTGCTCATTATCATGATTCTGTTTATTATTAATATTATTATAATTTATGGAATTTTTAATATCTAACGAATTATTTTTGCATAACTACGAATACCGTAAATTTTGATATTTGTTTTTACTCTTTTTTTAATATTTCTATTATAGTTCAGAAAAAAAAGGAAAATATTAAAAAACATTATATATAATTAGAATAAAATTTTGCGCTATGTATAGCGCATGTATAGCGCTATTCACAAACGTAGCATCACTGAGATCTCCATGTGTTTTTTAATATGAACATTTTAAAAAGCAATAAAGAAATAAATACACAGTGTAAATATATATATCCCTAATTATTGAATAGTGAAAGCAATATGTGCAAAATATTAAGAATATTTATTCCATCTTACTTTGATATCCAAAATTTTGTTTGTGGACCACTTCATGTTCTTCATAATAAGCGATAAAAGGAATGCTTAAAGTTACGGTTTTTCTATTAACTAAACAAATTCATATAAATTGATATATGGTAGTGACATTTGCTTAAACTTCCATGAAAAATAAATTTTATATTTTGCTGGTTTTATTACTTTTTAAGCAAACTACTTTAAAGTGATAGATAAAAAATTCATTTGTAAACTTAATCACAATTTTAAAACCTTTTTTTTTAATACGTTTGTTATGGTTTTAATTGTTTGTACAGTCGGTGACAAAAGTGTCTTTAACACTAGCAAAAATTCCTATGTAATAAAAGTACACTTCATACGGTTTTGTTAAATAAATCCTTGCCGAATCCTGTTCTTAGTCAATGTAAGAACATGATTCGACAAGGATTTATTTAACAAAATCGTATGATTTTTTTTTTTTTTTTTTTTTTTTTTTTTTTTTTGCTAGTGTTCTGACACTTTTGTTACCGACTGTATATTGTTTGTATATGCATTTGTTAACATTACATGTGCACTACTAACACAATAACATCCGGCCTCTGCATTTTAAGTTTGTCTATGTATTTTTTTTTTTTTTTTTTTTTTTTTTTTTGTTTAATTATTATTATTTTTTTTTTACTGACCGTTGATGTATGTATGGATGCACTATAAACAATTTTCGAAATTTCCATGTAAATGCTATAAATTTCATTATTTGCATCGATATTTAAGAATTTTTCAATTCTCTCACACGCATTTGCTTTTACTCTCGGTTTTAACATATGATTTAATCTTATCAGTTATCTAATGAGTTTTTTTTTTCTTCTAATGGAACTAACGACGTCTTTCAATGACGATAGATTACAATTTTAAAAATCTTATCAATTTTATTTATATGTCCCGTTTTTACTCATGGTATTTAATGAAAAATATTAGATTTGAAATATTTCTAAAAAGAATTTAACAAAATTTATTAGAACATATATTTTCAAAAAAATAAAAAGTTGTATTTTTAAGATTTTTAACTTTAAGTTTTTAAATCTACTGTAAAATAAAATAAAATATAAGCAAATAAAATTAATAATATATGCATGAAACATGCAAATTAAAGACTTTCTTTCATCTCTCTGTTCGTTGTGTGATCAATTAGACAAACTACACTGAGCTTTAAACGATTTAACTAGTAAGTGCATTTGAAATGTTTTAATAATCTGTGCGTACAGTGTGATTTTCCGTTCTTGATCTTTATGTGATCATTTATAGATTTTTTTTTTTTTTTTTTTTTTAATTTGATGCTAAAGGAGCAAACAGAAGAATCGTTTTAATTTGGCATATTTTGTTTGGAAAAAGAAGGCCGCTGCCCTAAAAAGTGTTATTTTGATTGGAAATAAACTTTACTTATGTTATTAAATTTATAAATCGCTAAAGTAATACAAAAAAAATATTTACAGTAAACTTTTGGGAAAAAAATTATTCTACATTTATTTATTTTAATGTAGGGAATAAATTTGACAAAAAAATTGAGTATGCAATAAATACAATTTTCTTAAGTTACAAAGACATTTACAATTAAAACAATGAAAATAAAAAAGTAAAAAAGAGTTGATAGATATAGTTGAGAATATTTTGAAATGGAACTATTTATAAAAATATAGACTTTTTAAAAAAGAAAGTATTTCTGCTAGAAGAATTATTTAAATGATTTTTAGATTTTTTTTTTTTTTTTTTTTTTTTTTTTTTTTTTATTGATAATAAATGTTGAAAGGAGTTCAGAATTTAAGATAAAAATTAAAGTTTTAAAGAAGCTTTAAACTATAATTTAAATTAGTATCGTTTTAGATGTCAGCATATAGACGACAATCACAAGGAATTTTTTCAACCAGAATTACTAAAAATATACTAATAAAGCTAAATTTAGTTTCGATACACTTTATAAGCAAAATGTAAATTTATAGAATTAAAACAGTGGAAACTTTAATTTTAATACGCAGAGGAGCTATGTTATAACATGAAAGATCTGCAATATTTAAGCAGTAATTCTTGTTTTAAATGTTTACAATTCTTTGTAAACCTACTTAGCTTGTCCGTTTTGTTATCTTAAATAATTCATAAAATAGTGAAAACACATTTAGAAAAATCCAAGAAACATTATCGGTTAATCTCGGCAGAAGAGATTCCATTCAAAGCCCGTAAAAAAGTGTTTGAACAATAAATGCTGTATCCCTGTAATTTTATGTTGTGACAAATGTTGGATGGATACAAGTACAAATTAACTACCCTTCCATCCGTGAACTTAAGATGAATCTCAGATAGTAGTACCCTTTGAATATCAAATTGATATTCGGGCATCCGTTGTGAAATGCACCCCAAAAAATTACTTAAATAAATTAGTTAAAACTAAAAAGGAATATTAGGATTAACAAAAAAAAAAAAAATTATTATTATCAAATAATTTCCTATTTATATAATTTTAATTAATTTCTTTATTAATTTTTTATGTTTGGATACTTGTTGAAATGAGAATCTTCATAATTCAAACAATATACATAACGTATATGGGATCTCAATAATCACTTTTTAATTAAAATTAGATCAATTACACCGAAAATAGGATCAGGATGAGCACATAGAGTCAGGTCTAAATTTAAATGCGTTTTTCAAAATTTTAAAACTACTGACCAATGAATTAAATTGTTTTCTCACCAGATTACCAGATGATGGGGAGCAAGTGCAGCCAGGGCATGAGGGGTTGATCATCACATTGAACAACTGTTTTTTATATAATTTTCTTTGGTACTTAATGAATACACTCGGGCCCATTTCATTATATCATCATGGCCAGAGCTAGACCTTTTTTAGTAGTATATGCTCATAGTGGTGAACAATTTCTTATTCAATCAAGCGGAGATGGCTTAAGCCCTAACGATGACACATTGGACAGAATTATTTTACATTTTGACAGAATGAAGGTATTTGACAAAATCACTTAGATTTTTTTTTTTATCATTTTCCTTGAGCTATCTCATTATAATTTTAGAAAAGGTCTCTTCTTGTATATATATATATATATATATATTTTTTTTTTTTTTGGGGGGGGGGAGGGGGGTGCTTAGGTCACATTTTGTAATTTCTTTATTGGGTGTTTCTCCTATTGAACCAGGTTTGCACCAATCTGCTTACTTCTAGACTTCTTGATGCATTACTTAGGACTCAGTGAGGACTTCATGGCGGTCGCCGGAAGGGTTCTGTTTGTGTGGTCCCATTATGAGTTTTCCAAGTACTGGTCATAAATATGCATCGTAATTCTGTCAGATGCTTTTACGTGTCTTTTTGTAGCTTTTCTTTTTAAATAATGCCCGCCCCCCTTTTTTTTTTAACAAATGGCTGCGCTTTGCCCAGCAGTTTTCCCTCTATCGAACAAGTTTGAGAGAGTTTCTTTATCTCAATACACTATTAGTCTTTTAGTGTTTCGCAGTAATCTGGTTTTGGTTTCGTCAGTAAAATTGTTCTTATACATATTAGTGCTAAACTCTTTGTTATTGAATATTGGAGGTCGCTGGGATATAGTTCAGCATCAATAGTTCAATGTATGTATATGTATGTTGTTTGATTAGCACGAAATTCAACATTTGATTATTGATTGATCATAAAGTATAGTTCAACACTAATTGTTAATTGATCATAATGTATAGTTCAACACTAATTCTTGACTGATCATAATTTGTAGTTCAACACAAAATACTATTTGATCATAATGTATAGTTCAACACTAATTATTGATTGATCCAAATATGTAAATAGTTCAACATTTGATTGCAGATTGTAGTTCTATATGTGATTACCAATACGTAATACGCTGTTTCACGTCCCATGCATGTAGATTTTGCTGATTTTGTAAAAACAGTTTGTTAAGTTCCATCCAGTTTATCACTTTTGTGACACGTATTTTGTGCTAACATTAATTCACTTGGTCAGTATATCATTTTACTATTACTATTAATGTTAATATTAATATTATTTGCAGAATAATTCATTATTTATAATTATTCATACAATATACCAACACTCCTTTGTTTTTGGCGTTTATCTCTCTCTATATATATACAATACGTTAAATTCACATACAATAATGATATTTCTGTTTTGTTAACAAAATTCTATACAATTATCTATTTCCTATATGATATGTACATATCATTGCCTTTCTAGAGTCCATAAAATAATAGCTTTGTAGCTCTCTCTCATGATATACCTAAATTTAACGAATCGTTTTTTGTTAAAGGTTCTTTATAGCAATCAAGTATAACAGGCTTTTTTTTTTTTTTTTTTTTTTTTTTTACAAACGGCTGCGCTTCGCCCAGCAACAAACATGCAACTAACTCATAAAAAAAGCTATTTATATGAATATATATATATATATATATATATATATATATATATATATATATAACCGTTTGTCCTGAGTGAGTAAGTCATTCATTATCGCATAGCCTAAACTCCTGGACCTAGAAGCATAACATCTTGTGAAATTTTTCCTTTTATGATGTAAACAACCACTAAGAAGCGATTTTACAAAATTTGCCCTCCAAGGAGGAGTAGGGAGGGCAAAACGTAATTTTACAAAATCCTTCATATCTCAAACAAAAAATCAGATATTCTTAATTTTTTTCCTTTAAAATACAGATAAGACAAATATCTAACAAATCTTAGGAATTTTAGAAATTCAGTTCCCAAGGAGGGGAAGGGGGCAAAACGTGATTTCACGTAGTCCTATATATCTCAAACAAAAAAAAAACATATATACGTGTAATTTATACTTTAAAATATAGCTAATACAAATACCTGAAGTCTAAAACGTAATTTCAAACAATCTTTTATATCCCCCCCCCCAATATATATATATATATATATATATATATATATATATATATATATATATATATATGAGATTTTTGCTCTAAAATACAGCTCAGGTAAATAAATAAAAACTAATTTCTAGAAATATAGAAATTCGTCCCAGGTGGGGCGGGAGGGCGAGGCGGGGGGGGGGGGGGGGCAGCTATGGGGCAAAAAATAGAAATGCAGTTAGATAGTAAAATTAGTACATAGATGTTTTTGATACCTACAAATCGATTGCGGATATTTTCGAATTGGTAAAATTATTAGGATAGACGTAAAGGGGCAAAAATATGGAAATAAGAGTTAGAGCGTTAAAAATTAGCCTTATTAGGTTTTAAAGCCAGATAAATCGATTGCGGATATTTTCGAAAGTGAAGAATTATTACAAGATTTGAGAAGCGAGGCGGGCGCAGGGGCAAAAGTAAAGAAATTCAGATAAAACGTTAGAAATTAGTATTGTTAGTTTAAAAAACTCGAGAAAACTATTGCGGATATTTTTGAAAGTGTAAAATAGTTAAGAATTGCGGGAACGGCTGGCAAAGGAACACGTACGCACGGCGCGCGTGTATACACTGCCGCAGTCGGTGGGTGCCCTGACCGATTATTCCACCAGTGAGAGAATATATATATTTTTTTCATTTTAAATTTAAGTTTTTCCCTTATGATAGCATAGTGATTCATTAGAATTGTACAACATAAATTCGCGCGCACAGCGCACAATAGCCTGCCTGCGCTGTCGAAGGCAGTTGGGAACCGATGTGACATTTTTCCCAATCAGGTTTTTTTTTTTTTTCTTTTATTTCACATGATAAAAATTAATGCAATTTTCAGAATTCTTTATTAATAATGATTTATTTCAAAATAGTGATCAGTGAAGCGGGAGTAAGCCTGCTAGTCTACAAACAATATCTCTCAATCTGTAAAAATAAATTACATTTTCAGTTTCAAATATGAAGTCAAACTTTTGTCTCTGTTTTTGGATGATAATTTTTTATCTAACATTGATAAAGAAAACTTACTATACGTCAAAAGATCTTTACTTAAAAATATATTATACATTGGTTTGAATAAAATATTGAATAATAAATTCCCATTAGTTTTAGAATTAAAAAATTAACTCAAGGTATTATATAATTTACTTTGTGATCTTGTTTTATCCTGCCTAGAATATATAAATTTTAACTATTATTTTATAAAAAGGAATAATTAAAGCAAAATGATGTAATCATTATTTTCTATTTCTTTCTATTTAATGTTATGTATTATTAATTGATTTTCCCTTTTTATTATTAATATCTTTTTTTAAACATGTAATAGATTTTATAAGATCGAGAATTATAAAAAATAAAATACCGATTGAATATTTTAACATAATAGCTTTTTTAAAGGTGTGAGCCCATCATGAATTCATTCTAAACTAAAGAAAAAGAATAAAAGTATTCCGTATAAATTATTGTGAAATTTACTGTTAAATACTTACGCAGATATTCTAAAATTTAATATAATATCATATAATCATATTTTAAATATTTTCTTAAAAAAAAAAAAAAAAAAAAAAAAAAATACTACAAAAGAGAATATATGCTGTGGTTTTTCATTTATAATAATCGAAAAAAAAAATCACATATGTTACGTTTTCAGGATCATTGGTTTTCTCGCTGATTTTAAATCAATGAAGCTGAAGCAGGAACGGGACATTTGTGGACGATTATAACAGATTTGTTTTTTCTCTTACATGACATGTATTTTTGAAATGTTGGTATAAGCTTCTGTTTTATTATTTTTATTTTTTAAGAAATAACTTTGCAAAAAAAGTTAGGTTTTGTCTTTTACAATTTTTATTTTAAACATATTTTATGTACACCGTGACGACTGTAAATATTTTTTTTTTCTTATTAATTCATATATCTCAAACATTCAAATTGGAAATGAAGTTGCCGTAAACATTACTGCAAATGAAAAACCAAATGCGACTTCCTGCTGTATTTTCAGAATTAAATATGTTACACAATGTACTTAAAATTAACTATTATTTTATTATTTTTACTAAGTTAAAAAATATATTTCTTTTTAATTTCATTTTGAAAGGCTTTTAACTCATTCAATACCTTTTTCTCATCTTTATCAAGTTAACTAAAACAAGAGAATGCATTACATTCGCATATTTTTGAAATTCTGTGTTTGATGAAATAAAATATATTGTTTTTCATCTAAGCTATAACACACCAATACGGTATTAATTGCTAAGGATAAGGATAATTCAGGAGTCTAAAACTAGTGGTAGCAGAAGCTAATCCTGTATCAGGTGCCACGAAAATCGGCCAGATATGTTCAGTTGGTAGTTTTACATGTGTACAATACAGTACAGCCTTTTTGCTATAATTACTGAGAAAATGTAATTCTGAACTTATTACTTAATTATAAGGAATTTAAATTTTGAAAGTTACAACGAGGAATTAAAAAAAAATGCCTCGATAGAAAATTACTGAACAGTTATTTTCTATCGAGGCATTACAGTTGTTCTATATCAGCATTACAGTTGTTCTATAGCATATACAGTTGTTCTATATATTTTTACTGCTCTTCTATTCAATCTCGAAATGTACTTTGTTGCAATAAATGGTTATGTTTTGAAATCTGAATTATATATTGAATTCTGCTGCTGAAATTACACGGATTAAGGCTAGGATAGGAAATAAATAATTATATCATTCATTAAAATTCATAAATGCAGAGATTTTCACGCATTCCGTATAATTAATTTTTATAATTTTATGGGTGTGAAAATGCAATATAAGTAGGTTGTTTTGTAAATATTACTTTGAGATAAATAATTTTATTGTTTATATGGGAAATGTGGTTTGAAATGTTAAAGAGTGTACAACATTTGTTCATTTATATCTATATCTATATCTATCTATCTATCTATCTATCTATCTATATATATATATATATATATATATATATATATATATATATATATATATATATATATTTGTATACATTCGAAAAACAGTAATGTTTAAATAAAAAATATGCTCTTTATATCTGGCATTATTCATACAGTACATAATAATATACCCAATTTTTCAGTTACGCTGTAATCAGTATAATTTTTTAAATAAATAGGCGATCCTAATTTTAGCCAAAAATATAGTTAAAAGATGTTGGGAAAATGAAATATGTACTTTAGAAATCTAACCTCAAGAATTTTATTGACAATAGATGTTTTTACTTGTTATGGTTTCATAAACCTTTGACCCGGTACGAACTACATAACTTTCTTTACAAAGAGCACATCTGTTCTTTGCTGCATATGACAATGCCAGAAAAAATAATTCTATTTTGTTTTTTTTGAGAAGAAGGAAGAGCTATCCCAGCTAAAGATTTGCCTCTGATCTTTTTTTTTTTCTTTTTTTGGCAAGAAGCAGATAGATTAAATTAGATATATTCGCCAGCTAAGAAATCGCATCTGACTTGATTTTAAATGCTATAATATTTTTAGAATCGCTCTCTAAAAATGAGAATTGAATTAAATTTAAGTGATAATATGTAATTTTAAATATGTGATTTTCGATATGAAGAACATTATTAAATACTTTATTTCAAGGATATGAAAAATGTACATTCTTCGATATTAAGTATTTCTTATAAAAATTAATTCAATTTCTTTATTTTTGGAAACAAATTAAATGCATTTACCTTCGTTCTTTCTTTTTTTTGTTTAGTTTGAACATAGTGTAAAGTTTAATCATAGCATAATAATTATTCAGCGATCATCAAAACGTCTTTCTGGAGAATTTTCTTCTTCCTTTATGAATATATTATCTTATAGTACCTTTAAGTATATTCCTTACAACGATGTAAAAGTAAAATAAAATAAGATGTACATAAGGTAAATAATGTTCAATAATAAGATATTTTATAGATAAGGCGTATTATATTCCCATAAAAATAATAATAAAAGTTTTCGAGCAACTCTAGTAACTAAAAAGCTGCTAAAAATTCCTAAAAATCACATAAATAATTCAAAAGTTATTTAATACTGATACACTCTCAGAAAAATATATGGAAGAATGAAAAAGTAAAAAAAAAGATGCTTCACTTTTTTTAATACTTCTAAAATGTGCGCTTTCGAGATCATCAATTTTCCATTTGATTTTAAATCCATGATATCGTTATTGGAGTTTGACATTTTGCATCATAACGATGGATTTACTTGTCATAGAAGGTTTACGAGCTTCTGACGGTGTTTTTATTTTTGACATTAAAAAAAAAAAAAAGTAGCATTAATATGTACGAGTTAGTATATATTATATAAATGTTTTAGTTTATCTGTTTTTAGGACGGAGAACTATTAGTTTCAATCTGGATTTTTTGTAGACCAGCTTTCTATAGCACCAAAATAAATTACAAATATCGTTACAAATTTGGTACCAAATGAAAAGGGCGATTTTTCCGAGTCCAAGGGTTCAAAAAGTTTTTTCGATACGACAATTATATTTATTTTAATTAACTAAAGTATGAAATTTAGGTGGAAAAACCTTATTTTAATTCATTTCGGTCATTTTAAAAAGTGCGCGGCTCAGTTTTACGGTCAAAAAAGGAGGTAAAAATTAAATAATAAAATAAATAATAAAATTTTACTGATGGAAATTAATAGTCCTCCATACTAAATTAAATTTTGTTTTGAAAGATTTTTTTTTTTTTTTTTTTTTTCACATGTATGTCGCATTGAAATAAATCTAAGTATATAAAATAAATATTTCTGATTTTTTTAAGATGTGCCACATTGCAAGCTATGTTTTATTTTCTTAAATTATTTTCATTATTTTTTAATTTTAACTTTATTTTCTCTAATTTTTTTTTAATTTTAATTTTAAAGATATATTTTTTTTTAATCATATTGCATATTATTTTTATATTTATTGTATTACAGTTTAAGAATAACCATTTATTTTTTCAGTCCATACTTATATTAAAACGAGTCTGGTTGGTTCATCATTGGTTTTCTCGCTGATTTTAAATCAATGAAGCCGAAGCAGGAACGTGACATTTGTGGACGATTACAACAGATTTTTTTTTCTCTTACATGACATGTATTTTTGAAATGTTGGTATAAGCTTCTGTTTTATTATTTTTATTTTTTAAGAAATAACTTAAAAAAAAAAAAAAAATCAGGTTTTGTGTTTTACAATTTTTATTTTAAACACATTTTTTATGTACACCGTGACGACTGTAAATATTTTTTTTTTTTATTATTAATTCATATATATCAAACATTCAAATTGGAAATGAAGTTGTTGTAAACATTACTGAAAATGAAAAAAACCAATGCGACTTCCTGCTGCATTTTCAGAATTAAATATGTTACACAATGTTCTTAAAATTAACTATTATTTTATTATTTTTACTAAGTTAAAAAATATATTTCTTTTTAATTTCATTTTGAAAGGCTTTTAACTCATTCAATACCTTTTTCGCATCTTTATCAAGTTAACTAAAACAAGAGAATGCATTACATTCGCATATTTTTGAAATTTTGTGTTTGATGAAATAAAATATACTTTTTTTCATCTTAGCTATAACACACCAATACGGTATTAATTGCTAAGGATAATTCAGGAGTCTAAAATTAGTGGTAATACATACATATAAAATTAAATTTTATTTCTTCTATTTTATTTAAGGTTGAAATTCCAGAATATAGAATTCTTTCTGGCTATACTTGCTGAAAAATTCCTCTTATGAATTAGTTCTTCTGAAATAATAATTCAGCTACTTTGACATGTAAAAGAGCAACCATTAACTCTAATCAAAGATGTGCCGCAGATTTCAGAGAAGCTAATCCTGTATCAGATGCCACGAAAATCGGCCAGATATGTTCAGTTGGTAGTTTTACATGTGTACAATACAGTACAGCCTTTTTGCTATAATTACTGAGAAAATGTAATTCTGAACTTTTTACTTAATTATAATGAATTTAAATTTTGAAAGTTACAACGAGGAATTAAAAAAAAAAATGCCTCGATAGAAAATTACTGAACAGTTATATATATTTTTTTTTAATGCTCTTCTATTCAATCTCGAAATGTACTTTGTTGCAATAAAAGGTTATGTTTTCAAATCTGAAATATATATTAAATTCTGCTGCGGAAATCACACGGATTAAGCTAGAATTAGCAAATAAATAATTATATCATTCATTAAAATTCATAAATGCAGAGATTTTCACGCATTCCGTATAATTGTCTTGTACTTAAATTATTGAATTTTATGGGTGTGAAAATGCAATATAAGTAGTTTGTTTTGTAAATATTACTTTGAGATAAATAATTTTATTGTTTATATGGGAAATGTGGTTTGAAATGTTAAAATGTGTACAACATTTGTTCATTTATATCTATCTATCTATCTATCTATCTATCTATCTATCTATATATATATATATATATATATATATATATATATATATGTATATATATTTTTATACATTCGAAAAACAGTAATGTTTAAATAAAAAATATGCTCTTTATATCTGGCATTATTCATACAGTACATAATAATATACCCAATTTTTCAGTTACGCTGTAATCAGTATAATTTTTTAAATAAATAGGCGACCCTAATTTTAGCCAAAAATATAGTTAAAAGATGTTGGGAAAATGAAAGATGTACTTTAGAAATCTAACCTCAAGAATTTTATTGACAATAGATGTTTTTACTTGTTATGTTTTCATAAACCTTTGAGCCGGTACGAACTACATAACTTTCTTTACAAAGAGCACATATGTTCTTTACTACATATGACAATGCCAGAAAAAAAAAAATTCTATTTTGTTTTATTGAGAAGTAGGAAGAGCTATCCGAGCTAAAGATTTGCCTCTGATCTTTTTTTTTTTTTTTGGCAAGAAGCAGATAGATTAAATTAGATATATTCGCCAGCTAAGAAATCGCAACGGACTTGATTTTAAATGCTATAATATTTTTAGAATCGCTCTCTAAAAATGGGAATTGAATTAAATTTAAGTGATAATATGTAATTTTAAATATGTGATTTTCGATATGAAGAACATTATTAAATACTTTATTTCAAGGATATGAAAAATGTACATTCTTCGATATTAAGTATTTCTTATAAAAATTAATTTAATTTCTTTATTTTTGGAAACAAATTAAATACATTTACCTTCTTTCTTTCTTTTTTTTTGTTTAGTTTGAACATAGTGTAAAGTTTAATCATAGCATAATAATTATTCAGCGATCATCAAAACGTCTTTCTGGAGAATTTTCTTCTTCCTTTATGAATATATTATCTTATAGTACCTTTAAGTATATTCCTTACAACGATGTAAAAGTAAAATAAAATAAGATGTACATAAGGTAAATAATGTTCAATAATAAGATATTTTATAGATAAGGCGTATTATATTCCCATAAAAATAATAATAAAAGTTTTCGAGCAACTCTAGTAACTAAAAAGCTGCTGCAAATTCCTAAAAACCACATAAATAATTCAAAAGTTATTTAATACGGATACACTCTCAGAAAAATATATGGAAAAATGAAAAAGGAAAAAAAAAAGATGCTTCACTTTTTTTAATACTTCTAAAATGTGCGCTTTCGAGATCATCAATTTTCCATTTGATTTTAAATCCATGATATCGTTATTGGAGTTTGACATTTTGCATCATAACGATGGATTTACTTGTCATAGAAGGTTTACGAGCTTCTGACGGTGTTTTTATTTTTGACATTAAAAAAAAAAAAAAGTAGCATTAATATGTACGAGTTAGTATATATTATATAAATGTTTTAGTTTATCTGTTTTTAGGACGGAGAACTATTAGTTTCAATCTGGATTTTTTGTAGAGCAGCTTTGTATAGCACCAAAATAAATTAGAAATATCGTTACAAATTTGGTACCAAATGAAAAGGGCGATTTTTCCGAGTCCAAGGGTGCAAAAAGTTTTTTCGATACGACAATTATATTTATTTTAATTAATTAAAGTATGAAATTTAGGTGGAAAAACCTTATTTTAATTCATTTCGGTCATTTTAAAAAGTGCGCGGTTCAGTTTTACGGTCAAAAAAGGAGGTAAAAAATAAATAATAAAATAAATAATAAAATTTTACTGAGGGAAATTAATAGTCCTCCATACTAAATTAAATTTTGTTTTGAAGGATTTTTTTTTTTTTTTTTTTTTTTTTTTTTTAGTTTTCACATGTATGTCACATTGAAATAAATTTAAGTATATAAAATAAATATTTCTGATTTTTTTAAGATGTGCCACTTTGCAAGCTATGTTTTATTTTTTTAAATTATTTTCATTATTTTTAAATTTTTACTTTATTTTCTCTAATTTTTTTTTTTTTTTAATTTTACTTTTAAAGATGTAGTTTTTTTTTTAAATCACATTGCATATTATTTTTATAATTATTGTATTACAGTTTAAGAATAACCATTTTTTTTTCTTTTTTTTTCAGTCCATACTTATATTAAAACGAGTCTATAAATAATTAAAATTCACACAGTTAAGGAAAATAAGATTCAATTAATTACTTGCCCAAATTTTTAATGTGTTTTTCTTTTAATAAACACTCATTGATTATGAGATCAGTGTTAATTTTACACTGATTAAAAATACTAGTGGATCTGCAGATCAGGAGCCTTACCGTCCTATTTGCCTCACACATTATTCAACAAGTCATTTTTATTTATTTCTTATTATATAATATATGCATTGATGCTCTTGACTTGCAACATGAACGCATGCATCCCTGAGGGCGGCTGCCGCTGGCCTCAAACACCCGCCGTGTTTCTCTTTCTATACCTGTCTCAATATCAGGTATATATGTATTCTTAATATTTGACAGTTTTGTATTATTTCCCTGAAATTTATAAATATTTGTAACGAATTTCATGCAAAATGATTACATAGCATATCGGAATTATTTTGTGTAACTCTGTAAATTAATTATAAATGCTATGCCCACACTTTTTCTCCGAAAAATATGCTTTTAAAATGCTAGTAAAATCCCATTATGTTTAATGGGGGTGCAACCATGTTAAAATAAACTGTTATGAAATACTGACTATAGACCATGATAGTATGAAATTCTTTTATGTATCCCGGAAAAGTAGTCACAGTTATTAGGTACGGCAATAATAAGAATACGTCTAATTAAGTATAACTTATCATTTTTTTAAGTTTAATTTGATATCATTTTGATGATTACAGTGCATCATCAGATCTCATTTGTGTGGTCCCATAAATAAATTATTTAGTCTATACATATATTTTTAAAGAAAAAACATGCTTTTAAGCGTCTTTACAATGTATGTTAATTCCATTTTTTTTCTATAGAGCATAAGCACATTAACATCCACTTAAATAAAAAAAAAAAAATGTCCGCAGGTTCTACTGTTACGAAATTCTTTTTTGTGTAAACGAACCAAAAACATTTTATACACCAGTAAAAACTATTCAGCTTATTCTGCGTTTTTCACTAATAAGTGTTCCATATTCAACACTGGATGATTACGAGACATTGTCAGAACAATTTTGTAAAGATCTGTACATTAATTAGAAAGCCTAATAGCACATATTTTTTTAAACAACATAAGCTTAAGTATCTTACTCACGTACGCTAAATTCCTTTCGTTGATTGCAAAGTAATGATGTTAAAATGAGTTTAAACGAAATTCACCCCATATGCCGTAATGTTAAGAATTTTGGCGTGTCCCTGTACACAGTTTATTAAAAATATAGACATAAAAAACATATATACAACTATGTCTATGCAAAACTTGAATGTGTATGCCAATTTGCAATTCAATCGGAGGAATTTTGCAGTCACTATTGCGGTACACACAAATTCTGCCCATAGGCCGTAAAGATAAGAAAAATTCTGTCGTGTCCCTGCACACGAACTGCTAATGTAATACACACCCACAATTATACAGTTAGTTTCGTGTGGCTCATAAACATGTGTACCAAACTGCAAGTCAATAACATGATTTAAACGGTCGCTATCGCGGTACATACAAATTCTTCCCACAGGCCGTTATGATAAGAAAAACTTTGGCGTGTCCCTGTACACGAACTCCGAATACACGCCCAAAACTATACAGATAATTTCATGGGGCTCATGAACATGTATACAGAATTGCAAGTCAATAGCATAATTTTTGCAGCCGCTATCGTGCGACAAACACACAGACAAACAGACTTAGCCCAAAATCTTTTTGAGTCTCAAAAGAGGGCCTCCACTGACGTTTCAGCAATTAATCCGATTTATGTGTCAATAAAACCATTCTTTGTAATTAGATAAAATAAGAGACAATGCCAATGATTTATTGTTAAATTGTACATGTTCCTGATACACATTTTAAGTATTAAAGTGCTATGTTTTCTATTTTGAAATCAATATAATATAACCTATTTTCTATGCGTAAAATTCGGATTTTTGTACCTAAAATCTTTTTGTTTCATTTGGTAGTTATTAATTCGCAAAAAATGGAAATAGATATCATTATTATCTGTTTTTTCATCATTTTGTTTTATTTTTATTTATTAATAAATATTTTGTGCATAAATATTTTGATTTTTAGGTCTCACAAATTTTCGTGTTTGGCAGTGTTCTTTGTTTGAATGGCTTAGATAAAAACAAAAGGAGTGGTTTTAAGTTTATTATGTTGTGTTGTAAAGCTTATGCAAATTCAACAGAGTAGCTAATTTCATAATTTGTTCACCAACTGTATTTCAAATTTGTTATTTTAATTTGTGTAACGAATCTTGTGAAATGTAATTAAGTTTTTGACGATCAGTTAATTATCTCTAACTTACCTTATGTATACATATGCTTTTATGTTCCTATTCTCTTTCTAAATCAGTTTATATTTTTAAACATCTGTTTTTTTTTTTTTTCCCACAAGGTTAGAAATATCCTCCAATATAAAATTTGATACCTAAGACATGATTAGATTACGCCTCAAAATTTTCGAAGATTTGATTTAATAACTATAGAATACGCGGTGCATAACGACAGAGAAAATGGTAACACATTATATTGCGAGCGCAACGTAATACACATCATACACTGTTAAAAATTTCTGTAAATTTAATGTAAATATTTATCCAGAGTCTCTGTAAATTTACAGAAAGCCTTAGTTAAAAGTGAATAATTGAGATTCTCAATTTTATTATTTAATTTTTTTAATTAAAATTAAAAATGACTGTTTCTACTTTAGAAAAAACATTCTAAGTCCAAAATATATTCTCAACAATAATTAATTAAATTAATATTAGCTATTAAAACGCATGTATAAAAGAAGTTTTTTACCATCTCCGTTTTTTTTTCTCTGTAATTTTATGTGAGACTTAAGATAATAGATTAAACAGAGTTTTCTATTGAAATTTTTAATAGTGTACAAAGAGAGATAATATTTGATGATAAACTATTTCGATGTCGATTCTCTATGTTTTGGTATAAACCATATTTTATCATTTCATTTCTACTAAAGTCTTATTTGAAGTAAAGTGTTCTTCAACTTTAAATTTTTTTTAAATATATTTTTTCAACCTTTGTTTAACCTATGGTTCGCTTTTACGTCAGATATTCGCCTTTCGTTTTCTCTTTTTGCTTCACTTCTGTTTTTACCAACATTTATTGGTTATAAATTTAGAAAACTCAAAGACAAAATGGTGTTTTATCACTTATTCGCATAAATATTGTATGCTACGGGTAAACCATCTTGTTACTTATTATATAAATCCAAGAAAATTTGTATTTCAAAAGAAAAGTCATTTTTTATCAAAGCAATTTCTGACGTTTCGAAAAATTGTTAGAATACGTTCACAAAACGGCTTGACAGAAGTGACCTAGCTTGTGAGCAAATTTAATTTTCTTGAATTGCTATTGTAAAGAATTATTATTAGTTTTATTATATTTTCTGTACACTGTCTACCAATAAGTATTTGGACATTTTGGAATTTAGACGTTTTGTCGAATATCTAGAAAAATTCGTTAGGAAATATCTTGAAACATTAGGAGTATAAATAATATGTCATACCTCATATATTTCAGCAAAAGATTTTTTTTTCCCCGACGAGAGAAAAGGGAACAGTAAAATAAATAAATAAATAAATAAATAAAATAATATTTTGGATCACTCTGTAAAAAGTAATGCTTGAAATGTGCTTTAGCTGTAGCATAGACTTATGAGGTTTCTTTTAATTAGAATATTTTATGAGGCTACCATACGTGTCCATGGAGGTATAACGGTTTCTTTATAAAAATGAAAATAAAAAAATGCCAGTTTTTTAATTATAACACATAGTGTATTAAATACAGTGCAAAGCCAGTTTCAGAAAAATTGGCATACAACACTAGCGTTTTTGCTGAATAATTTTTAAATACGCATGCGCAAGCTTTTACAAGATTTCATTTTCATAATTTTATAGCCAAATGTAAAGAATTACTTACAGGAAAACTCCAAAAAAACATTGTGTAAATTAAAAAATGTATGATAGATAGAATGAATAAATCTCCAGTTCCTCTCAGAAAAAAAAAAAAAAAAAAAAAGAGAGAGAGAGAGAGAGAGAGAGAGAGATAATGGTATTGCCAATATTTATTGCCTGTCAGCGGACACAGTGTTACCATTTGGCATTGACTGAAATTAAAATAAAAATATGAGTAAAAACCTTATAGTCCAGGTTTTATTTTGAGAAGAACTGAAATTCTGTTCATTCTATCTCATAACTTTTTGAATTTATATAATATTTTTATGGACTTTTGTATACGTAGTTCCATATTTTTAAAAACCTTCGCATGTGTATTAAAAAATTAGTTAGTATAAAATGCTCCTATTTTGTAAGATAGTAACAATTTTGAATTTTGATTGCAGCATGTTGTGTCGAATACACTATGATAAGTTTCCTAAAACTAGCTTTGTACTGTGTCTAATAACATACATGTTATAACTTAAAAAGTGGTTTTTTTTCTTTTATTTTTAAAGAATCCGTTATATCTCCATGAATGTATCTGGTAGCCTCATAAAAACTTATACAGAGAATTAGAAGAATTCTTGTAATCACAGACAGCATTAATTTTTACAGGGCGATCCAAAACATTTTGATTTTTGTTTAATTTTTTACTGGTTGTCTTTTCCTCTTCAATATAAAATTTTTGATGAAATATAGGAAGTATAATATGCTGTTTATACTAATAAAGTTTCAAGATAATTCTTAAAGAATTTTTCTAGAGATTTCACAAAACATCTAAATTCGAAAGTTTCCAAATACTTTTTCATAAATAGTGTCCTTACAGTGAAGTACTGTGATGTAACTATAATTATGTTCAATAATAGTTTATTTAATCATTGTGCATTGCCTAAAATTGTTTTCATTAATATTTATAATAATCTGCATATATAGTTACGCTCATCATTCACTGACTGACTCTATCACGCTTAAAAATGCAAAGAGGTTTCAATAGACTCTGTCTATGTGTGAAACGCAAGTTTCCACCTAATTTTCGTACTTTACTTAATTTTTAAAAAATATAATTTTCCGATCGATAAGCTGTTTAATCCGACGGATTCAAAAAAATTGCCCCTTTCGTTTGGTACCTTATTTGTAACGATTTTTTCATTAGATTTCTTTTTACTTTCCGAACACTATAGTGAGGAAAGTATTGTAATCATGTCAAAAATCCGAATTGGAGATTTTGATGTTTCTATACGTTTCGAGGTCCCCTGAGTCCGTTTCCACTATTTTTGAGATGATGTATGTATGTGTGTGTGTATGTGTGTATGTGTGTATGTATGTGTGTATGTCTGTGAGTGAACACGCTAGCGTCTAAACGCTTTGTTCGAATAAGCTGAAAGTTGGTACGTATATTGTAAGTCACCATAGTACGAACCCTATAGATTTTGGTGAATCTAGCACTTATAGTTTTTTTACAGGGACACAAAGAAAAATTCTGTATCATTATGGCCTATGGGACCAAAATCTTAAAAGTGCGATAACGCCTTAACGCCTTATTCAATTGAGCAAAAACTTTATACACATATTATAGGTCACAGATACTCAATCTGTATAGATTTTGGAGAATCTAGCGCTTATAGTTTTTTTACAGGGACACAAAGAAAAATTCTTTATCATTATGGCCTATGGGGCCAAATTTTTAAAAGTGTGATAGCGTCTAAACGCCATATGAATCTGAGCAAAAAATTCGTACACATGTTATAGGTCGCATTTGCATCAACTGTATAGATTTTGGTGAATCTAGCACTTACAATTTTTTTACAGGGACAGAAAGAAAAATTCTTTATCATTATGGCCTATGAGACCAAATTTTTAAAAGTGCGATAGCATCTAAACGCCTTATTCAATTGAGCTGAAAATTTGTATGAATATTATAAATCACTGTTGCACTAACTATAGGCATTTTGGTGAATCTAGCATTTATAGATTTTTACAGGGACACAACGAAAAATTCTTTATCATTATGATCTATGGGCTCAAAGTTCAGTAGCGTTAAATAAAACCTCGTGTGATATATGGAGAAAAATACTCAAACACTCTATTATGGTTTTCTCTCTTTTGTTTGTTTAGCAACTCCTCTTTCTTTATTTTATCTACAAAACTGTAAGTTACTCAATGTTCGGAAAGTCGAGTGGAGTCACTCCAGATTTTTTAATTAATTAAAATATGAAAATAGACATAGCTTTAAAATAGACACTTAAATTTTTAATTGTTGCCTTTTTTTTCCATAAAATAAAATATGCTTTCTCGTGAAAAAAAAAAAATAATAAAATAAAAAATAAAAAATAAATTTGCGTCTACATAATGTCGTGATGATCTAAAAAATGGCGTCTATAAAATAACAATAGCAGTTTTAAATTTTAGACATAACGAAAAGATAAAAAAAGTGCGAAAAATTCGCACGGGCTTCATAACGAATGACTTATTTAAAATAAATAAAATTAAATGATCATTTTTCAACGGACGCCTTAGTCACCCTACAACTAAATAGTGTAAGGTTTTAAAGAGCATTTTAAAATAAGATTTCAAGACGCACTTACAATTTTAGAGACTAAACCAGAAAATTGAATTTTATTCCTGTTTCCAGAAACTTTGCAAAAACTCGAAACTTATAAACGAAAATCTGTAAAACTTTCCTCACCGTAATAAGAAAAATGTAATAAACATAATACTTACAAAAAATTAATTGAATAATAAAATGCACATTTTCTTCTAGAAAAAATATAGCTTTTAAAATTTTTAGACTATATATATGTATACTTACAAGTATATTAAAAATTTTATTTTATTTTATTTCATTTTTAATGTTTTATTTAGGAACAGAATCATTGCATAATATGAGGTTTTAAATAAAAATTTTATAAATAAATTGGATGGACTTTTTACTACGAATAATGTTCATGATTTATGGTTTAGCAGAAAGTAGTAACAACATTATTCTGGTTGAAATGTTTTGATAAACATGCACGTTCTTCCCGTAATAAATAATTCAATATACAAATTCCCCAGGAATTTTGGATTTAAGCTCTGCGTTATAGCAACAAGATATGTATGACAAATTCATATGTATCACGACTTGCTTGCTAAGTATATGTATAACAATTTAACTTAGAAAATAAAACAAAAATACTGTGAATATTTTTATTAATAAAATTCGCTTAAAACTACGCAGTTATGATACATAAATTTCATAAAATTATTTAAGTCATTAGCAGAATATATGACTGTCTTTTTGTACTACGCATGGGTATTAATTTATCGATGTACAAATTTAAATAAGATTTAAGGTGCTTCTTTTTAAATAATAAATGCACGATAAAATTAAATGTCATGATTATATATATATATATATATATGTATATGTATGTGTGTGTGTGTATATATAATATTTCTTATAGCATTTATTTAAATAAGTAATTTAGGTGAATGCTTTTCTTCCTGAATTATATTGTCAATAATTAAGTTTTACTACACTGTAAAAATTTCTGTAAATTTAATGTAAATATTTATCCAGAGTCTCTGTAAATTTACTGGAATTCTTAGTTAAAAGTGGATAATCGAGATTCTCAATTTTTATTCTGCATTATTACCTAATTTTATTGTTTATTTTTTTTATTAAAAATTAAAATAACTGTTTCTACTTTAAAAAAAGCATTCCGAAATATAATATCACCAATAATTAATTAAATTAATATTAGTTATTAAAATGAATGCATAAAATAAGTTTTTTAACATCTCCGTTTGTTTCCCTCTATAATTTTACGCAAGACTTAAGATAATAGATCACACAGAGTTTTCTGTTGAAATTTTTAATAGTGTATGTATAACATATTTATACACAATTAATAGTAAAATATATTAATGAAAAACACCAGTATTGTTTTGATGTTACGTATTCCTGGATATCGCATAAATCTATAGACATTTTAAAAATTTATAAAAAATTGAAGAAAATGCTAGAATTGAATTATGTTTAGGATAAAGTTACTCTCATTAAGGATTTTTTTTTTCTTTTTGGCAAAGAAAAATAATAGTTAAAATTTTCGTTGACAGAGGGTGCTATACATAGGCAAATCCTACATTTCTATGAAAAACTATATTTAATTGCATGCAGATCTTTTTTCTCATTACAATTTCCAAGTGACAACACCGCTGACTGGAGTTTCAGTTGACTTTTCATAGTTGAGGTAAAACGTCTTCACTAATGACGCTTTATCTACCAAGTCAGCATCGAAATTAAAAACTTCACGCATGCACAAGCACGAGAGAAAAAAATTAAATGAACAGTTAATCGCCCGCCCACTGTTTACTCCCCCCCCCCCTAAGAAAAAAAAAACTACATTGTGAGCTTATTTTATATTATTTTATTTATTTATTTATTTAAATTATGTTCAATTTTTCCAATTCCTTCATTTTTTATGAATTTCTAAAATGTCAACAAAAGTATGGGATACCCATACTTCCATTTATAACACTTTAAATTAAGCTTTCTTAAAAACTGAAAAATATGTACAAGAATAATACATTTATTTATAAAATTTAATTAACTTCTATTGAAAAAAGCTAATTCTGAAACTATATTTAGCATTCTATTGTTAGAATACACTTTAATAAAAATTATCGTAATAAAAGTGTCGCAGTCACATTTAAATATAGCTTTAAATGTAGTATATATACATATATGCATTTATTTGTTCAGCATATTTACAATTATATTGCATAATAAATTTTAATACAAAATAAATTGAAGTTTTTTCCCAATAGCACATAAATACTCTTATTTATGTCTCCATGATAAATACTTATTACATTCCTCCTTGTGCACTTCAATTAAAATAAAGAGAATGTTTTCATAAATTCTTTTTATATTCAATAACCCTTCAACATTCTACAATTGTATACCAACATTTTTTTTTTTTTTTTTTTTTTTTTTTAGAAATCGTTTAAACAAATGACTTTAGTTTGCAGAAGTACAATCAAACTAAACAAAACTCTTCTTAAAGGTTAATTTGTGTTGATTTATTATGTTTGTTTCTAAATTCTTTTGTTTTCTTCTTCACTTATTTTGATTTGTTTTACTTCAAGAAAAACCATTAAACATTTTAGAATTGTTTATTTTTTCTTTAGTAAAAGAAGTTGTGTAATGAAGCAAAAGACATTCCGTAGTTTATTTGACACTTTTATTTTTTAAGTATTTATTTCACATGTTGGGAATAAGGATTAATGTCTACACTAAATTAACTAGATAATAAGATTATTTACTTGGAAACCATTATAAAGATTTAATTAATTATTTGAATTATTGGTTAAAAAGGAAAAATTTAACAAATATCACTGGTTCAGCTTCCAATTAGAAGCACAATGTGTTAAATGTTTTTCATAAATTTAAAATTTTATTGTTTTACTAATAATCGTAAAGTTTGAATTAAAAATATTTTTAAATGTTCAATAATAATATTGCAACACGATGTAAGGAAAACTGAAATGTAATTTAATCATTCTTATATGCAAGTATCGGTAAAAAAACACAATGTTTTTTAAGTACATATTTTCTAATTTATCACATTTAAAAAATGTATTAAAGTGTTAAAGTATTTAATTTATTTTAATTATTTTTTTATTGAATTGAATGTTGTTGCGTAAAAAGCCAATCTAACGAGTACAAAAGGAAAATAAATGTTAAAATATAAAAATATCTTAAAATTTCCTGTATATCCTCTTGAGAACCTTAAATATATTACAGTTAATGAGCTTTCTTGGGAGAAAATTTTTGATACGTAATTAAATATTTTGAAATTTATTTTTTCAGTGGAATGGACATAATTATTAGGGGTGGAATTCGTTTTTTATGGGATTAACTCCTAAAATTAGAAATCATAAAAAGTTTAATGTGGGGGGGGGGATTTTTAAATTTTAAGGAGAAATGGACGAAATTTATTTTTCAAGAGCATTTAAATTTCGCTTGAAATAATTTTATTTAAGACAAAAGTTAAAATCATTTACGATGTCGATTTAGGTACACTCTTTTTACAAAAATTCTATACGTAGTGGACAGAAAATATTTTGATTTTTATCGCACAAGACATAATGTGTTGAATAAGATAACTTTAGTTTATATTTAAACCTGATAGGTATACATTAGAATAACAATTAAATGTTGACAAAGGATTTACATACCTAAAAACAATTGTCCTTGGAGTGGGTGAATGAGACAACTAAATATAGTTTTCGCAAACAATAACTTTTATCAAAATTTAAATAATTGATTAAACTAAAAGATTAGAAGGAAAACACAAATAACGTCCCAATCATCTTTTTAATAACACCTGGTGGCTAGACATGACATTTTTTTTTTCATTATTAAACCTTTATCCACGGAAAAGACACTTTTGTTTGTGGATATTTCCTAAAATATAAAAACATTATTTTAACATAAAAAATTAGTTATATTTATTTATCATAATTTTATCTATCCACTTGAAAATCTATAAAATGTTTACTTATAAGCCTCAAAACAATTCCATATTAAACAGAATTACCTTGCGGATAGTCCTTTGAGTGAAAAATCTAGCCCTTTTGAATGTTATTTTCAAAAAAAAAAAAAAAATAATAATAATAATAATAATAATAATGTGCTTAAGAAATAATAAAGTATAACCTAGTTGTAATTTTTTTTCGTTGAAACTAATTCATATTTTTATCTATTTAGAGATTTAGTTTATATCCCTTGTGTTGGCAATGACCCATTATGTGTGATTTTATTTATTTTTATTTATTTATTTATTTTTTAATTACCAATTTTGGTAAAAAGAGAGAGAAAAATAGTGAAAGATGCAACATTTATTCTGCTGATATGCATATAGTTACGTAGTGTTCATTGTTTGCATCATAAAAATTGCTAGAGCATTAAGTTTAATTGTTCAACATCAGTTTAAACAATAGAAAGATTAAATAAACTGGTGGATCTGCAGATCAGGAGCCTCAACGTCCCATTTCCATGAGACATTATTCAATAGGTCATTTTTATTTATTCTTTATTATGTAATAGTATATATTGGTTCGATCGAGTTCTTACCACAATCAGATACATTCCTGAGGGGGTCTGTCGCCCCCCTCGACTCCCTCCGCTGTATCTCTCTTTGTATACCGATCTGTATATCATATGTATGTATTCTTAATAAACGACGGTCTTGTATTATTTCCCTAAAATTCATAAATGCCAAATTTCGTAAGTACCAAATTTCATGCAAAAAATTACATAGCATATCGGAAATATTTTGCGTAACCTTTAAACTAATTACCAATTCTATGCTCACAATTTTTATGAACATGCTTTTAAAATTCTAATAAAATTTCATTATATTTGTTGGGGTGTAACCATGTTAAAATACACTTTTAAGAACTATCGACTATAGATCGTGATACTACGAAATTATTTTACGTATTCCAGAAAACTAGCCACAGTTATTAGAAACGCCAATAATAAGAATAAACATAATTAATTATATCTCATTAATTTTTCAAAATAATTTGTTATCATTTGGATGATTTAAGTACTTCATCGGAATTATTTTGTGTGTTTCCATAAATTATTTAGTCTATACGTACCTTTTTTTAAGAGTAAACATGATTTTAAGCATGTTTATAATGCATGTTAATTCTATTAATTTCAATGCAGCATAAACGCAATAAAGTGCGCGCTTAACTAAGAATTTGTCCATAGGCTCTAATGTTACGAAATTCTTTTGTGTGTATCTGTAAACGAACCATAAACATTGTATACACCAGCAAAAACTATACAGCTTATTTTGCGTTTAAAACTAATAATTGTTCCAAATTTAGCATCATTTGGATGAGTACGTGACATTGCCAGAACAATTTTGTGAGGTCCTGTACATTAATTAGAAAGATTAAGAGCGCACATTTTCTTCAAACAACATAAGTTTCAGCATCTTAATCACGTACGCTAGTTTAATTTTCTTGATTGCAAAGTAATGATAATAAAATGCGTTTAAACGAAATTCAATACATACACCGTAATGTTAAGTATTTTGGCGTGTCCCTGTACACAATCCATAAAAAATTATATAGCTATTTCTATACCGAGCCTGAATGTGTGTGTCAATTTGCAAGTCAATCGGAGAATTTTTGCTGCCGCTATTGCAGTACATAAATATTCTGCTCATAGGCCGTGATGATAAGAAAAAAATTGTTTTCCTGTACACGAACTGCAAATGGAATACACACCCAAAACTATACAGCAAAAATTATGTGTGGTTCATAAATATGTGTACCAAATTGCAAGACAATAGCGTGACTTTTGAATGACTGAATTTGTATGTACCGCTATCGCGGTACATACAAATTCTTCCCTTAGGCCGTAATGATAAGAAAAACTTTGGGGTGTCCCTGTACACGAACTACAATCGGAATGCACACCCCAAAACATGCAGCTAAATTCGTGGGGATCACGAACATGTGTATCAAATTTCATGTCAATAGCGTGATTTTTGCGGCCGCTATTGCACGACAGACAAACGGCACACAAAACCTTTTTGAGTCTCAACAGAGGGCCTCCACTGACATTTTTGCAAAAATTTGAATTCTAATAGCTTGATTTTTGCGGTGACTATCGCGGTTTATACGGTTTCTTCCCATAGGCCGTAATGCTAAGAAAAATTTTGGCGATTCCCTGTACACGAACTACAAATGTAATACACACCTAAAACTATACAGGCAATTCTGTTAGGCTCATGAATATGTGTACCAAATTGCCAGTCAATAGATTGATTTTTGCGGTCGCTATCTCGCGACATACAAATTCTTCCCATATGCCGTAATGATAAAAAAAAAATTGGCGTTTCCCTGTACACGAACTACAAATGGATTGCACACCCAAAACTATACAGCTAATTTTGTGGGGATCGTGAACATATGTATCAAATTTTATGTCAATAGCGTGATTTTTGTGCCCGCGATCGCACGACAGACAGGCAGACGGAAACCAAAAACTTGAGTCTCAACAGAGGGCCTCCACTGACGTTTCGGCAAAAATTGGAAGACCAGTTGCTTGATTTTTGCGGTAGCCATCGCGGTACATACAGATTCTTCCCTTAGGCCGTAATGTTGAGAAAAACTTTCTCGTATCCCTGTACACGAACTACAAATGTCATACACACTTAAAACTTTGCAGGTAATTCTGTTGGGTTCATGAATATGTGTACCAAGTTGTAAGTCAATAGAGTGATTTTTGCGGCCGCTATCGCGCGACATACAAATTCTTTCAATAGGCCGTAATTATTTAAAAAAAAAAAAAAAAGAAATTGGCGTGTCCATGTAGACGAATGAAATGCACACCCAAAACTACACAGCTAATATCGTGGGGATTATGAACATGTGTAACAAATTTCAAGTCAATAGCGGGTTTTTTGCGGCCGCTATCGCGCGAAAAACACACAGACAGACAAAAAAACAGACGGAACCCAAAACCGTTTTTCATTTTAACAGAGGGTCTCCACTAACGTTTCGACAATTAGTTAAACGATTTGTACATGCAATGAAATGTGCCTATACAATTCAAATTGATTCGCCCATAACAAATATAAAATTTTACAATATTTTTTTTTCATGAAATAAACTGCCATTGGTTACTGCGCAGTAAGTTTTTGAATATAGATCCATAGATATTTTTTAGATTTTGTAAAAAATAATTTTATTTATTTTTAATATAAATGTGTATAATTGTGTAATTAATAGCAATATTACTTCTAAAACAGTTCGAATGGCAAGAAATGAAATTATATTAGACATTGGGTTATATATGCACTATTAAATTTTTACAACTTATTCTATTGAGTCAAAATTACTTGAAGCAAATTTCCTGCAACGATCATAACGCGTTATATTGTACAGCGGTCGAAGTATTACATGCGTATTAATATATTGTCAGCAGTATTTTCAAACAACATTTTTTAAAATGGTATTATAGCATTCAAAAGCTTTACGAAACATTAACAATTTTAATTCAAGAAATATAGTGGTGATAGTAGAATAAAATGCATGCAAAAATTTAGGAATTTGCGACCTCTGTATTATATGTACCTCAAATTAGTTTCGTGCATAGTTTTTAAGATTTGCTATGTTCCTCTCAAATTAAAAATATTGTTACACTATAGATGTAAAAGCCTCATTTTCCATATCGTTCAATTTTACACTCATGTGTTTTTAATTTATTTTAATAACAATAGAACTTTAAAGTTGTAGCACATGTAACTGTAATAAATTAATTTGAATTATTACAGAATATCCTACATGATGGTATAAACTACAATAAAATTTAAATATATAGATATACTTGGTGTCCCATAGGTTTGTAGACATTTTAAAAATCCATAACAATTGAAGGAATTTGTAGAATTAGATGCAGTTTCCAAAAATTTATTCTCGTAAAAGGGGAAATGTATTTTATTTATTTATTTATTTATTTATTTATTTTTATAAAGAAAAAAAATAATAGTTAATATATTTATCAATACAAGGTGCTGTCCGCGAGTAATTCACATACTTTCATCAAAAACTATATTTGCCTGCCTGCAAATATTTACAGATATATAAATCCTATTCTACGTGTCCGCCATCATCACAAATTACAGTTTTCAAACGAGTTACAACCTCTAACTGCAGCACCAGTCTGTGGTTCCAAACTGATTGAAAACATTTTCACCAATAATGCTTTATACAAAAAATCAGCATCGCAATTAAAACTTGTATGCACAAGCAGGAGGCAAAATAAAAAATATGTTGTGTCAATCGTTAACCGCTCAATTTATAAGACGCTAACTTGCCTATTTTTTGTTACTCGACTGTGCAGCGTCCTCCATCAATGAAAAAAATAACTATTCTTTTTTCTTTACCGAAAAAAAAAAAAAAAAAAAAAACGTTTACGAGAATATCTTTTTCGCAAACCGCTTTCAATTCTATCATTTTTTTCAATTGTTATGGATCTTAAAAATGTCTACTGACTTATGGGACACCCGATATGCGCTACCAGATGATTCGCTACCAGATAGACAAACTTTGAGGCAGTGTACGACACAAAATCACATAGGAATGCAGGGTCGCAAATGAGAGCTATGGTACAAAGAAACAGAGAAAAAGTACAGAAACAGCAACGCATTAATGGGACAGAAAACATTTTATTTAAAAGTTGTACTAACGCAGGTGTTCAAAATTACGACCAAAAGTCGTCAGGCAGGCCTGACATGCAAATGACTATTCCAGCAGCATCGCTGTTCATGTGACCTTTCGTTCAGCGCCATCTACCGCAAGACTGTCGAGAGGAATCTTACAGAACGTAAGGTATCCTATGTAGCGCCGCTGTCAGGCCTGCTGGACAACTTCTGGTTGTAATTTTGAACACCTCTTGTAGTGCAACCTTTTAATAAAATGTTTTCTGTTTCATTAATGTGTTGCTGTTTCTGATCCTTTTATCTGATTATTTGCACCATAGCTCGCAACTACGCCATTTGCGATCATTCCTGTGTAATTCCGAGTCGTGTCTGTACCCCCTACACCCCCTGCAAGTTTCTCGGACACCTAGCGAATCACTCTGTATACATATATGTATATATAAATATATATATTGAAAATATTTTCAAACATTGAATAGATGAAACCAGAAAAAATACAAAAAAAGATTACGAATATCAAGCAACCTTAAAATGAAACACGCAAATTCATTTCGTTTTCATGGGTATAGAATGAAAAATTCTAACTAATAAATTTATATATATATATATATATATATATATATATATATATATATATTATTTCAATACTGAGTTAATGAATATATGCATTAGCATTTAAATATATATATGTCTGTTCATGACAAATTAATAACATTTTGTAACTGTCAAATAATCGTCAAACAGTTACCTTATCGAATTACATAAAATTAGTTTATTTAAGAAAGTAACTTTCTACTACCCATTCCTTGTCAATACTTTGTTTTCTTTCATCCCTTTTATTGTTCGGATGCGTCGATGTGTAACAAATTCTGTATCTGATGCAGAACATGATCTTTCGAAAAATGCAAATTCAACAAGAAATTAGAAACAAAGTTTAAATTAGCAGATTTTATAAATTATTAGATTTAAAAGTTGTGTAACAAAAGTTGGTGTTGATTTTTATATGAAACTATTAAATCTTAGGTATTGAAGGTCAAATAACGTATGGAGTTTTTGAAAAATAATTCTGCATGACATATAGAAACAAATTATTTAATAAATTTAGTGAAACGAATATTTTTAACTTTTCCTACTATTTTGATTTGTTTGTTTGTTTATTTATTTTACTTCCAAAGCGTGTATAAATAACGTTGGAATACTATTAACCTCTTATTCTTTTTTTTTTTTTTTATTCTAAAATTTTATATATGCACTACTATAAAATTCATGTAATGCATTATGACTTATTATACTACATAAAACTGACATGGAACTTAATGAAGTTGCATACCTTTTAGCAATCTTTGAGGCGATACTATTTAGTATTCTAAAGTGAATTGTTTCTTCAAATTTATTTATATATTTAACTACATCTCAGAACTAATAAGATGAGCTTTAACATTTCACATTTAAGAAATTATTTTCAAGCTAAATCAATAACACTTTGTGATCACCATAAACATTTCTGCTCCGTATATTTAACTGATGTAATTATATAAGATTTATTTATTTAATTAACAAAGAAACTTGCAACTACCCAATCGATGCTTTATTTATATATTTGTATTGTATCATCCATTTACTGTGTGGAAATGTCAATTTCTAAGAATTGTGTAATTATTGCACAACAATGTGTTTATTTTTCAAACTGTTTTCTATAACATTTTCATGCTATTTCTTACCGCTACTTTTATTTCATTTATTTATTTATTTTATTTTATTCTTACCTATTTATTTTTTTGACTTTATGGAACTGGATATGCATAATTCTAATAAGTATGTGATGCGATAAATCAATCTTATTCTCCAGCATAACAGTATTATCCTACAGAAAATAACCTCATTCTTCTACATAGAACGTGGAACCTTATTTATATGCATTTGTTTTAATAATATTAACAGATACAAATTGACTTGAATCTTTTAATTAAATCTTTTGGCTAGTTTGGGAAAATTTGGCAGTTTCACACCTAGAATACAGAGTAAAATAAAAATATATTCAAATATAAAACTCTTTTTGCATACAGTCTCCAAATGTTTTATCTTATTTGCGTTATGAAAGGCGACAAATGGCGACGTGTTTCATTTTTCTTTGTGTCTGCACATAACGTGAATAAACTTATATTTAAATTAATTGTTTTTAGTAGATTTTATTTAATTTTGTAACTTTTCAAGCAAGTCTACGATTTACAAGTATATGGTCAATATTTAAAAACATAAGTCGTCATCAAAAAATTTTCGAACACAGGATGTCGATAAGGACAAATGACAACACTTTTTGTCCTTGTTGTACATTTATTTAAATATATAACTTACGGCTGCTGTGATAGTAAAATTCTTAATTTTACACCACCATGTGATATCAATCTACGAGTCTTTACAAAGATTCAGTAATTGATAAATCCTATAAAAATGAGGAATTTTTATACACAATAATCTAACAATGCGAGAATAAGATTTTGTTTTTCAATCTTGAAGAAATCAAAGTCTTTATCATTTTTACGATTAAGATATCCATTAGAACCATTATTATTCATGATTCTTTCTGTAACACTAAATTAAGTTGCATTATTTAAATTATTTTGTAACCATTACTGTATGAAATGAATAAACAGGAAATTTTGCTGCATTAAAATGTATATTTGCAAATAAAATTTCATTTAAAGTGCAAATTTTACTAATGATTTTATATTATACATACTTATAAAAAACGATATCATTCCTATTTAAACTGTTAAAACGGCATTGTTTCAGGTAATTTAGAAATTATGAAAAGCAAACTTTTTTATATTTTGTAAATTATTTTTTTAAGAAACCATACCCTACCTTAAAGTGTACGATTAAAATAACACATGGATTGTCCTTTAATAAAACAATGTTTTTCAATCTTATATTCAAAACTGAAAAATCTGCTTAATATATCCCGAAAGCCTTAATTTTATTTGCACAAAAATATTAGGTTCAACTTGTAATGAGCATTTACGTGTTATCAGTTTCAAAAGACATGAAAATCATCAAAAATGGCCAACTCGCGTCTGATTATGCTGATGTTATTCTGACAGTTATAATGCATTTGTAAACTAGTAGAACCTAACTTTCAATTTATGGAATAAATTAAATTAAATTATACGAAAAAATATTTGTATGGAAGCAACAATTTTGTTCATAAATTTGACTATTGCTTTTGCATACATCCTTTTAATGTTTCATCTGAGTATTCTTCATTCACTTTCTTAACTGGATTAAACATCTTCATTCAGATTTCACAAAACTAGATTACGAGCAAAAAATTTCATCTATTAATTTTGATATTTTTGTAGCACTTTATTTCGAAAATATCTAATATTATGTTATCAATAAACATACATAATTAAAGATATTTATTTATCTGTTATTAATCAAATCACACTTTTATTCGATGAACCTCCATATCATTCGATTTTATGAACATATTCTGATTGAAAATGCAATGTAAAAGAATTCAAAATGCTGAATAATACAGTAATCACGATGCTTCTTTCTTTTATATTGTTAGAATTTATGTAAGATAATCCCTTGTATATCATATACAGAAACTATTTAAATGGAAATAAATACTTAGGGAGGTGAGTGAAAGTGTATATATAAGTACCGTAAAATCCCGAAAGTATCCCCCCCCCTTTTTTTTTGAAAAGCAAAACGCATAAATTTCAGGTTGGGGGGGGGGTGTTATAATCAAGATTCTTAAAAAAAATGAAGAAAAGGGAGGAGAGGTTATATTCGATGGAGGGAGTACTTTCGGGATTTTACGGTACTTACTTAAAAGGAAATATTAAAGGCAATTTCTTACATTAAAGGTAAAAAAAAACTGTGTAATGATTCCATTGATAGCATGCATCCGACACTTTATGAAAAATTAGTTAAATTAGAAATAATACATAAATATTAAAACTTAACTCAATGCCAAACTTAACATGCAATGCCGACGTACCGTAAGTGCGCCCGAAGATTGGATGTAGCTTTGTTGGATGGAGAAGAAAAAAAAAGGGGGGTGTTACTTTCAGGATAACGGAGACATTTCACTTTCAGCGAGAAAAGGGAGGTGGGGTTATATTCGATGGGGGGGGGGGTGTTACTTTCGGGATTTTACGGTATGTTTTACAAACTGGTATAATAAACGTAGATATTCAACTGAAACAATATTTTTCAATAATATCGATGTCATAAATTCTAATATTTTTGTATTCTAATTTTTTGAATAAAAATAAGATTTTGTAAATGAATATACTATGTCACTGCTGTATAATTCAAATATACACTAAATACAATAATTTAAGTCAATTTCCCTGTTGAAAGTCTCTTTTTAAGTTAATTCAAATAGCATTTTGTAAATGAAAATTATGTACTCTACAATACTGCATAAATACATGCAAGTGAATGAGAAAACAAATGTGGCTCTATAAAATGTAGACTTTGGTAAAAGTATCTAGAGAAACATATTCTGGATTTTGTGGTAATTTTATGTATGTATATAACTTGTTTTACTCTGGTATAGACCAGTAAATTATATGTTGTTTTGCAGCAAGAATTATCTCATTGCCAAAAAAAAAAAACTGTTTTTGAATATATATATATATATATATATATATATATATATATATCAGAAACATTCATTTCAAGTATGTATTGCAAATGCTGTAGTTGATAGTATTATTTTAAACTGTTACAACAGATTATAATTTCAACCTTTACAAACGATGCTATGTTCCACAGATTGTCTATAGAAGAGCAGACCAGGTCGTAAACAATTGGTTTTGCTTAATTATACGCAGTATATAAACCAACAATATTTCCAATTCGATGGTTCATTTTATTTAGTATAGCTGTAAATGCACCACAAAGAAAGCTCTTTAATTCCAGGGAGCTTTAGTACCAAAGAATAGGTTCAGAGCATAATTCATAGTTTAACGACATACTTAAATGTATCCGAATTCATGTTTCGTAATGGGCCTAGAACCCCACCATGTTAGAACCCCCACGTTGCATCTAATATTTAGGGATACTGGATGCAATCAAGATACCACTTTTCTAGAAAGAATTATCTTACTTATATGACAGCAAATGTGAAAAATAAAACTTTCAGCGCTAAATGACTATATAGTTCAAATATTTATGGATAAGCAATCATATGCACCATTCAATCTTCAAATGTGATGGTTCATAGGATGATACTAATGTCAATTGAGTTAGTTTATAAGAAGCAAAATTCAGCTTTTAAATAAACAAAACCTACGAGGAAAAATCTGCAATATTAATATGATGTCGAATAAAACTCTGAGTAAGTTACCAAATATATTGTTCTTAAATGACTAATTTAATTCATAAACTAAGGAATTTGCATATCAGGAGCCTCAATTTCATATTTGCATCACACATTATTCAATGGGTCATTTTTTTTTTTATTCCATATTATATAATATATATATATATATACATCGCTATATAAACAGATACGTCACTGATGGGGCTACCGATCGTCTCTACCCCACCGTATCTCTCTTTCTATAGCTATCTGTATATATACATATGTATATATACAGATTAACGATAGCCTTGTATAAATTCTTTGAAACTCATAAATACTTATACAAAATTTACAAAATTTCATGAAAAATGATTGCATAACATTTCGGAATTATTTTGTGTAACCCTGTAAAATAGTTACCAATTCTGTGCCCATAATTTTCCCACATAAAAACATACCTTCAAACATCCTAATAATATTACATTATATTTAATGGGATGCACCCATGTTAAAATTCAGTTTTAAGAAATATTGTCTATAGCCCGTAATGATACGAAATTCTTTTGTAAGTCTCTGAAAAGTAGCCACTGTTATTATACACACCTATAAGAGCAATACACATAATTAATTATAATTCATTAATATTTCAACCTAATTTGAAAGCATTTGAGTGATTACAGAATGTCATCGAAATTCTTTTGTAGGTCCTGTATGGAAATTATTTAGTCTAGACTTACCCTTGCTTTTTAGAGCAAACATGCTTTTAAGCAACTTGATAATGTATGTTAAATTCCATTATGTTGAATAGAACAGAAACGCGTTAAAATGCGCTTAAATAAAAAAATGTCCATAAACTCTGATGTCAAGTCAAGAAATTCTTTTGTGTGTCTCTTTAACCCTTTCAGTCGCAGTGTTCCCGCTGTTAGAACACCTAATTTTAATTCTCAAGTGCAAAAACTCATCCCGGAAATTTTTTAGCAAAAATTTACATTTATAACATAGCAGAAAAGGCCCTTTTTTTAACTTGAAAATTTAAAATTTCTTCTATTTTAATTATGTTCGTAAATTCCGGTGGCAGTATAATTTAAATGATCCGAATTACCTTGCGCCGCAAAGGGTTAAAATACTCCGGAATAAATTGAAATGTTGGGATCTACGCGACTTTCACGAGTTTTTTTGTCGATAATGTTTACTTATAAAGTGATTTATTTATTAAATTAAGTATTACTTGAATTCAATAAGGTTTACTTACGGATGTTTCAAACCGAAAATTTCTCGAAAAGGAACAATGCTAGTTTTTTTTTTCTTTAACCTGATTAAATATAGTTCCCTTTAATAACAATAGATAATCAGGCATTTTTTTTCTCTTTACAAATAACATTTATACAGTTTCTTAAAAATTGGAGCAATAGAATTCATCTCTCTCTCTCTCTCTCTCGCCCTCTCTCTCTTTAAATTAATGTTAAAAATGCACCCATGGCATCATCGTGCTAGATAATATAATTCTTTTATTAAAAATGTTTAGTCTATGATTTGTTTATATACACAAGCAGAAAAAAAGTATTATAAATTCCGGAGCATTTTAAACTTTCAAATTCACAGACAACTCTAAATTAATAATTATTTTAAATTTAAAAAAATGTTGATTTTCATCACAGTATTTCTGCATACGTATCTTTAAAATAAATTCTTTTTCGATTTCTAAGCATTGTATAACAAAATTAACAACAGAGAAAATATTTTAATTTAATTTACAAATAAATTAACAGTTTAGATTTTTTTTAATGTTTTTAAAGGAAATAAGGACTTTTTACAAAGCTCGGGGGAAAAAACGAAAGATACAACTAACGGTTGTATTGTTTATATTCTAAACAATGTAATAACATCCAGTAATAAAAAGAGCGTATATTTTCCTTTGTTTGTGTTTTAAAGAAAAACTATCTAAAACCCATTTAAATAATATTCTGCCATACGTTAATTTTTTCTCAAAGATAAAATAACAGGCGTTGGATTGCAGGAAGTTATTTTCCGTGCATGACGTAAAAGAGTATGTATTTGTTAACGCACATTTTTCTGGCTTTTTTATCTTTTGAAATTACTTTATTCTGCGGTGTTGTACCACTAAAAAATATTTTATCTACTACTGCAATGCATTATGCAAATATTTGCAAATGATATCCATTTAAGAACCATTTACTTCACTTTCTTTTTTCCTCTTTTTTTAAAATTTGTTTTACCTTCTTGCTTTGTACAAACAAGGTTTTTTTTTTTTTTTCATAAAATTGATATAAAATAAAGAGGTATGACTTTAGAAAAAAGAAACTATTGTAGGTAATCAATATTTTCCTAAATAAAAAGAATATAACCTATGAAGAGGGTAAAATAAAATTCCTGTGTAAAAATAAACTTAAAAATGTTGTATTTTTTTCTTAAATATATCACTTCGTATTTTCTTAAAATTTACATTAAACAACTGCAGTTTTTTTTCCTTTTGAAAAAAAAAGAAAGAGAAAGAGAAAGAGAGAGTGAGGAAGAAAAATTCAAAAACGAAGAAAAAAAAAAACTGCACAATCCCGAGTGTGAAAAAAAAAAAAATGCTCCATTAGAATATGCAGGAAAAAAAATTAAGGTAATAAGAAACGCTAAGTACTTCGAGTCCAGTTATGACTTAGCAGTGGTATGGTAGGCGGGTCGTAAACGTAGTTTTCTTACAAAAAAAAAAAAAAAAAAAAGGCAGGAAGAAAGAAAGTTCGAAACATGCGCAAAATTATAAGTATAGTAAAACAAAGGAATTCAACTACTATTACTGCGAATATGACAGCATTATATATATATATATATATATATATATATATCACAGACTTTAAGTTATGAAATTTAGCATACATGTTCATTGCAATGGGTCAGGAATAACTATATTAATTTTTCTCAAAATTACTATATATTTTTTTTTCATTTAATTATTTTTTTTATTATTATTTTGAAAAGCATTAAATTGCTCCACGTTAACCATCCCCCCCCTCCCTCCTAACCTTTTCATATAATTTTATTTTAACATAATTTCTAATTATATTTGTTTATTATATTATTTATTTATTGTTTAATTAATTTAAAAAAAATACTTTTGTGCTTGAATGTTACAAATTTGCATACAATTTCAGATTTGAAATGTATTTTAATTTAAATAATTTTCAAGAAATTTTAATATATTTAAGATTATTATGTTGCAATGTATAAAGTCTATGACAATAATAAAAAAAAAACATATCCATCCCTTATTAATGTCCGCTCTTTTTAATAAGCTTTTTTAAATTTAATAATATTAATAAGTTTTCTGAATATTAAGTTTCAATATCAGAATAGTTTGCGTATAATTTCAAGATACTAAGATTTTAATCATTTCTAACATATAAAAATTTTTACCTAAAGCCAGTTTGGTGAATTTATGTAAATGAAATCAGTTGTCCATTAAGTATTATTTTAATTAAAAAATAAAATACAAGTTACAAAAAACAAGTTAGTCAGAATTTTAAGTTACAAGAATAGAACAAGTTATTCAGAATTACAAGTTAGTCAGTCATTAAAAGAAGTTAGTCAGAAATGAAAATGAACATTTTCATGTAAAGCATAATTTAAAATAAAACTGTAATATATATATATATATATATATATATATATCATATGAACACATGAAATTCATAAATATTTCAAAAATTTATTCTACTGATCATATTTTGCATAATGGCAGATCATAACGGTTTTAGTGATTATTTCTCTAAATTTTTAATATTTTATTATAGATGGGTCAATTAATATTTGTGTAACCAAAAGCGAAGAAATTTTAAAATTTGTAATGAAAATATTTATAAAATATTTAGAATTCAACACACAGAGATTCAAAAATTGCAAACAAAAATTAAAAATGGAGAGATTTTAATTATGTAACATTCTAAAAACGTATATAGACGAAGTATTAAAAAATTCATAAAAGTATTGAAAATTGGTTTATACTCCAAAACGCGCGATCACGTATTATGGATCATCTCAGCTGCTACGAATTGTTTGTAATCTTAACTGCAACCGGTACACCAGTTAAGTGCTGGATCCTGAAGTCTTCTTTCCTTCACAGTATTCCTGGAGCTATTCTAAACAGGATAATGGTCTCTCGCATGTTACAAGGAATGTTCAAGAATATTTTCTAGCAGAACGCATATAGTTTCTTCCGTGGCCTGCTTATTCACCAGATATCTCGCCTACTGAATATTTGGGATATTCGAATGGTCGGATTCTCATTCGTCTTTTTCGTCTTACGGCTTATACAGACAAACTTAAGGTAAGCCTACGAACAACATGGAATAATCTTCCTCAGGCAGATATTCAAAATCAGTTTCACTCCATACCACGTCCATTAGCAAAACATATTCTAGTTTGCGGTGGCTACATCGAATACTGATTTCGGACACTTATTATAGTTTTTATTTGCTTTGAAAATTGATTTATACAATTGTACCAATACCAGTCGTTTGCGATTATATTTCATTTAATTCTGATCATCTCTTTTTTGTGTTATGAGATCAACAATTATTGTGAGACTGAATGCAAAAGTAACAGGTATCCTTACTTTTTATTTATAATTTTCGCTAATTTGATTTGAAAACTTTTATGTTATAGATAAAATATGATACATATATTCTTGAATGAAAAGTTTGTCATTAAGTCAAAAAGGAGATTAGAACAAATCAAATAAAAATGTTTGGGATCATCCTGTAAGGCTAATGCTTGAAACCAAATGTAGCTACAGCGTGTTATATTGGAGCTTTTTTTAATGATCTGCATTGTTTCTTCTGCAAATGGCAAATTTATATTTATGGAAATATAAAGCTATTTCAACAACATCGACAATTTTTCGGGCAATTTTTAATCTAACGTGCATGTTTTTTAAATCAATGCAAATTCATTTTTATTTAACTTTACAAAATTTTTATACACAATAACTGCAATCAAAAATATTAAAGATACAAACATATAAATATATAAATATATAAAAATATAAAAATATAAAAATATACTTAACAAAATTTTTTCAACTGCACAATTGCGTAATTTGACTGCCAAATATGAAGAGTTTTATTAAAAAAACAACTTAAGCAAGTGTAGTTATTCTTCAAAGAATTGTCGTGGATAAAATGAGCTGTATTTTAGTTCCTCACAAAAAAGAAGCATAGAAATAGGGGAATAGGGAGGGAGTATATAAAAGAATCGGTTAAAATAGAATACCATTATATCTCATCTATACGGAGCCCCAAACTATCCGATTCACCTCAAATGTCTTCACTGGGCCTCAAAAATGAACGTTATTTCAATTTTTGTCAAATAATATTTTAGTTTTGCAAGATTCATTATTATTATTATTTTTTTTTAAGTAAATATTACGAACTATTTGCAAAGGAGTTCAATTATTGAAAACCTAGTGTTATTTATGGTACGGGAGTTGCGTTAGTTAATCTTCTGAGGGTAAAAGGAGGGCTTACACGTGAATAGCAGATTCCGGAAACTGAAACATTTCAGGCACGTTTGTGATACTTTTGATAAAATGTGAAAACAAAATACTAAAATTAGATTAAACTACGAATAATTGAGAATATATCAATTTTATACAGAATTTTCAGCAACTTCCTGAATACACTAATTTTTTCTGCTCATAAGAATTTTCAAGTTTTTAATAATGAAATTAAAGTATTTACGATTTTTTTTTTAAATAAAATTTTATAGATAACTTATCTTTAACATTCGCACTTAAAAAAAGTGTATATATATATATAGTTTTTTTTAACATATTTCAATCTGTTTATATATATAAAAAAAATTTTTACCAAATTTAATACATTACCACTGTAACTTAGGAACGCGACATTTTTTTTTTTTTTTTACTTTAAGAAAGGTAATCAATATATATGAAGAATTTAACTGAATAATAATAATAATAATAATAAAAGAGGCTTTCGAGTCCTATTTGAAATTTGAAATATAATAGTAAAGATTTTGTCAACTGAATGGAAATGTCTTTTGTTGACAAACATTTTTTTTTTTTCTTTTTTTCAAAAAAAAAAAAAAAAAAAAAAAAAAAACCTTTGTCCTACTTTTTTTTTTCGGAAATTATGACTAATTAAAGTGTCCGCTAATGAAACCCGATTTCCTGCTGTATCTTAGAAAAATCTTAAGATTTTTAAAAACTTTAAAAATCAGTCCTAACTATTATGGAACTTCATTGGCTTTTGAGCTAAAAAACATAGGAGGAAGCTAGGATGAGGAACAAATTTGAAATCTCCAATTAAAATTGAAATATGAAATATGAAATCTCCAATTAATCCCTGCCTCTCCTCCTCTTTAGAACGGACCATGTATTTAAAATTTTAACATGAGTGAAGTTGTTAGCTCACTAAAATGTATTCTAAAGACAAGCATTTGAAACATATGTTCTGTGTTATTTTAAAAGAAGTTTTGGCTGATTAAAAAATTTAAAATATAAGTCAGATAAAAAAATTAATTTTATTATCACATGATTTATTACATTACCTTATTTCATGACTTGGTTTACTTTAAATGATACTTAAATTGATTTCCGTGCTATTCATGCAAATAAAACAGTCACTGTGTGAAATCGTTTCTAACTGTCTCAAGTAATGTTCCGATATCGTGACAAAATGCGTTGCTTTAACTTTTCACTGGAACTTTTTTAAGACTAGGGCACAATCTATATCAAGTTTTCACCGATAAAATCATTTAATGACAGATCTGAAAGACGGGGAGGTCATTCTACAAAAGATCCCAGCCTGCCTATCCATCGGATCGGATAATAAGGTTTGAGATCGCTTCAGACTTCTTTTTTTAAATGAGATGGACATCCATCTTGTTGGAAGACCAGATTTTTTCGTCAAGAATTGTGTTTTCAAGGATGTTCATGTAGTTTTTAAAAAGTTCTGTGATATTTGAATGGAATGCATCCTCAACCATGGTTAAATAAAGATACCCAGTCAAAGTTTTTGTGAAAAATAGACCAATAGTATTATCTGCAAATATTCAGGCACAGGAATTAACTTTTTGGTAATATTGTTTTTTAATATCCCTTTACACATGCGGGTTAAAACTGCGCCAGAATTCAAACAGATTAAAACTGCACCAGAATTCAAACATTCGATGTGGATTATCAATTTCTTGTGCAATCGTAATTTACTCGGGATGATTTTTTTTAATACGCCATAATGATGCTGGTTCATTACCGCTCTCTTTAATTACCTAAACTACAATTTGCTGAGAATTAACATTAGCACTATCCAAAATTTCTATTACACTCCTTTTCATCAGTTTTATCCCGCCTGCGTCCATCTTTAATAATGAGTGTGATCATAATCTTTTCTTTAAACATGTCAATGATCTATCGGATTGTCTGGATTCAGTTCGTGCATTTGTTTGACTGTAGCAATGAAACTATGTCACATTCGCAGTTAAAATTCATCTGTCTCTAAACTAATCACCTTATATAACAGCTTACAAAAGATAATTACTTTTCAAAGCTTAAGCATCTTACACCATGTTAAACAAAAATCCCTTCTAAGTATTCACATTCAAATGAAAAGCCTATTAAAAAGAGTCATATTTGTATGTTGCTGCTGCCCATATAACATACCACGAATTCAACAAAAGCAAGTTCTTATATAGCATTGCATCTCTGCATTCAGTAATTAAAATTTTGCATCAAAACTTGATAACAATAGAAAGAGTATGATTGATTGAGCAAATTTTTCTTAAAAAAAAAAAAAAAAAAAAAAAAAAAAAAATAGAAAGCGTATTATGATGACGATTGAAAAACGCAATTTTAACAAAACATTTATTATTCGTAAACCCTTCAAAAAAAGAAAATAAAACTCCTGGAATGTATTTAATTATTGCTTTTAGAAAACCATTTAAGGAGGTAATAAGCCTTTTTTAATTTTAAATTTCAAAGTTTCTCTTTTTAAAATCCTCCTACACCCCTATCTAGATTTTTTAACGAAACAAAGTCCCCTTTCAAATTGATTTAACACCTATTTTTACATTTTTCAAGTGGTTTTAAGATAAACGAGGAGTTTCTAGGGGATTAAAGCAATTATTAGGCAAATATTCTCAAAACAGTCGAATAAACACTTTTTACAAAAGTCACTGAACATACATTATGTAGACAAGATAGCACAAATATTCCTTATTCTGGAAGAATGGTCAACATATTATCAAAGAATCCCTGAATGGTAAATGTACAGCTCAAGAAAATTACTTCAATGGAACTTAATCAAGTAGAAGATAACTTCTTTTTATACTTTTTGGCAAATGTTGTCTGTGAGAAACCGGTAGATTATACAGTAGAACCGTAGGACCTCGTTAACGTGAACACACTTGATGTGAATTACTTTTAATATGAACTGTTCCCACAATCCCCGTCAAAATGGAGATTAGTCTTTGAGTTACTGATAGCATGAACAAATTTTTTGTTCTCCTTGAAATTCACGTTAGCAAGGTTTCACTGTACCAAATAAAAAAACAAAAACTAAAAAATCTAATAATGTATTTTTTAAGCTGAGATACAGCTTTTAGTTTCTCGCTAACTTACATTACTATTTATCGTCAAATGTGGTCACAAAACTCAGCAAGTCTCTAAGAGCATTAAAAAATAAGTCACAAAGACAAATTCTTAGTACTTTTAGACTATTTTCATCTGCAATTCAGGTTTCAATTAAAAACTAGTCGCTTATATGTTGTAACAATATTATTTGGTTCTATTACAAGGTACTTATGAAATATATACAAAAAGTGGCCATATAGTGTCAAACAGGTTGATTTTTTGTAGATGTTTATAAAGCCTCTTATTAATAGAAAATGGAAGGTCATTTATTTACTTTTTACAAGGAATCAAAAGCAGTAATTAGTTTCGTTTTCCATTTTTGGTGTTAATATTTAACCCACCGATTAGATGTTACGTATTTTTCAGTAAACGGAGCAGTATTTTTCCCCTTAGTACACGAATAGTTCACAAATACATAATTATAGATTTTCAGCTTGTTTTTTGAGTATGAAGTTCATATATAATATATTATCTTGGAATCTAAAGTCATTTCTTCAATTTCAAACTGAAACAACTATTGTTTTAGCACATTTTTAAAACTGTGCAGTGAAAACAACATTAAAACTTTGCTCTTTTACAAGACGCTTAGTGGGAAAAAACATTTCAAATAAATAAATAAATTTTAAAAATATAACAATCTGAACTATGTAATTATTCACTGTGTAGTGATTTTTGAAAAGATAATATGCATTATTTAAATTTCACGTACATTTATACATAAATACTTTCTTTATCCGTACATAATTACTCTTTTATTCATCTTAGTAAAGACGGGAGTGATACAAAATTCTGATTAACCGTTCAATATAATTTTATTTATTCTTTACCTACTTGTATCTAAACACTGTATTTATCAACATGAATAATGCTGGCATTCACCAGTTATAACACATATTACTTATGGTATAAAGCTATCTCTTTAATAAACTTATTTCTGATGCATATTTTTATTTAGACAATGTATGTGTGTTATAATGTTAATAATGTAAGATTAGCACTAAAGTGTGAAAAGTTTCCATAAAGATTTTCTTATTAAAAAATGAGAAACATTCTTAACCCTTCGAACATTCTAAATAAATAAGCTATCATGGAGTAATACAATAAACGCAGTAATCTAATTTATGCATTCATTTTTGCGAAAAATTTTTATCATATGTACATTTCATAAACCATGTCATACGTATTATGTCATACGTGATCTATTAATGATTTCTATATTAATATTTCACATTAGTTAACTGATATGAATTTTCCTAAGCACACTTCATAATCTTCTCTGGATTTTTCTTAATTCACCATCGGAAATTTACAAATCTTTTTGTAACCCTACGTGCAACAAATTGTATAAAAAAAAGTCCAATTGTTTTTAAATTAAAAAAAGGGGAAAAAATGTTTTATAGATTTTTTGATACTAGGAAATGATATATGTTTTTTCTCCGTGCTGCTTTCCCCCCACATTTTATTTCCAAATTGTAAAACTTCTTTTTTTTTTTTTTTTTGTAAATTGTAACCTAATACATTTTTTCCCAAAAACAAAAGCTTATTGAAGAAATTCTACGTTTTTGGATTATATTTTAATGTAGTTTTGTCGAACAATTTTTGGTTTTCATTTAAATTTATTATAAGTTATTTTTGTTTCACATTTTCAATATTTTGTATGACTAAAAATATTTTTTGATATCTTATATATATATATATATATATATATATATATATATACCTCGTACGTATGTACCAAGACATACAGGACATTTTTGGCAGTTTAATTCATTTATTCAACGTTTTTGGATTATGTTTTTGTTTAGTTTTATTCTACAATTTTTGGTTTTCCTGTAATTTTATTATAAGTTATTTTTGTTTCATATTTTCAATATTTTTTATGACTAAAAACACATTTTAATATATTTTATATATATATACATAAACGTATTGAATATAATAACAAAACCTTACTAACAAGGAATGGTAACGACATGAATATTTCAATTCTGGACAAGATTGCGCAAAATCATTGAATACTATGATTGTCACACCATGTTAAAGCATTAGAGCATACTATCCAAAATATCTCGAGGAAAAAGACTCTTACTGTTCAATATTTGCTTATGTATAAGTTACTTTACTAGAAAATTAACACTCCTTTGGCGTATTTGATAGCAAACGAAGCTAGAGTATTTGAAGATACCAGTTCCTTCGCTACAGTATTGGCCGAATTATTGGGGATTTTTTCAATTTCTTCATAATTTTACAAAGATACAAGAAAGACTAAAGTAGGTACTATGACTCTGAACTCAAAATTATTGCAAAGTATTCTTTAAAGGGATGCCAAAACGATAGCACGCTCTCCTGAAAGCAAATGAGGACATACCAAATATTAAATTATTGTCTTGCACATTTTGATTATATTTTTTAGTTCATGTTCAAGATAACAATTATTAGTAATACGTGTCTTTTTGTAAAAATATGTATAATAAAAAAAAAAAAAATCCTCAATAGCTTGGCCAACACAGTTCCTTCTTTTTGAAACCTCCATTTTTTTTCAATTATTTATTTATCTAAACATTTAAATTTTACTTTATTTATAACTAGCTGGCAACGCTGGCTTCGCTGGTCACTATATTTACATGAATTTTCAAAACAATTGGATTAATATTTAATTTTTACATCCCATCTAAAAAATATACATTAAAATTTCTCTAAACCTTGCTTCGGGTACCTGCTGCCTACGACATCTCTTTCTCCACCCGCACTACAGCGGGTCCAGGTTTCCACTGCCTGCAGAAATTTCTTTCCCGTGCTTTTCAATTTGGGTATTTCCCGACGACAGGTGGATCTGCTATTATTTAAGAACTACGATTTTAAAGATGACTATACCTCAGTGTCTATTAAATATTTTAGGACTTTTGTCGGACATTGTATATACATATTAATATTAAGCGAAAATTCCAGACTTGAGGAATATGATGAATTTGAATTAAAAAAAAATCGTCGCATCTATTAACTCAAGAGCTGATTGATTAAATGTGCTAAAGGTAACTTAAAATAAATAAATAAATAAATAAAAGAGAGATATTTCTTGATGGAAGAAATCTTCGCCTCTGAGGAAAAACGTTTCGTCTCCATTACATGTCAAACGTTTACTAGTACTTAGAAACACTCTAACAATAAAATTTTAAAACAGGAAATTGACATGTACACGATTTATATCTATTCTACAACATATTTACTCTTGATTTTCTCAAAGCTAAGCTAACACATAACTTTTTAATCCACTAAGCTTTTTAATCATGCAAACAGTTTTTTTTATTATTATTATTAGTTAATTAAAGAGAACAGCTATCTAATTGCATAAAAAGACTTACAGGTGTTTTTGTTTTGGTATTTAAGGAAAACAAATTATTTTTTTTTATTTCGTTACTTTATTTCTTTACTTTATTGCATATTTATTTTTATTGTTTCATCTAAATTACACTAAAATTACTTATTTTGAAAAAAAATATTAATGTTCTTGTTCACCAATACTCCTTAATAATGGACGAATATCGTAATTATCTATAATGAGCAAAATCAGAAAATTAAATGCTCTAAAAAATAAATATACATCACTCAAGTTAAATCGTGTGATTGAAGAACTCGCAAAACAATGTCTTTTAATCACATGCATAGATTACGTTACAGAATTTTCCAGATTGTACAATTATTTTTAAATTGTGATATGCTAAGTTCATTGCTAAAGTATTGTCATTTATCGTTCATTTGTCTCTATAATACTTTTCAATTACCAGTTTAAAACGATTTTGAATATTGGTAACATTTAAATAATTACAAGATAAAAAGAAGATTTTATGTACCCCGTTTTTTAAATTTTCAGTTGAATCATATAAACTTGATAATTCTATGTATCAATAAATCCTTTTTATTTTTATTTATTTATTTATGTGTAATATAGAGAGCAATTATAAGACATTTTCAAACATTTGTTAATTAAATAAAAGTATTAAAAAATGCATTTTTCATCGCGTTCTGAGCTATTATAAAAGTTTGAAATGTTGAAAAATTAGTAGCGAGTTAATAAAAAAGTGGTAAAATAATCCTGCAGATAATAATGAAAAATGTACATTAAGAGGAATTTTCACATGAATTTAAACATAAATATATGTTATTATTTCATTTAGAGATATGATCAGATTTCTCCGAAGTTTTAAAAAAGAATGCATTCATTAGATTAATGTAGAATATTTACAACATGTACATAATGCAATACAATTATTTATAATTTTTTAAAAATAAATTCGAGTTTTGCCAGTAAAAATATTTGTTTCTTTCTTAAAAAATGTGCAAATGAAAAGAAGATTTTTGCATTTTGTAAATCTCAATAAATAAATAAAAACTAATTATAAATAAGGATTCTAATCCAATAAGAACATTGTATAGTATTATTGTTTTTATTTATTTATTTATTTATTTATTTATTTATTGTTATATATGTGTTACGTATGCATATTCTAATGTTTCGTATAAGTTCATTGCATCATACATAATAAAAGTAAACTGAATTCTATGAATGGAAAAAAAATGCAAATGATAATTGCAAAAATGCAGAAAACTTTCATAAGAGAAAATTATTAGATTGTAGGTATGTGTTACGGGCAGTAATGCATTATCAGCACTTTGCGTTTAAAACTATTAAAAAAAAAAATTAAAAAAAAAAGATGAAAAAGATGAAAAGAATGTTTAATGGCTTTTGATACATGATGTTAGTGTCGTGGTTAAAAATAAATAAAGAAAGAAAGAAAGAAAGAAAGAAAAATAAAGAAAGACATTTTTTAACCAAATGAGTCATTTCGTTATCTTAAATGGGTACAAAAAATGCATTAAATTTACTGTATTTTTAAATGTATCATACTTTTCAAGCAAAAATGGAATTCTTCTGTATGATTATTGTTAAAAAACACTGCTTTTACTTAGTTAATGTAGTATTAAGGAATGTTAATGCACTAGCAAAAAACAAAATTTTAACCTTCGAACTTACAAAGTTTTTAAGAGTATGCTTTGTATTTTGTTACATTAGTATTCCCTTTCCTGGAAAAAAAAAAAATATATATATATATATATATATATATATATACTTTCACTAAAACGCTGTCATATGTTTTTTTTTTTTTTTTTTTTTTTTTTTTTTATGAGTTAATGTAAGCTTAAAACTGGGACACACTTTAGTTGAAAAAAATTCTCATTTTTTTATGCGACGAATTAAAACCGTTTTTATTTCTATTACTTAAACGTCATTTTAATTAAATGTAAATATGTAACGAATGCCATTTCGTTAGTCACGACGTATTGTTAGGAGGAAAGAAAACTTCATTTCGTCAAATATACTTTCGGATAATTTAGAAAATTTTAATTAGTTTTACTTTTTTTTTTTTCCAGCAATTCGCTTATATCCAAACCGTCAGTGAAGACTTCAATGTAAAGATTAAAAAAGTTTTGGGATTCTGTCTGTTTGTGTGTCTGAATGTATGTAAGCCTCGCGATATACTGATCTCAAAAAATCGCGCTATTGGTTTGCAAATTCGTACACATATTCATGAACTTCACAAAATTAGCTGCATAGTTTTCGGTGCGTATTCTATCTGAAGTTCATGTACAGGAAGAAACCAAAATTTTTCTTATCACTACAGCCTACGGACAACATTTGCATGTACTGGAATAGCGGAAGCAAAAATCCCCAGATTGATTAGCAAATTGGTACACGTATTTAGGAGCTATACAGAAATAGGTGTATAATTTTTTGGTGTCTAAATTGCTTTATGGTTCGCGTACAGGGATACACCAAAGCGACCAATGGGCATAATTTTGTCCTATGGACAGAATATCGTTTAAAATCTTTTAACTTGTTTACACTATATTCAACAAAATGTAATGAACATACATTATTCAGATGCTTAAAACCATGTTTTATTTAGAAAATGGGCTAAAGGTCTTAGCTCGGGAATGTAAATCAGTCAATATCTTTTAATCTGAAGGACCGTAAAAGTTACAGTTGCGTTGAATAAATTTAAAAGAAGGATGCCGCACAACCAGATTCTTCGAAATTCAGAGGGCTGAAAAGGAAAACATTAATAGCACAGTAATGAATGGAGATTAAAAAACATGGCTGCACTTTAATCCCTTTATTTATCTGCAGATACAAGAAGAGAGTTGTATAGAATAGGATGGTGCCTTACAGTACACTTAAAATCCAATTTTCTTACTTATTGACCGCTATATTGAACGGAAGAGAGTGATCACTTTTTGCCAATATTCAGCGAAGTGCAAAATTTTTGAATTTAATTCTCACGGCACAAGTGCATAAAAAACGCAACTACATTTAAGATGTATTACACACCAAACAAGCTAATAATTTTGAATACACAGTGCAGGATTACCATACATGATAACCCTTAAATTTCGCCAAACTTCGTTATGAACAATGATAAATCCACGATGAATAGATACATAAAAAAGAGATATAATTTCTGTTCAAGGATAATTATGTGTAACTGAATAAAATTATATTATTGATTAGACTATGATTTAGGAGGAACATGAAAAAGAAATAAGCCGTTGTTCATTATAAGACGAAATGATATCATGAGATTTTGCTTGCAGTGTGATTTCCTTTTAAATTTATTCTTTGTTTATTTTATTGGTGGAGGAAGAATTCGGCGATTATTAAAGATTTGTATTGAATACACGAGTAAATTATTATATATAGCGTTAAAATAGAAATAAATATAAATATAAATTAAAAATAAATAGATTTTTTTTAAATATTTGTGATTTCTACATCACAAATGGCTTAGATTTAATAATTAATTACAGAACCTCACAAAATAGTTCAAGTGATCATCGTAATCATCACGTTATAATCAATGTCACGCAATCATCTAAATTATTTCAAATTTTGAACAATAATTCATGAGCTATATAGAATAAGTTATTTAATTTTTACTGGTGCATGTAAGATTTATGGCTCGTTTATAGGGGCGCAGAAAAGAATTTCGTGACATTATAGCCTGTTGACAGTTTTTTATTTAAAAGTATTTTAACGCGTTTATGATGCAAGCAACATAATGGAATTAACGTACATTATTAATTGGTGTTTTATCTAGACGCTTAAACGCGCTTTCGTTAGACGCTTTTTATGCTTAAACGCGAGTTTCGGAAAAAGGTATGTATAAGCTAAAAAAATAGTTTAATGGACTACACAAATAAATTTCGATGGTATTTTGTAATTAACCAAATTTAGTTTATATATTAATGAGTTACAAGGAATTAGTTGTATATTTTTCATTAGTGTATATAATGAATGTGGCCCGTGTACAGATACACACAAAAGAATTTCGTACCGTTACGATCCATAGACGGCATTTCTTATAAGGGCATAGGAACATGGTTTCCCTCAATTAAACTTAATGAATTAAACATATATTATTGGAATGTTTAAAAGCATGTTTTGTGTAGAAAATTGTAGGCATAGAATTGGTAATTAGTTTACAGGGCTATGCAAAATAATCCCGGAATGTTGTGCAATAATTTGGCATGAAATTCGGTACAGGTATTTAGAAGTTACACGGAGTTAACACAAGCTATGAATTACTGGGAAAGATATATATACACACATACATATAGATATTGACAGAAATGGATAGATAGTTAAAACGGGAATTGAGGACTACGGTAGCGCCCCTCAGAGAAGTGTCTTGGTTATGTGGCAGTTTAATATATAATACATTCAGGCTCTTAAGATGCAGATCCTCTAGTTTAAGAGACGTTTTATTTATTCACTTTCTTATACACACATCATAACTTATATTAGGAAAAAACTTATGTATGAGTGCCGAAAGGTAAAAGGGGGCCTCCATGTGGAACCTCAAAATGATTTTGAGTTCTTTATGCCTGCGTGTTTGTCAAAAATCATCCGAATGACTTGCAAATTGGTACACATGTTCATTAGCCACAAAGAAACAGCATTATAGTTTTTTGTTTATATTCTGTTTGTGGTTCCTGTACAGGAACACAGCACATTTTTTTTTATGTTACGGCCTATGGATAGTGGCCTGGAAAGTTCCCCGATTGGCATGCAAACTAATACACATGTTCTCGCGAAATATAGCAATAGCTGTATACTTTTTTGCGAGTATATGTTTATAGTTCATATATAGGACCACACTAAAGTATTTGCTATCATTATGGCCTATGGGAAGAATTTCGTTTAACATCATTCTATAATAGTTACACTGCACTCAATAAGAGATAAATTAACATACTTTATTGAAATGCGTAAAATCATGTTTTCTGCAGAAAAATGTGTGCCGAAAATTAACAATTAAAGTACAGGACATTACAAGATTGTTCCGACAATATCACGTAATCATCCAAATTATGTCAAATTTCCGAAAAATATTCTTGAGCTACATAGAATAAGTCGTACAATTTTTACTGCAGTATATAATATTCATCGCTCGCTTACAGGGACACACAAAAGAATTTTGAGACATTAGAACCCAGGGTCCGTTTATTATTTAAGCGTATTTATGCGTTTATGCTGCATTAATTAATGAATTAACAGACATCATTTATACGCTTAAAGGCATGCTTTCTTAGGAAAAAGTTGTATATGGACAAATGAATTTATTTACAGGTCACTAAAAAAGGTTCCTATAAATAAATTATTTGTCATAAAAAAAGAAAAAAATCCCATAACATTCTGTAGTCATTCATATGATGTGAAATTCGATTCAAATATTAATAAGTTACAATGAATTAATTTTATATTTTTATTAGTGTATATAATTACTGTAGCACGTATTTAGGGACACACAAATGAATTTCTTACTATTACGTTCTATAGACGACTTTCTATAGTACGTATTAACATCGATACATTTCATTAAACGTAATGAAATAAACATACGTTATTAGAATGATTAAAAGCACAGTTTTTGTGGAAAACGAAATACATAGAATTGGTAAATATCGATATCTCAGTGGAGACTCAAACTGATATTGGGTTCTGCACATTTGTGTGTTTGTATGTTCATATGTTTGTTAGACTGTTTTTCGGTTTGTCTGTCCATAACCGCCGCAAAAATCTCCCAATTTACTTGAAAATCGGTTCACATGTTCATAAATCCCACAGAATTAGTTGTAGAGTTTTAGGTGTATATTCATACTGTTGTTCGTGTCTATGGGCTCACGAATTTTTTTTTTTTTTTTTTTTTGCTTTTTTATTTAATTACGGCCTTAAGACAGAATTTGTAGATAACACGATAAAACGCAGTAAACACGATAGCAGCCTCTAAAATACCCTGATTGGCATGTAGTCTAGTATGCATGTTTACGTGCCATACAGAAACAGCTGAATAGTTTTTGGCGTACACATTTTTTATGGTTCATATGCAGGGCTATACAGAATTATTTCGTATCATACAGTCTACGTGATGAATTTCATTTAAACGCATTTTATAATGGTTACACCGAGAAAAAAATTCTGTAATTGTCATCTAGAATCTAAATTGTGTCTCTAGTAAAAATAGTTGCATGTAATCCTTATTAATTCTAGTCCTATTTAAAGCAAGTTCTAGAAACTCCTATTAGAATTCTAGAGAGTTTGTCTATATTATCGATGAGTCAAACATATTTAAAAATCTCTGCAAATAAATTCGAATACAAGAGGCACGTTTTAGCAACTATAATCTTGGTTTATGACCCAATTCTAGAAAACCAAGTGAGAATTTTTTACAATAAAAAGGATTCAGAATATTCAGAATACTCAGAATATTTTTTCACCATCTAGAAATGTATAGATTAGATATTCTCGATCATTTTGTCTATTCAACTTATTGATGTGCCTTATACGCATAGCGCGGACATCTATATTTTATAAAATGTCCACTTATTTGTTTTAGAAGAAGGCAGTATATTCATTTCTCAGTACGCACTGCATTCGAAAAAATAAAATTAACATACTTTATTAAGATATGTAAATCATATTTTCTTTAGAAAAATATAAGCTTAGATTTAACAATATTTATACAATACTTCGCAAAAGTGTTCCGACAATGTCACGTAATTTTCCAAATTTTAACAAATTTTGAAGAATTATTCAAGAGCTACAAAGAAGAAATTGTATAGATTTACTTGTGTATATGTTACCGTTAAAGCGCGAAACCCGTTAATCTGAAGATTACCTAGCTAATCTGCAGATTAACTAAAATGACTGGTTAAAGTGCGGAATAAACAGTTCTCCGCATTTTAACTAGGTAATCTGCAGATTAACGGCTTCTGTGTCGTTAAAGTTCAAATGTGTCTTTCGAGCCTTAGTTTTTTTACATTCACTAAGACGTCAAACAGTCGTGTGATACAGATACGCGTATCCCAGATTAGTTTGTGACGCGATTGACCTTCAAACACAAACCGAAACTTTTATCCCTTCCTCTCCGCTGTGATAAACAGTAAGCGCAAAATGTGGATCATCGAAGCTATGACATTAGATTTCTTATTATGACCAACACAAATTTTAAAGTACATGTAAGTTATAATTGTTTTGAGTTTATTTCTTCTCTTTTTTAATTCCGTCAACATAAGTTTGATAAGGTTCTGCATTTTATTAATGAAATATAATCTTAATTAAAAGCTCTCTCTCGTGAAACTTCATTTTAAATTATGAATCTTAAATTTACAACACAGTAATTATTTTCTCCTGAAATAAAACTATTAAACCACAACTTTTTAAAACTACTTTATTTTAAAATTGATTTAAATTACTATTACTTACTGAAAAAAAGAACACATGTATTATTTTTTAACTCTGGAAAATATGGCATTCAATATTATGGCATTATTCAACAAATACTTAAGATGAAATTTTTATGCATTTTTTAGCATTTCATTACAATTTTTCTCTTTTGTTTCTTTCAATTTCAAGTTTCCTTTATATATTTTATATATCGTGATTATATTTTTATTTTTAATTTTGTTCGCTTTTTCAAATAATTTCGTTGTAGTTTATCACATAAAATGTGTTAATAAAGTTTTTTTTTTTTTTTTTTTTTTTTTTTTTTTGTAAAATTAATATATTTACTAAACTTGTACAGGTATATGTATGCTGCAAAATATAGTTTAATAAAGCATTGGAAAACTGTCATTTTAATTTTCATGCGTTCTAAATATTATTAAAGCAGCTTTAATTGTTTGAAGTACTTCTTAAAATGCTTCTGATTTGTCTAATTTAATATTTCTTTAGCTAATTAAAAATTGGTGCATATTTTTTTTTAAATATAGTAATAGTAGTTAATAAATGTGTATAAGTTGTTAATAAAACGTTTTTTTTTTTTTTAATTGTTAAATATTTTTATTTGAAAAGAAATCGTTACTGTATTACAAATCTAACATTCATTTATAAAATAGACTTTATTGTAAGCTATTAAAGATATTATATTTCATATTAAAAATGCGTAACATCTTCAAACTTATATTGACAGAATAAAAAAGATGAAATAAATAAAACAAATATAACTTTAAAACACATAAAAATTAAAACACATACAGATTAAAATAAGTAAAGAAAGAAAGAAAAGCAAAGCAAACTAATCTTTTTTTTTTTCTTTTCCCGAATGATAAAAACAAATACAACACAGCGTGCAGTAAAATTATACCACCAGAGATCTTATTTTCACTTTAACGAGTGCCTTGTAGGTAATGTGCAGATTATCTAGGTAATTCGCAGATTACCTAGGTAATTTGAGAAATGAAACAATTTTTCTCACTTTAACGGATTACCCTAGTTAATGTGCAGATTGCCTAGCTAATCTGCAGATTAACTGATTTCTGCACTTTAGCGGTAACATATGTAAATCGTTTACAGGAACAGTAAGGTGCTTAAAAGCATGTTTTTTCTAGAAGGTCATTATTTACACTCCTTCTCATATTTATAAGGACACTTTATGGTTTGAAAGAACTAATGTAAAAATAATTGTGAACAAGATTATTCTAAGTGCACTTAATATATATAGTATTCGAAAAACTAAAACTGCTATAATTTTTTTAATATGAAACAAAATTAATTAAAAAAACTAGTTGGCATAGGTGGACTCTGCTCAGTTCCCCATCATATTTATGTTCTCAGAAATTTCTAGTGAGAGACATATTATAATCATGCTAAAAGAAATGAATTTGACCAAAGCTTGATACAGAGACAGAATGAAATCCCCGACTAATAGGCTATCCACCGTTCACTTGGATATAAGTATCTTATTCTAATTTATTAATTTATTTTATCAGGGTCAATTGTGTTGTTTAGTTATCATGCTACTATTTCCAATGCAATAACCTCAAAATTTTTATTTATATGAAAAATTTACAATTTCGCTATGTTGATAAAATCGTAAATTACGAATAATTTACGAAAATTTCCTAGTAGAATATTTGTATTCAATCATGTTCAAACAAATATCATAAACTTAATTTTGAAGTTGTCTAATGTATTTAGGATCCTCAAAATGGAAGTTTATGATCAATTTTGCCTTATTCTGACATGTTAAGTAAATCGTAAATTCCAAATAACTTACGAATTTTTTTTAATTGGACAAATCATATTCTATGATATTCATGCCAGTATTCTAAATAATATTTCGAAAGTGGATTGACATTTTTACGCTGAAAATATCCCTCAAGATTGACGTTTATGTGAAATTTTGCTCTATTCTGACATGTTAAGAAATTCGTAAATTTCCAGTAACTTACGAAATCTTTATATTGGAAAATTCATAGTCATTAATATTCATATCAGTGTCCTAAATAATATTTCAAAAGTAGTCTGACATCTTTACGATGAAAATATCTCTAAAAATTGACGTTTATGTGAAATTTTGCCCTATACTGCCATGTTAAGAAATTCGTATTTCCAGTAACATGCGAAATTTTCAAAGTAGCATATTTATAGTTACTGATGTTCATTCCGGTATCAAAACTGATATTTTAAAACTGGTCTGACATTTTTACAGTAAAAAGTTTTCATTTAATGCACGTTTAAGTGAATTTTTGTCCTATACTCCCATGTTAAGAAAATCGTAAATTTCTAATAACTTACGAAGTTTTTAAATTCGAATGTTGGAAATAAATAGGGTTCTTGCCAGTGTCGAAAGTAATATTTTAAAACTGATCTGACCTCTCTGCGACAATTTGTTCTTGAGATATCGTGTACACAGACTAACAAACTAACGGACTGACCCACTAACAGACTAACAGACAAACAGACACCCTACAGACAAACACCATATAAATTTTGTCATTTTCGGATTCCTCACACCTGAAAACGTGTAGAAAACTCAAAAAACCGAGGTCGAAAATTTTCACGATTACCTAAGTTTCCCATACCTGTAGTATGATGGGGAACTAAAAATGCAAAATATTTTTTCTCCATATTTTTAGATGTTTATAATTATAGGGGCAATCAAGATTTTTTCGTTTTAGCAAATTTGTTAACTTGTGGGGTAGAAATTCATATATAAGCCTTCAATTTTTCTTGGACGGACATTACTGATAATTCCTCGAAAAAAAAAAAGAGCTTTCATGTAGTAAGGTATGATAAATGTGTGTTTTTAAATGTGGAAGGATAATTTCAATCCGCATAATTTCTAATGACATTCGAAGATCTAAAATTGCTGAAGGAAATGTGATCAAACATTGAACTGCTGTTTCGATAGGAGAGAGGTTTGATGCAAAATCAGAGTTGTTTTACAGAGATCGAAGACCCATAATTCCTCTTACTGTTCTACTCATAATGACTGCTGCTGAATTTGCTCGTAATTTTTAACGAAAGGTTGGGGTCTACATTTATGCATGATTAAAATAATTTATAATATGTTAAAAATGAATAAAAAAAATCTTTAATAATCAATAAGCATTTAATGGGGGAAAGAACGTCTGAGTTAAAGTCGAATAAAGACAATATTAAATAGTAAAATGTTGCATTTTCGGATAAAAAACATTTTATTCTTGATTCATCAAATGGTTTTAACAGTTACTAGCACGATCTGAAGATAGCGAAAGACAGAGTAGATTTTTTAAAGGCAGATATGAATCGGGCATTTTAAAGGTGGATCTATGGTGCTCTGTGAAGTTGTTCCTATCAAGAGAATATCCGCAAAATTTAAACGTGGAATTCTCAGATTTTTGTGAGATTTTAGAGAGGGATGTTGGGTATTGGGGGGGGGGGGTAATTTTTTTCCAGAAGACTTACATTTTTGCTCTACTTCTAGAGCAATAGGAAATAGTTTGAAGAAAGAAACGTCTGTATATTTTCCTTTCCTGCCTTTTCCGTGGCCTAAAAGTTGAAAAAACCTTAACTTATTATGTCAGAAAAGTATATGCAAGTGGAAAGCGATTTTAAATAGTTTAAGTGTACTCAGAATATCATCTGTGCTGTATGAAATTGTATTGAAACTGAATATTAAGAATATATATATATACATACACCAGAGAGAATGTCTGACTGTTTCACCCTAAAAAGAGATCCCATAAAATATTAATTTAAGGAATAATAATTAAAAAAAAGGGGATTCAAACTGTACCTATAATTGTGAACACCTGAAAAATCATTTTTTTTTAAAACATATTTAAGGTTTTTAACCCTTTGCAGCGCAAGACAATTTGAAACATTTAAATTATACTGCCACCGGAATCCATGAACTAAATTAAACTAAAAGAAATTTTTAATTTTAAGGTTTAAAAAACCGGCCTTTTCTGATATGTTATAAACGTGAATTTTTGCTAAAATATTTCCGGGATGAATTTTTGCAGCTGGATCTTAAGTTTTGCGTCCTCGTGGCGAGGACACCGCGCGTTAAGGAGTTATAGATAGAAAAATTTAAACCTATTTAAATATCGACTATTAATGAAATTCAAATTAATAAAAAATATATTTGTTTAAATAATAGTGTTCAGTGTTTAGTTAATATAGAAAAACGGGTGTCCTTATAATTATGAGAACCAGTGTATAGAAAAAAATAATTTATTTACAGGACAGCATAAAATAATTCCGATGACATTCTGTAATCATCCAAATGATGTCAAATTTGGATTAAATACTAATTAGTTACAAGGAATTATTTATATATTTTTACTGGTGTAAATAATATCTGTCGCTCGTGTACACACAAATGAATTTCGTACGTTATGGTTCATAGAAGGTATTTTTTTATAAGAGCATATGAACCACAATCCATTAACAACTTCACCGGCCATCCCGAGATAACTCGGGGGAAACGTAGCCTTCCACATACTACAGTGGCCGGTGAAATGAAAAAATGCATAATTGTATGTATGTATGTATGTATATATCTATATCTATATATATATATATATATATATATATACATACATACATACATACAATTATATATATATATATATATTTCACAATTCTGTGTAGAAAATTAAATTCATAGTTTTTGTTAAAATATTTGAAAGCGTTTAAAAATTTGTAATTATTTTATTTCTCCTTCATATTTTCATTATAAAATTTATTAAGCACGTTGATTAACATTTGCATCTTAAACTTTACAATGTGTGAATTTTTATACCGTCATATATAAAAATTGTTTATTAATCCCATTTCCGTATTAGTTTTATATATAATTTTTTCTTACCTAATATTATTTTAAAGACTAAAAAGAAAAAATAACGATATTAAATAATTAAGCAATTTCTGACTTTTTAAAGGAGTTCTTTAATTGCAAATTTTGAGGACATTTCATTAGAAGATAATCAACTATTGTGTCTTATATTTTATATCCATAAAATTATTTTAATTCAGTCCAATTTAAAATACCATCCTTTTGAATTATAGACTTCATAATTTCCTTGATAATAAAAAAAAATATAATAAATATTTACGGAAATAAGTTTCTTTATTTATGCAGACTAATTCATGTTATTTATATTTTCTACGAAATAATTCATTATTTTTTCTTTTTTTTTAAACAAGAAATCTCTTTTGATATTTTCCTTTTTTTTTACATTAGTTTCCTCATTAGCGCTAACATATTACCATGAATAAATTAGTTTTACAAAATGTAATCAGTTTCTGTTTTACTGCTGAAATTAGATTTTTTAATTAAAGGAAAATTTTCACAAATGATTTTTTTAACGAGCAGATTCATTTATAAAATATTTATATCACTAGTATGAAGTGTATCTACGACATTTAAATAAATTCATTCATTAAAAGTTTAATTACATCTGTTTATTTTAACAAAATGTTGCTGTGGAACTTTGAGAAGCTATATTTTATTGTTAATAACAAAGTTTTTTATTAATGATGTATTCCTTCAGCAAGTATAATTTATTTATTATGTACATACATAGAAATTAATTTTATTTGACGCAGGCAAAGTCTCGATGTTTATTATCTAATGTATAAAAAACAACTCTAAAGAAGAAATGAATTATTTTATTGTTATTATTTTTATTTTTGTAGTGAGCTTTATATATAAAACGACAAAAGGAAATTTTTTATTTGCTTTTACATAGATTTTTTCTATTCAAAAATTGTTTAAAAGTGTTTAAAATACGCAATTTTCTAGGTGCTGTATAAATGTAGCAAAAATATTTTAGTTTGAAATTTTTTACTAATATGTTAAATGGATGACAAACGTTCCCTAATCAAACACTTATGAGTAGATATAATTTGCAAACAAAATATAATACAACTGAACCCCAACATATTTCTTATATATTTCCATTTGTTTTCTCGAAATACCAATTAAATTTCATTTATTAAGTTAATTAAAATTATACTTTACATGTTTAAATATACAAGAATTTTTCGTTTAACAAGACGTTCTTTCCCATCTGTTTTATCCCGAGTGTTTATAGTATTTTTAATACGTGGAGGAATTATTTGAAATGCATCCAGTCCCATTTATTTGCTTAAACTTCAAGCTATACGGTGAATAAAAAAACAATATACCAAGTAATTATGTTTTTAAATAAAATGAAATATGTTTATATATATATATATATATATATATATATATATATATATATATATAGTTATTGGTCTTATTCATTTAAAATTGTAGGGACATATATTTATATTCCAATTATGATACTAGCAATGTTCAAAACAAGTCAGTTGTATTATTAAAGACATCTAAAATGATTCCTAACTTCATAATAAAATTATATCTTACAGAAGGCTACCTGGCGTTGCCAAAGTTAAAATAGTGTTTACCGAAATTAGGAGATCTATCGTTGGTCCTGGTGTTTCAGAAATTTAAGGTATCTGAATTTTTCTATAGAAAACACTCATTACAAGGGCTTGTATAAGCCACTTTTTTCACTAAAATTTATACAAACATTTTCCGTTCTTGCTATGCTGGCAGTATTTTGAAACGAATAGCTAAAATTAATATCACCGTAAAACGCACATAAAAATTAAAAACTAGCATTCAATTCTTGGTACATTGTATCAACATAACGTCAGGAATCAGCTAGAATTCAATTCGAGATTTTTCATCTGTTTCTTCTTGTCTTCCATTCATTATCTGTTAAACATATGCACATAATTTGTCTTCTCGCAGTTCAATTTCTTTTCATCTTCAATCAGTTTCCCTTTCACCGTATTTCTGACGCCACACTTGTACCTTATTCTTCTTCTATTCTAGTTGCTGCTTGCTGAATATTTGCATGAAACATGGCTTTTCACTGTTCGTAAGTTTCTACTGGTTTTCTAAAATCTTCCTTTTCAGCCTATTTCTGAGCTCTGTTTTAAATCTGTTCAGATTCATCTTATCTTCAAGATATTGTGAATTGACCATCTGCACTAGAGTTGTCTTGTCATTGTACGTCAGTTTCTTCTCGGCCTTTTGTCAGCTTCACTTTTAGCAGATTGCTCATATATATATATATAAGTTTTATATGTATAATGATCATAGGTTCATAGGTATAATGATAACTTAATTTGAATTTTCTTATTTACGTGTAAACAAGGACATTTTAATTTTATGGAAATCCTTTTTTTTTTTTTTTTTTTTTTTTTTTATAATTTTAGAGTCACTATGAGGTTTTCTTTTTAATATCTTCTGAATCAATTATCAAAATTAAATAAAAAATGCGGCGGTAGCTAGATATCTTCATTATTAATAAGAGTATTAAATTTCGTAACAATCGGTTGAATGTCACAGATTTGTATATCGAACCTAATGACCGTACAGATTCCCTGACAAAGTTACAGTTATATATATATATATATGTACATTTATACATATAAATATAAATTTTCATTGAGATTCAACATATTTTAGAGCGGTGTTCAAGATATTTAAACAAAGTTTCGAATTTCAGATTTCTTATTTTTTAAAGAAATACATATAACACAACTGGGTTGTCTTTTTATACAGTTGCATATTTAGATTATTTTCACTTTATTTTAACTAAAAAAATATATTAAGAAAATCTGGTTTACAAATAGCACATTTTAAAAAAATTAAATCGCATATGCTGTTGTAATATTTGTCATTACTGATATATATTTTTTTAAATATTTTTTGTTTTGTTTCAATGATATCTAAAACTGAAAAACGACCAAAATCCTTACTCCGGAACACTCTGAGTGTCTTATTAAACATAGTTTACCATCTATATTTGGTATCCATTACAATTTGTTTTGTATAATTGTTTAAATAATAATAATAATAAAAGTAAAATAAAAATACATGTTTAATTTTTAGTAATGTAATTTTAATAAATGTAAAATTGTGTGATAAAATGACGAAAATTCGGCAGAAGTTAAGATAAACAAAGTGCAGCAAAACACATATGCAGAACAAGAGATACTGCATTTGAGAACAGAGTAACATCTTCAAGAAAAAGAATCAGACACCGAAGAAAAATCCTGTAATGAACGTTCAATGCAAATGGTGACAACTTACAAAACATGCAGCATAATTAAAACTATTATCGAATGAAATAACTTGGTCTACACCCTAACTAAACTGCCTGTATGCAGTAAGGATATGTGTGATAAGAATTTTTTTTATGAAATCCTCAACAGAATTCTTAAGAGCTCAAATCAAATAGTATTTTCTGAATGCTTATTGCAGTTTTCGCGAACCATAACAGTGTTCAAATATTTCGTAACAGGACTTCGGACGACAAGTATAGTACACTGTAAAGTGGGTAGACATTCATTCGTAGTTTGGTTGGACATAAGACCCCTAGTCAAGTTTAACCCGACACGTAAAGGGCTCCGATTCCAGGATATCGCAACCAGTTAAGGGCCCGCTTCACTCACCGCCGCCGGAAGCCGAAGCTAATGGAAAATTTTTCTTTACAAATAACTTATTGACTAATACATATTTTTAAATTCTGTTTTCACATTCAGAAAATTCTCAACTGTTAAATTGATGGACCTTTTTAAAAAAATTATTTTTTTATTTTTTTATATTTTATTTTGGAGCTGAAAAATACGAATTTTCAATATGTGAAATTTTTGCATTTTGCAATTTTAAAATAAAATTTAAAAAACAAAAGAAGAAAAATATTTTTAAAAAAGGTCCGTCAATTTAACAGTTGGGAATTTTCAGAATGTGAAAACAGAATTATAAAATCTGTATTAGTTAACAAGTTATTTCTAAAGAAAATTTCCCATAGAATAACATTGGCTCGGGCTTCCGGCAACGGTAAGTGAAGATGGTCGTTAAACCAATGTTTACAATAGAACATTTTTTTTTTTTTAATTAATATTATTAATTCTTATAGTATTATACATGGAATTTCCAGTAAGGCTAACCAGTGATTTTGTTAGAATCAATAATTCTAATCATTATAAATTTAATTTAATTTTTTTGTGTTCATTAATTTTGGTTGTTTTTATTTGGGTAGTTAACAAAAAGTGATTGCCACTGATATGTGTGTTCGACGAGATTCAATATTTCACGGGAAAATTATGCAAAGTTAATTATCATATTAATAATTTTTCTATTGGTAATGTGATTTATAAAAAATCAAATAAAGCTTAGGCAACTAGGCGTATATTTTTATTTTGGTTTAATGGAAATTTTCTCGAGTAATAAGAAAGTAGCGAAAATAAAGTTTTTAAATATTAAATGGGTCATTCTCACATAATGGTAAATTTTGTGTCCTTGGCTAAAAAATGTTACTTGAGCAAGTCAGCTATGAATGTTAAAAATTTTTATGAACAATTCTTTTCAAGCACTACAATGTGCAGTAATTTGAACACCAAAAAAAGTAAAATTTCAATATTTAAAAAAATTTTAAAGTTGTAAATGTCATTACCAAGGCTCGTCCCAAACTCCAAACTTTATTATTTGAACCTTTATTTTAAGAATTTAAAAATTTAAAAATAAAGCTAACAATTTTCTAGGTATATTTAATTTTTCTATTTTCGATATATTTGATACTTTAGACATGAAAGAAAAAAATTCTATTAATTATTCTTATTTAAAATTTGTCCTTATGGGTAACTGTCATTACCAGGTCGCATAAGTTTTTTTTTTAGCACCTCACTACTAGATGGTGCTGTCATAATTATCAACCTGTCAAAAGAAAAGTATTTCATGCCCTTATAAGCAGAAAAGTTTTTTTTTAGTTTAAGTAAATACAAATAATTTCATTTTGCTGTTTTTTTTTCTAAAATTATAGTCAGTGTATTTATTTTGTGTCATTCAAAGTCCATTATTACAGAAATACACAATTAATAAATTTAAATTTACAGAATGATTTATAAAGATGTTTGAGACTACATACAGAATAAATATTGCATTAGCTTTTAATTGTTATAATTTAGCCCTAAATGGGCGTAACATTAAAAATGTCATTACCAAGGTGGTCATTACCAAGGTGTTCTGAAAACATGGTAATGATGTCTAGGAACATGGTAATGACAGTTTTAGACTTTTTTTTTTTTCATTCCATAACTATTCTATAGTAGAAATTGCCAAAATTCCATATTATGGGCTAATTTAGCTTTATAATAAAGCTTTTTGTCTCACTTTTTCTTATAAAGTGAACCTTATAAGATTATTATTCTTTTTATTATTAGTAAAAATGAAGATTAAAAATTCGCAAGGCCTTTTGAATTAATCCTTTAATGACGCTTTTCTTATTTAATTTTCTTACAATGATATTATATTGAAATTCATAATATAGTTTATTTCCAAATGTATAATTTTGAGTTATATTTATTTAAAAGGTATTTTTTACATAAAAATAAAAAGGAGTTTATTTCTTTCTTTTTTAATGCTTTACTGGAAAATAAATTTAAATTCTAATGTAATAAAATCAATTAAAAAATTTATCTTTTATTTGGATGCTTGGAGGGTTCATATTTATTTTCTTAATGTGCATGAATATAAAAACAATTTAAAATTTTATCGTTTAAATGGATGTTGCCCAAAAAATATGTCACTGAAACTAATTTCAAAATAGTGCAGAGCAAGATGTAATTGAGAGAGACAACAACACTTTAGAATGCAAAAAATATGGAGAAAAATTAAAAATCCATAGAAAATAGCATGGAATGAAAATGAAAAAAACCAGTCACAAGTGTAACAAAAAAAAAAAAAAAAAAGGTGCAACAACAATACGAACAGAAAGAGAAAATACGAAGTAATCGAAGCTGGTTAGGGTGGGCAAATGGGGCCTTGAGGTTATCGCCAAAGGTTAGCTACGTCTCGTCTAATTTAAGATTCATTTTCGGGTGGGCAGAAATCACTGCACTTTAGATTTTAGAATTTAAAAAAAAAGGGAAAAAAGTAAACAAAATTCATAGAAAATAGCATGGGATGAAAACAAAAAATGCACAATCACGCGTGTAAAAAAAAAAAAAAAAAAAAAAAAAAGAAAGAAAAAAAAAAGTCTAACACGTATGAAAATAAGGAAAAAATAGACAAGCAAAGCTGGGGAAGGGTGGGCAAATGGGGCTTCGTGCTGGGCAGTAAAGTGTAAATCACTTTATGTCGCCTGTAAAAACAGACAGCTATAGGATTCATATAGTGAAAATTATTCTAATCTCACCACTATATAACATCTAGACGTTTTAATTTTTCTGTAACAAACTAGAATGATAAATACAGCTGTCCATAAATAAATGTGGGATTATTTGGCCATTGGTCATTTCTGTGGTTCTGTCTGTCATTACCATGCAAACGATCTCTGCTGGTAATTTTTTTCTCTATAGCAGACATGGATAATTGCATTAATGTGAAAAAGTCAGGAATTAAAACATTTTTTTTTTTATTTTTTTCTGAAACCAACATTTACCATTATCTGAGAATGACCCAAATAAGGAAAGAGAAAAATGTATAAACAAAATTTCGTGTAATTTTTGTTTCCCTTGAATTAGAGAACGGCAACCAAATTCTTCTACGCCATTTGTCAAAAAAGCCCCATTTTTTAATTTTTAATATTGCAGTAAATACTATTTTTAAATGTAAGATCTTTTGTAAATGACTATTTAAAGGTATGACTTCATTTTAAAATTTTGAATTTTTTCATATTTAGGATTACTATAAAAACTTACTTTTGCTATATATATATATATATATATATATATAACATAAAATCACCTAGTCTAAAATGCGCGGTTTAGTAAGTAACTGCTATCATTGGGAGACATTTTGGTATTTTGAAACGTACAGTGTGTATTTAATCTATACTATGCTTTTTTGTACCAGTAAAATAGTTTATTTTATATTGGAACAAATTTTAACTGGATATCAGCTGTACAATTTTGTTATGTTTTAACTATACCTAGCAAATTTTCTCAAAATAGTTTAAATTACTCTGTAAAAATAGCGTTGCATAGAAACTTTTTTTTAAAGAAAACTAAACTTACATGTTTGTGTGCGTACATTTCCTGTGACTGCCTAAAAATAAATCTTTTTTTTTTTTTTTTTTTTTTTTTTTTTTCCTTTAAGGGATAAACAAAGTAAACAAATAAAAAGAATGAAATTCAAAGTAATTTTCCTTTATTAAAAATGCATTAAATAGCATAAAATAATAGACCAAACCGTAAGTGAGATTTTTTAGGGAGGAAAAAATGAAATATTTAATTATGCTCCGTGTTGTTGAGGTATAAATCTTAAGATTTGTGTGTGTGTGTGTGTGTGAAAACAAAGAAAAATGTTTTTAAAACATGAATGACTTTGTATGTAACTTTTTTTTCTGTAAAAAGATACAATTTACCATTTGGTGCACGTAGTAATGTAATATATCACACACTAAATCTTATGTTGGAGGAATTCTTTTTGTAAATTTTTGAAATAAAATAAATTATTTAAAGGTAAATAAGCTTTATAGTTGGATATTTATAAGAAAAAGACCAAATATCTGTTATAATATATATATATATATATATATATACTGTTTTTGTATTATGTTTATAAAACACGCATACTATGAATGCATTTATATATAATCAGTTTTTTTACTCACATTTTGGATTACATATTATTGTATATTTATAAAATATTAAATATAAACTATTGATTCTTTCCTGCGACTTCTTTTTTTCGGTTTACTTTTGATGTGGAATATAGGTAGGTAGAGACTTGCTATAAAATGTTGATTTAACTTTTTAAATAATCAAAAACAAAAAATACAAAATGATTAATTATAAGTCAATGAACTTCAGAGTAGCACTAACATTTAGAGTGGTGGAACTTCTTTAAATTTGTAAAATAGGATTGTTGTTGATGTAGAAGTCCGGTTTGTTGGTAAAAATATATTAAAGGTTTTCACTTCTCGAAAAATAATGGGAATAAGTTATCTTATGATTTCTTCAATGCTTGGAAAGGAGGTACTATTTTGACATTGAAAAAACACTTACCCATCGTTCATGAAGAAAAGTAGAAATCATGATATTTAGATAATTTTTTTTTTTAACTTTTTTAACATTATTGAATTGTCTATCACTAATATTTAGAAAGTTAATACGGTAATATTCAGTTACCCGGTAATATTCAGTTAATAAAGTGTTTGTGTACTTTCTGCTTCAAAAAAAAAAAAAAAAAAAAAAAAAAAATGGTGTATGTGCTTAAAACATTTCTTGACATTAAACTATAGTTATCATGTAAGCTATAAGGTAGAGAGAACTTTACATTAAACAACATGAAAAAAAAATTAAGTAATTTGTTTCTAAAAACATTTCCCTTTACGCTATGTTCTTTCATCTCCTTTTTAGATTTTAATTAAACTTTTCGGTAGCATGAGAGTAGTTTTCTCATTATTTTAGGTATTTCGAAAAATCAAAACACCGCTATCCAAATTCTAAAAAATAATCAGTTAACGCAATTTCCTTACTCTTGCACATTTACATTTTTTCGTATGAGAATAATTGTAATATTATTGATATGCGTTATTCTGTATATTTCGATAATTTTACTTGTCTAATCTGGGAGCTAAATGTGTATCCACTTGGTGAAAATGTACACCATCTATGCTATCTTGTATCTAAGAACGGTGCAATACTAGATCCGCAGAAAGTGATAAACGTAAGCAGTCTTCCTACCCTAAATGTTGTACGAAGCTTCCTTAGATTATATTCGTGTTTCAGAATGCTTATTGAAAACTTTTGCTATCTAGCTGTATTTTTACAGATCGTGTTGGAAGAAAATTCAAAAATTCGTTAGTGTCATGCAAATATGCAAGCCTTCAACAGTCTGAAAAAAACGCTTACTTCTGATCCAGTGTTAGAAAAATAAGACGAAAATACTCACAAAGACATTAATACGAACGAATGCGAATGTGGTATTGGAGCAGTTCTAGTTTAGATGACAAAGATAAGCTGAAATGGAATAGCATGCGTCTCTAAATCATTAACGAAAACTAGAAAAGAATTACGCTACAAATGAAAGATAATTTCTTGCTATCATAAAGTTTCGTCTGTACTTATTTGTAAAATATTTTTTTGAGGTGACAGATGACTATTTATAAGCATTTCTGAGAATGTCAACAAAGGAACTCCATTCGTAAGCTACCCCCACGAATTTAATTTCCAATCCCCAAGGTCAGGCAACATTTCATGTCTTTAGAATCGATCTTCTTGGAAGGTTTCCAAAATTTACACATGAGAATGAATAAATCATTGTCTATACATCCGAAGCCAAAGAAATACCATAATTTGTATTGAAAGAAATTTTTCTCATGCATAGAGTTCCCGGACTAAATATCTCAGATGAAAGAGCCGTCTTCGAATCTAGACTGAGTCACATCCTTGTAGGACGATGCAATTTCGGTCATCATGTGAAGGCTCCGTACTATCCACACACGAATGGTTTTATGCTTTAAAAGGATTCTGGCTAATACGTTGCCTGGCTATATTCTGAAAAACTGTAAGTTGATCTTTCAGAAAAACATTAAAAAATGTATTTTAGTCGATATCAAGTTAGTATTACGCCATTTGTCAGTTATGAGCGAGGAGGTCCAGAATTTGGATTCCTTATACAGAAAAAAGAATAAAAAAGTACTATTAATGCACTACGTATGCAACTATACCTTGATATCAACAAGCAAAATTAAAAAAAAAAAAAATCATAATGCCCATCCCATATATCTGAAGTACCTGAAACTCTGGTATTTAGATACATTAATCGCTAATTAAGAGACCAACCGCGAATATCAATAGTGAAGAAGAAATGACACTTTTTAACACCTTTCAACAAGGTTGAAAAGTTTTAATGACTTCGGTTTGTCTGTCAGTGAGTCTGTCCACGCTCTAACTCTCGTAAATATTCATGGAATTTCTTGAAACTGATATATGTTATTTAAGTTTACTATCGGATGTTCTTACTGAATATAGAGTAAATACCTGTAATAGTTTGCGTATAAGGATATCCGAAAGCTTTCCAAAGCATTGCGTTCTATGAAAAGAATTTCTATAAGCCCAATTTTAATACTTTGCACAAATCTTAATGAAATAAAAATATGCTATTCATATCCACAAAAACATGCTTTCTATAGGATGTAGCATGATTAGCATGAAGATTTAAAGGGCCAGACAAAAATATTTAGTTACATTCAAGGATGCTATTGGAAAATTGACGGAATTGCATTTTTGTTTTTATTAAGATTTTTTTAATACATTCCGACAATTTTTAAGTGATAATATGATTTGAATTTGTGTATCTGTCTGTGCAACTATTCATCTGTCTATATGTCCATCTTACCCCATCCAACGTCCATAAATATTTTCAGAATTTTTTTCAAAAAAGATATATTCAAATTCCCTGTGGAACGTTTCTTATTTAAAATAGCACTAAAGGTCCCGTACAACTGGTTTTTGTACAGGGACACTCAAAAAAAATGCAACAGGTTTGCACTTTAGGACCGGCATTCAAGTAAATCACATTTAAATAAATTTCTTCTGCAAAAATCATTAAAAAAAATGGCATTTTTGTTAATATCTAAAATATTGTTTTGTATAAAATAATGTATAATTAATCTTCAAATTTATATGGTTACACTAAGATATAGATACATTAAAGGCTGAAATTTTAATCTAAGCACCGCATCTTCTTTTGCATTAAGCATTCGAACACTTTCCAATGATGTTAACCAATGATGTTTCCAAAGAGTGATTATGAATTCAATTAAACTATGTATGCATTTCAGTCCTTCTGGCTGACCGTTGTTTATAACGTAGGCAAGAAAAATTGAAAATTATGCAATACAAAAGTATTTACAGTTGGAAAGTATTAATTATCAATGCGCACCACATAATTTTTCGTTCTTTTTTTTTTAATGAATTCAAATAATTATCTTAGAAAAAACTAATATTTCTTCTGACAGTAACATTAAAAGAATTTTCTTCTTTAATGAGACAGCTTATCTAAATTAATATCTCAGTTTACTCTTATTATTTTTGGATAATTTCAGTTTTGCATGCTTTTTAACTAATTACACCAATAAAGTGGAATAAAAGATAAAGTAAAAGATTGCATGTCTATTATGTATTGATTTTATTTTAATAAATATATTTCAATCTTAAAAAATCAATGAAAAAATATCTGAAAAAAAATTTTTTTTTAAGAAATCTATGAAAGGGGTGTATGAAAGTGAAATCTATCATAAGAGATAAGATTCTGTAATTTCGATACTTTTTTCTCAGTTACTGCTTAAAAAAATGTAAAAATTTTAAAGACAGTTTTATATTTTCCTCTCGAACCCAAAGAAAAAGAAGAAAAAATAAGTAAAAATTAAACTCCTTGTAAAAATATAAAATTTATAATTAATTTCATAGCGGACTTCTTTTTCAATTTTCATGTCACGCAAAATGTAATAGACCTATTATATAAGTTAAACTAATTTAAAAATGAACATGTTTAACAAAAACAGAATTTTAAAAGTAGACAATCGTTGCAACCATTATATATTATACACTCCTTCTCTTATTTAAAAGGATATTTATATTTTGACTTTATATTTTGAAATAACTAATGTAAAAATAATCTGAACAAGATTATACTACGTGCACTTAATATATCTAGTATTCTAAAAACCAAAACTGCTATATATATATATATATTTTTTTTTTTATATGAAACAAAAAAAATTGCAAAATCTTTTTCTCTCCACGTTTTTAGATGTTCATAATTATAGGAACAATCCAGATTTTTTCGTTTTACTTTACTTACTAGCGAATAAATTACAGTTGACATGCAGATATGTTAACTACTGGGCTAGATTAATTCATATAAAAGCCTTCAATTTTTCTTGAACGGACATTACTGATAATTCCTCGAAAAAAACAAACAAAAAAAAAAAAACGTTCATGTAGTGAAGTATGATAAATGTGTTTTTTAAGTGGAAGGATAATTTCAATCCGCCGATATTTCTAATGAATTTCGAAGGTCTAAAATTGCTGAAGGAAATGTGATTAAACGTTGAACTGCTGGTTCGATGGAAGAGAGATCTGAGGCAAAATCAGAGTTGTTTTACAGAGATCGAAGACTCATAATTCCTCTTACTGATCTACTCATAATGACTGCTGCTGAATTTCCTCGTAATTTTTAACGAAAGGTTAGGGTCCACATTTATGCATGTTTAAATTAATTAATAATATGTTAAAATGAATAAAAAACCTGTAATAATCAATCAGCATTTAATGGGGGAAAGAACGTCTGTGTTAAAGTTGAATAAAGACAATATTAAATGGTAAAATTTTGCATTTTCGGATGAAAAACATTTTATTCTTGATTAACCAAATGGTTTTAACAGTTACTGGCACGATCTGAAGATAGCGAAAGACAGAGCAGATTTTTTAAAGGCAGATATGAATTGGGTATTTTAAAGGTGGATCTATGGTGCTCTCGGGAGCTGCTTCTACTGAAGGCAGAATGAATTTAGTAATTTTTTATATTATTATGAACATCAAGAGAATATCCGCAAATTTTAAAAGTGGAATTATCAGATTTTTGTTAGATTTTGGGGGGTAATAATATTTTTTTTCAACAAGACTTACACTTTTGCTCCACTTCTAGAGCAATAGAAAATAGTTTGAAGAAAAAAAATTCTGTATTATTGCCTTTCCCGTGGTCTAAAAGTTGAAAAAACTTAACTTATCATATTTGAAAAATGCATGGAAGTGAAAAGCAATTTTAAATAGTTTAAATGTATTCAGAATATCATCTATGCTGTATTAAATGGTATTGAAACTGAATATTAAAAGAGAATGAATATATATATATATACCAGAGAGAATGTCTGACAGTTTAACCCGAAAATGAGACCCCATAAAATATTAATTTAAATAATAACTAAAAAAAATTACTGAAATTCGAGCTGTCCATATAATTGTGATCGCCTGAAAAATCATCTTTTTACCATATTTAAAGTTTTTTAAGTTAGAAAAACGATAGAACGTTTTAAATGTAGTCTATTAATGAAATTCAAATTAATTAAAAATATATTTGTTTAAATAATAGTGTTCAGTGTTTAGTTAATATAGAAAAACGGGTGTCCTTATAGTTATGAGAAGGAGTGTATACCATTTTTGTAAGAGATAAACTGTTTAAAAATGAATAATGCTGAGAAACTTCATTTTTATTTTTTTTAATTAATTTGTAATATGGTGATTTATACACTGTTGATAATCTATGAGGAATATCTTCCTCACAATGTAAAGATATAATGAATTTACTTTGCAAAAGTTTGGATTTAATATTTCATCTTCAAAAAGTAATGTCAAATGAAACGGAAAGGAAAATGCATAAGCATTTATATATGTTTTAAAATTCAATTTATAGAATGCCCATTTTTGAAGAGCTGAGGAGTACTTTTAAATATTAAATGCAGTTCAAAATATATTTTATTAAATGTAATTACTATCATGATTTTAAATATGAATTGAATTTATTTATTTATTTGTTTTATTTATTTATTTGTGTTTATTTATTTGTAATTCGAAGTCAAAACTTTGAAAACAGAATGTATGTTATAAGCTCTGAAGTTTTGCGAATGAAAACACTTCGTATACATTACTGCAGCTTTATTTAAATATTCTACTTAAGCTTGTCGTAACAGCAAAATTACACATTTTAATCAAAGAAATATCGTCATGCAATGAGTCTTTACGAAGAAATCATTAGTGAGTCTCATTTTGAAATTACAAATTTAAAACTAAGGGGATTGCTGTAAAATTTTTTTGTAATATTACATAACAATATTGAGGCAGCTTAACATGTAGAGAAATACCACATCCATGAAGTGAAAAGTTACCAGCTGTACCTGTGTAATCGAAGATTAACGTGTGACATACACTGACAGCTGTTAACATTTTTCTGCTTCGTTGTGGCAAGTAGGCTGCCTCAATATTACTATGTAATAAAGTAAATTTCTTTTTTTACAATGATGATGCAATTAAACTAGTTAAGATTTTATATCAGAGTATCGATTTAATTATACAGGGTGTTCCAAAAGTCCCCCCCCCCCCACCTAACTCGAAAATGAGTCGGTATTGTGAAAATAGCGAAATACATGTTCAATGAATTCGAGAGGGACTTATTTTGGTGAAATCAGTCTGGGCTCGGGAGGGCAACTTTAAAATTTCAAATAAGTAGGTATAACCAGTGATACAACCCTGGAAACGACTCTTCAAGACAATGAATTTGATATAAATAGGCTTCACCCTACGATGACTATTAAAGGAGATACGTGAGTTTCTAATTTTTTGAAATGTGGATTTTATCCTTATGTATCCCCTTTAATAATCATTGCACGACAAAACTATTTATATCAAATTCCTTGTCTTGAAGAGACGTTTCCAGGAATGTATCTCAAGACGTAATTTGCCCAAAAATGTTTGGACCCGGGCAAGGGGGTGTTAGGAATGCCGCTTTGGAGGGTACCTTTGAAATTTCAAACAAGAAATTGTGTCTTGTGATACATCCCTGGTAACGTCTCTTCAAGACAATGAATTTTTTATAAATAGTTTTGTCCTACAATGATTATTAATGGGGATAAAAGAGTACAAAATCCACATTTCGAAACTCTACAAACTCATGTACTCCTTTAATTATCATCGTAGCGCAAAATTATTTATATCAGCTTCATTGTTTTAAAGAGACGTTTCCAGGGACGTACCTTCTTATTTGAAATTTTAATGTTGTCCTCTCTAGCGGCCACCTCTAGCCCCCAGGTCTAAACTTTTTTCACCAAACGAGGTCTTTCTCGAATTCATTGAACATGGGATTCACCATTTTTCACAATTGCGACTTTCATTTTCGTGTTAAGAGGGGGGGGGGAATTTTGGAACACCCTGTATATATGTCCCATCACTGCATTATAAATTTATTGCAAAGGGAACGAGCTTTTAAAGTTATTATTATTTATGCATGTTAATGTGACATTTTATTGATTTGCATTACATAAATTTTATTGTAAAATGCATTGCATGGCATGACACATATTGAGCGAAATCAATAAAAAATGTGTTGCGTTAAATTTAATATAGCATTATCAAATAAAATATCTAAACTGCTAATATTACTAACAAAACTATTAAACAAATATTTATGAAAAATTGTATTATTATCTACTGCCACCTTCTGCAACCAGCTGGTTTGCGATCTTTAAATAATCAGACAGTATAAAAACACTTTTATTCATCTCAAGGAGATATATTTAAAAATATATATATACTCATGTATACGTGACATTTATTTATCTCAGAAACAATTTGAATTACAAAATGTTAAGTAAAAAAATTGATGATTTAGAAATTTTAAAAGTATGAAGCAGTAATCCTTATTTTGTTCAAACTTTTATTTAGTGAAAACGAGCTTTTTATGTCATTTTTAAACGTACCTCTTGTTAAGAAATTTAAGAATTAGTTCATCGTAAAGAACGATTCAAATATAGGGTACGTGCACCAGTGATTGACATATTTAGAGCAATCTCTGATGTTTTTAATGTTCTAGTCATCAAAAAATATTTTTTTGAAATCTTAATACATATGGCAAGAAAGACATACAGAACCACATGTATGTTAAAATATATACATTTGATGACTTTTTTTATGAATTTTTATTTGACACCCACTCAGTGTTACAGTAATTGACACTGCAAGTTTTTCCTTTCATTAGTAATTGGCACCCTATGTTCCAGTGTTTGACACTGCTAGTTATTCATTTTACCATTTATTAACACCCTATGCTCCAGTGTTTAACATAAAATGTTAAAACTCTTATATGTAAAATATATTATTTTATTATTTTTTTTTATTTATAATTTATTCCGGGATAAATGTCAGTTACTGGAGCATGCCAATCCCTGGAGCACCTACACTACATGTAAAAAAATCTAAAATTTTGAGAAGAAAATCTAAAATTTTGGTCTTTTCGGTAAAAAAAAATCTTAAATTATCTATATAATATATACATTTTTACAAAAAAAAAAAAAAAAAAAAAAATCATTGGAGGTGGAAAGAAACGTGATTCCCGACAGCTCAGATGTATTTTCCTTATTCACATCCATAATGGAGAAATGGCTTTTCTAAAATGGACGAAATTTCCCCCTCTTTCTTCTTCTTTCCGTGTATGGCTAACGAACGCCACTTGCCTAGAAGAGGAAAAGTCTAATCGAACTCGCATTTTAATCCATATTAATTACGGTTTACATTTTAATTAATGTCTGCACAACTAATTAAATTCTTTTAATTTATTCTATCTACATGCCATTTTCTGTAATTCAGCGTCACATATTTGCTGAATGCATAGCTTTTTAGACACACAAGCATCCTCATTTATTATTATAAATTTAAACTTCTAACTCCACATAATTTCAAAAAATATATATATATTTAAAAAAAAAATAAAAAATATATAAAAAATGAAAATTTCATCAATTAGTATTAATAATATTTTAAATATAAAGGTATTCGCTAAGAAATGATATCATAGCATTAAATACTTAAGTGAAAAAGTCAAAATATTTCTTTTTTAAAACATTTGGTACAAACTCATGTTTTAAATGTCTACTTATTACATCTATTTAAGTGTTATTTTTTCTGAGAATAATACTTTTACATTCAACTCTTTACATCCATTTAATTACTATCAGCTACATAATGCATGAAAATCAACAAAGCAAAAGTTCGCCTCTTATTAAGCTGATGTTACTTTGACATTTATGATGCATTTATGTATCAAAATAGAACCTATCTTTTAATTTATGCAATAAATACAGCACAATTATCATGCTATTCGAATAAACATTTCTCCGAAAGCAACCTATTTATTTACAAATTTAATTATCGCTTTCGTTAAATATGCATCGTTTTGACTTTCCATTTGAGTATTTTTCATTCACTTTATTAACTGAATTAACCATCTCCATTCAGATAGCAAAAATATACACTAAGTTTGAAAAATTTCGTCTATTAACTTTGATATATGTTTAGTGGTTTACGTATAGATCTAATGAAGAAATATCAAAGCCCAGAGTTAATTAAATATATTTAGTTTGCTAAGAGTTGATCTCTTAATAACTAAATCATAATTTTGTTCAATGAATCTCTATATATTTATTCTTTCTAATCACAAACTCGTCTGAATGAAGCTGAAATATGAAAAGAATCCATAATGTTAGATAATGTTGTAATCAAATTTCCTATTTCGTTTTTATCATTAGAAATTATGTTAAAAAAATTTATATTTCTATGTTATTGTCAATAACAATGTAAATGTAAAGAGATAACTTGGGAATAGAATGAAAATAAATATATATGGATATTTTTGTGAATGTTGACTTTTACATTCAAATGCGATAATATTTCAAAAGCAACAGAAACATTACGTTTTTCTTTAGTGCAAATAATATATAAATAATAGATTTCATTCATTTTCTTTTAAACTAAATATTTATGTAATATGTATTTTAAAATTGAATATAGTATCTATAGAATAGTTGAAAAATTTAAATCCCGACATCATATCGCAAAGCAAAATATCGCGGGGCGAAATATCGCCGGAGAAAATATCGCGCGGACATAATCTCGCGTGGAGAAAATCCGGCCTTCCGACATGAAAAAAAATCTCGCGTCGAAAAAAGATCGCCTAGATTAATTAAAGGAAAGCAAAATAATGGATTGATACAAATAAAATGACTCCATTTAAAGCATTTCCTTAGAATGATGGTGATTATTAATAGTGTTTTAAAAATTTTCATGAAAACACATGGATATTTACCCTAGTTACTTCAGCGAAAGACAGACAAAGTTGTATTGAATTTCGCTTCAGATTTATAAAGATTATATTTATTAACTTATGAGGGTGACAAGGCGCCGTAAATAGAGAAATATATATCTCAGAGTGGAATTTCGTTACTTTATCTAGATTTAATGTTAAGTTATTTTGTCATTTACCTTTCGCCATTGAAAATACATTTTAGAAATATTGTACATCACTGTTGACACCGAAGCTTAACACTATTCACAAACCTGAATTAAAAATTATAAAATTAATGAGTACAATTGACGAATAATCTTCACAAATGTTAAGCTAATGAAAATAACCCTTTAACTCTTTTAAGCAAAATCCAAAACAATTTTTGTGAAATATTACTAATAATTAGCACCTCCTTCTGAAAAATTCTTTAAAATGCGTCGTTTTAGTTCTATAAAATTAAATCATCACTCACAATATTTTGATTTTCATTCATTTTTCTAGGCCAGATTTTGTTGACGCGAGATTTTTACCGTTTTGTAGGCGAGGTATTGTGCACGCGATATCTTGTCCTAGCTAGATTTGGTCCTAACGAGAATCTGTCCTCGAGATATTTAGAAAACGCGATATTTTGCCGGTGATATTTCGTCCCGATTGATTTTGTTTTGAGCTCTAAATTTTAACTAAAACTTTATGTAATATGTATGTATGTAATACAGTATATGTATGTATGTATGTAATACAGTATATGTATGTATGTATGTAATACAGTATATGTATATATGTATGTAATACAGTATGTTATGTAATACAGTATCTGTGGAATAGTTACAAAATTTAAAAGTATACTGGAGAAGAGATATTATAAAAGTAATTTAAAGGTAATGAGAAATTTGTGGTTAAAAACTCTTAAGTTGATCAAGAAATATTTTTGTAAATGGAAACATATACACTTTACATTATTATACAATATTAGATATCCTAGTCTTTTATGATTAATATATATTTTATGAGTGCAACTTTTTTCTATAACATATAGTAATGTTAATATTAAAATAACTGAAATAAAATTAGACGCTCTGTGGTAATAAAGATTATCTAATTTTCGAAGCATTCGTTTAATAGAAAAAGATAAAAATACTTTAAAAAGTGAAAAATTTACTTTAAAAGTACTTTAAAAAGTCAATTTTCTTTTATAATAAGATGTTTACGTTACTTTTGTTTCAACACTTTATTGTAGCATTATCAATTTGCAAAATACAGGGTGATTATAAAAAAATCTATCCTATTATATGAGACTATAGCTAACATACCGTTCACAGAAACTAAATAAAATTTTGTGGAAGGTATTTTTAGGTATACGCTCAAGAATCATATAAAAACAACAGTTGAACTCTAACAGTTACGGATACTGTGACAAAAATTCGAAATTTTCAAGCGGCAACAACTACTTATTTTTATTGGAATGGGATCTCCATAGCAAAAAAACATAAATAGCGTTGGAACGGTACCTCTAGCACACTAATCACCAAAGCTAGGCATTCTAAGAAGAAAAGGGAAAACAGCTTTGATGTACCTACCAGAGCACGACTTTTATTTTCTTAATGACGTCACATTTCACACTAAGTCTCCGGCTCTCACTAAAGTCCACTGATTCTGCTTCGAAACGAGAAGAATAGACCATATATCCTTTATTTTAATTTCGTTGTTAGTCGTAAGACACCGTTATGACTTTCGTCATCTCACTAAGCGAAAAATAAGGCATTGTCAAATGCGTGATGTGCATTTTGCTTTCCTTCTGTGTGAACAATATGCCGCTTACTGGGAAACATCATCATCATCATCATCATCATCAAAATCGATTTTGATTGCCATTTCACAATGCCTTATTCTTCACGTAGTGCGATGACGTCAGCTATGGTCTCATGATAGCTATGGTCTCATATATCGGGATAGTTAATTTTATAATCACCTTGTGCCTTTCTCAGAGTTATAAAAATAAAATAACGTATTCTTTAACATTTTTATTTAACATCTATAAACTCTCAGTTGTAATTAACGTCTGTTTCAACTCAGACTTTCTCTGCAGTGAAAGGTGAACTATGACATTTTAAATATGAAGTCACGTGAAAGGGATAGTATAAATACAAGAAATTAAGGTATACTAGACAAAAATTGTCAGAAATAGTCATTTCACATTCTTATTATAAATGCTGTAATATTAATGTAAAATTATAGTTTAGTATATGATTTTCTTCTAAAATGTTAAAACAAATAACTTTCACCTTTACAAGCGATGTACCCGTTATGCAAACGAGGAATTGAAAGGTAGACCGGGTCGAAAAGAACTGGTTTTTCCTCATTTTATACAGCATTTAAACAAGTAATATTGGAGGTTTCATAAACAACATCTTTAAATGTCTCAAATAAAAAATAACTTACTACATATAAAATAGCTTAAATCAAGATAGCTTAACATTTAGAGAGGGGCTGTGAGAGCAATTGTCACCTTCATCATGGGATTTCAGAAGAGCCCTTTTCTAAAGGTTAATAAATTCCAGACAGTTGTACCATCACGCCTAATCTATCGTAAATTAAATGACAAATAAAAATGTCTCCTAACACTTCTTCAACGTGCCCCATCATGTTAGAGTTGCAATTCGCAATTTGTGGCGCTCATCGTAAATCAATTGCAGGTATTTTAGAAAGGAAAAAAGACATTTACCATTACAATAGCAGATGTCAATGATGAAACCCGACTGAGACTAACCAATTGTATCAGTTTGAATATTCACTAAGCACAATATTTTACATTATGCAGTCTTATGCTGTGAGGATTTGTGAGATCCGACTAATGCGCATTGCGTTATTTAACTCATGATGAAAAATCAGCACAATTGCTTTGCTAACGGATACATAGCAAGACTAATTCAAATAAATTACTTTTGGAAGGATTCAGCTTACAAAACACAACATATAATACTTTAAGACTCACCTACGTCAGCAGCGATGGCACGTATTCTGGTTCTTGGATTCCTCTCTGTGATATCCACAATATTCTGCTACTTAATACAAATTATTCGCTATTTTTTTTTTTTTTTTTTTTTTTTTTTTTTTAATGGTTGTTATCACTTAAAGACTCAGATTCCCGTTAAATATAACTTGTAGGCAAGAAAAAACGCAAACCCAGTACATTTCGGTGTCGTCATCCAAATCAAATATTAAGTACATGTGTACAACTACTTATTCGAATAACGTTACAAAGTAGAAGTTGCTTAATTTTTCCAAGGAAACTATTACATGAAGAAAAAAATATTCAATATTACTCTTTCTTAATATACGATAATTAAATTTTTTTGTCTTTCCATTTCGAACTGAGAAGCAAGACTGAGTCTTGCTTTTGCCTCCAAAGCAGTAGCACGTGTTTTTTTGCACCTGATGAAGGAAGGCTGCGTCCTTTCGAAACCGGTTGTGCTAGCTTAAAATTTATGGTGTGTGAAGAAGTCTTTTTGTCTATTAATCCGCTATTGTTTGAAACATGTTTATTAGATTTCGAATTTAATTGTTTATCTTTTCTTTTCTTTTTTTTTTTTCTTGTACTTTTTTTCAGTTCGAAATTTCTTTTTACATTGGAAAAAACAAATTGAATATATTTATTCTTCTATACACATTATTGATGTTTACTATTTCGGTATGAAATCGGTTAGCACAAAACGGCACATAATATTACAAATGTAATGAATTTTTATAAAAAACAAAATTCTGCATAAATGTGGCAACAATTTAGATCACATAATCTTATGTTATTTTTCAATAAAGCTGTTATATCTTTTAAAAATTCAGTTGAATAAAGTTGAATACAATAAGTACATTTATTTTATTTTATTTTTTCTTATTAAGAGCTTTTAAAATAACTTAAATTTTCTGAAAATTAATAATTTTATATTTACTTACAAAAATTCGTATTGGATAGGTAGGATTATTAAAATACACAAATACTATTTTTAAATATTTTTATGGCATAATATTATAAAATATTATATATATTTTTTATTATATGACTAACTTAAACTGGTATATACCTTTATATGATAATATTAGGACATAAATTTGTATCGTTTTCTTAATAATTTAGTTGTTATATATTTTATATGAGGCAGGCAATAGTTAAAATAATTTATTATTACTGTTTATAAAATAATTATGTGGTTAAACATGAAAGATACAAATAAAATTAATTTTATTTTAGTTTTTGTTTACTTACACCTTACTTGTTTATTTTGCTTTAGATATTTTTATTTTCGTACAGATTTCATCTTTTGCACTGAGAGAAAAAAAATTTACCACCTTGTTATTTTCTAAATCCTTTAACTAGAAATATGGATTTCCGAGCTAAGCGTATAAGGCACCCCATTAAACTGTATAGACGTAATGATCGGGAATTTCTAGTCTACACATTTCTAGATGGTGAAGCAATATTCTGAATCTTTTGCACTGCGAGAAATTCGCACTTTGTTTTCTTGAATTGGGCAATAAACCATGATTATAGTTGCTGAAACCCGCCTCTCGTATTCGCATTTATTTATTTGGAGAGATTTTTAAATAACTTTGCCCTCGAGAATATAAGCAAATGCTCTATAATTCTAATAGGGGTTTCTGGAACTCTCTTTCAAAGGGACTAGAATTTATAAAGAGGCCATAAAACTATCTTTTCTAGATCCACAATTTAGATTCTGGATGCCAGTTACTCAACGTTTCCTCAGTGTGTGCAATAATTTAGTATTTTAGAAATGACTATAACTTGTACATTAGGCTAGTTCAGTCTGTATATTAACGACATTTTTGAAAATATAAAAAATATATTTATAAAATAATTAAACAAAAATAAATAAGAATTTTGCCTATAATAAATATCCTACGTTTAGTGAAATATAAATAATTCAGCTGAATTCAAAATTGTCATAAATATCAATTAGACAAATATGCAGATAAACTAGTTTTGCATCTAGAACGAAAGCATTTGATTCAGTTACTAATGAAACGTAAGAAAATTAGTGAAATCTACTAAACTCTATGCATCTGTGTGCTTTTTATACAAAGCATTAAAGAAAATAATCTGAAACTTGAAAAGTTCTTCCTGTGATTACATTTATGTTAAGTTTAGATGTTTGTATTCCTTTTACAACTGCAAACTTTTGCAGGCTTCATTTTGAAGTCTTAAATAAAAAAAAGAATCTTTAATTTAAAAGAATTTTTAATTTATGAAACAATTTAAGACTTATTAAATTTATGCAAAACATACGAAATATTTTGAAAAGAGTATGCATTTATACGTTTTTTTGGAAACATGTCTTTCATAAATAATAATATAATTCATATTATGACGTATTGTTTTCAAATGGTTTAACGTAAATGCAGGTTTTTAAAGTTTTTTCTCTTAAATCAAAAAATTAATATTTTTCTTCAATCATTCTTTATATTTACACAAAGTAGATAATATATTTAAATTATTTAAGGTTAAGTTATCTAAAACTGTAAAGGATTTTCTAAATATCTATGTCTTGCATTTGCAGATACTGAATGTAGGACTTTAAATTAATATATATATATATATGTGAATAATTATTTAATAATATATATATATATATATATATATATATATATATATATATATATATATATATATACATTCTTTTGTCATGTAATTAAAATATCTAATTGGTTTCTAAGCGCAACACACACACACACACACACACACACACACACATATATATATATATATATATATATAAATTGTTCGCAATCTTTTTTGGTGAAGAGCAGCCAACAATAGTAAAAAGAATTTTCTAACAACGATAATATTAATTTTCGCGCGTACTCTCTGTCTAAAGGGAAACAAAGGAATACTTGGTTCCTCTGTTTGTAGATAGGTGTTTATTTTATGTTAAAGTACAGTTTAAAAATTAAAATATAAAAAATATTTTTAAACTATTTTTAAAAATATGACCGATTAGTTGAAATTTTTTAAAGAGTTTAAAAAGGTATGGTTTTATTGTTAACTTATTTATTGTTTTATTTATTTATTTATTTATTCTTGGTTCTGAAACGTTTTTGATACATTATGGTATAGATTTCAATATATAAGTAATATGCATCCATTCTGGTCCAGACTTTATTTCTACATGCATCATTTAAAATACTTTTGTTTATATTAGCAGGTTTTTTATTGATTATTATTATTGTTAATATAATAACAAGTATATTCTTCTTTTTAACATAATAGTAATTAAGTTTATTTTAGATAAGAGAAAAAATATCATTTCTTTATTTTATTTTATTTTACTTTATGTTTGTTTTCTAGTGATTCGAACTTCTCACATTTTGAAAAGATTTAAATTAACGTATTGCTTTATATTTCTCCTTAAAGAACCGTCAAAATTTCTTATTTTTGTTTCTAATAGATCCTCCAGTCATAACAATTACTCAGTGATAGATCAAAACACAAAATTCATAACAAAATAATGCCCCTAAATTACATTTCGTAGAAATCTATAGTGCATAATTGTGATGTGAATGCAATGAAATTAAAATATATCACGTAGGTTTCCTCCCATTTTATCAAATGTCTCGAGATGATTTCAACTCTACTAAGATAGAGTTGGATTTCGCTTTTTACGTATCCTCCAATGGCAATAAATTACTTTCTTCTATTTCTTGAAAATGATCAAGTCAAATCTAAGACAAATTTTATTGCGCTGCGTACTTAAGTTAAATCCGTTAAAATATTGCAGATAAATTTATAACGCTTTCCTTAGAAAATATCCGTACTGTGGTAATGGTTACATGCAATTCTATAAAATTGTTGGAAATAAAAATAAAAATAATAATGAGATTAATGTCTTTTGGATAAAAATTCAAGGCAAGAAGTTTAACCACTATACTTGAAACTTTTTTGTGTCGATTGTGTTTCATTGTCCAACAAGCATTTCTCTGACATTTAAAATCGAACTGAAAATCATGTATCATTAATTTTTTACTTTAAAAATATATATGTTATTATTTCTGTAAAACAATTTTTTGAACAATAAATACTTGAAAATATATAATGAGTTGTTTAATATATATATCTGGTATACATACTATACATATATATATATATACATATATATGTGTGTGTGTGTGTATGTATTGTGTATTATGTATATGTATATATATTTCTGTTTTTACACTTAAGTTATTATTATTTTTTTTTTACTTTTACTGATTGAAATACTTTTAAAATTATTTTCTGTACCTTAGATTGCGTAAACAGATTAAAGTACTATTTGTGTTGCAAAAACTACTAAGAAAACGCAAAGCTATACATATATATATATATATATATATATATATATATATAAGAAATAACTTAGATATTCATGCATTTTTGTTTTAAGTATACAGTTTACTCTTTTTTGGCTTTAACACAAAGATGAAAACAGTTGTAAAATTAATTCATATAACAAAAACAAAATACAGCCTTAAAGCATGATATTTAAAATAATGATAATAATAATAAAATAAAATAAAAATTGTTATTTAATAATAATAATAATAATATATATATATATATATATATATATATATATATATATATATATATATATATATATATATATATATATATATTTCACTGAATTCTTTTCAAACTAACTATTTTAGAAAAGAAATTTAAAGTGAATATTTACATTTCACAAGAAAACATTTGCATGTGTACATAAAATCTTAAATTAATACAGTTTTAGACGATGTATTACGAGACAATGTATTAATACTTTAATAAGCAATTTGTTGTGTTTTTTGCATCATAATGTATTTTCAGCAAATATTAATTTTTTTCATTGTTTTAAAATATACGCATAAACAAGAAAAGAAAATCAAAATAGCTAACATTTCCGTTTGAGACATACATTATTAATTATTTTCAGTTAATATTTTCTAGTGAGATGTGAATCAAGTTAACAGGAAAGCTACGAAAGTAAAAATAATTTAAAACTAAATAAATGAGCTTTCTTAAATACAACGTTCGTTAATAGATGCTTTTTACTCTACTGGTCAAAATATTACATATATGCGCTAGTTCATTAAAAGTTGATTAATGAAACTTTTGATTTAGTTTTATTAAAAACTAATTTTGTCGTCCAAAAAGAAATCATTTTTATAAAGAAATGTATTTCAAGTGATCACCCAGAAGCTAATGAGAAAGGCTATGGAGTCCAAAACAAAATATCAAATGAGGACATTATTTTAAGGTAGAATTTAATGAATTTTTTTTGCATAATATGAAAAGATAAATAGCAAGACATTTTGTAACTGAAAAAGGAAAATAGCTTCCTGAAATATTTAACGAAAAACATAAATTTTGAGAGAAAAATTTCTTATTTAAACAAAATTAAAATATTAAAAAATGAAAAAAACAATAAAAATATTGAAGAAAGCATAAAAGAAACATATTCAAAATAATTGTTTTGTTTGCTTTAAAAGTTTTCATTTCATTTTATTTATTTATTTATTTATTAAATAATATTGCAAGTCTTTGCCCGTTTTATTGTCACTATATCTGAATGATTTGTCAAAAAAATTGAATCTCAATGCCAATTTTTTTTTTTTTTAATTTATTTAATATCTCTCTATAAATAAAAAATAATTCATTAAAATCGGTCTAAATTTTGGTTTGTTTTCACGCAGACTTCGATATCGGTTTTGCCAGACTCACAATGCCATCGGGATTATCATTGCCTTCGATTGCATTTTGCACGAGGGAACACACAGAATCAAGAATATTCGCACACGAAATTTGATTCTTCCATAATACCTCTGGCAACGTCTTATCAACCTGACCTATGTCCGGTGCTGTTCCACTTTGCTTGAGTAAGCGCCATATCCCCGAACGCCCTTTTATATCTACCTATTTTATTCTTATAGACATGTAAGTATAGGGTGTGCCCAAATGAAAAGGAGACAAAAGATATATGTGAAAAAATTTTAATAACAATATTATAATCACAGTTCATGTGGAATAGTGCAACTGTAAATAATTGACACTGACATTTATAAACTAATGTCAGCACGTAGGAAGGGAGTGGATGGCTCAACAGATGGGTCAGGCAAACGCCCATACTCTCCGTCTTCTGATTCTACGACAGATTCTTGGGAACCCACTGTGCACAAACTTTGCCATAATCAAGCTATTTGTCGATTATATGATGCACAGTTCTTTTGCTTATCGACATTCAACGGCAATTCCATGCGTGGTAATCCGGCAATTCTACCGTATGAGCTCATCCACGACCGATCTCTTTGTGCTGGTCTGGAGGAATCTATCATGCAACGAACTGCGGAAATGAGTTTCCAACAATGCGGATATTCATGCAAAGCCATTAACTACGCATATGCATCTAGCAATACCACCATACCATTTATCGGCTAACACATTAACTCACTTAGATTTGATATAATATCGTTACGGCTAAGGTATCCTTTTCATTTGGGCACACCTTATATCTGCAATTAATTTCAAGATTTCAAAATAAAACCTCACACAAAAATCGACTTTCTCATGTAATTATAAAAAAGAGTTATATTTCAGATTATAATTTATGTCCCCCCCCCCCTCTCTAAGCGTGTAGAATTAATATTTGCAAACTTTTGCAAAATCATATGCAAAATTATCGTGCGTTTTACGTATCCAAAAAAAAAAAAAAAAAAAAAAAAATATATATATATACAAAAAATTGCCATCCTGGGGTTATTTGGAGCTGAGTTAAGTGTGAATATGTGTTTTTATCCCCCTTCTCACAAAGTGTTACTTGAGAAATTAAAAAAATAATAATAGTCAGAAAGGATGTTTGGTACATATAAGCAAATCACATTCAAAATAATCGTCATGCTGAGTTAATTTGGAGTAAAGTTATGCTAGAGTTAAAAAATATTTTGTCCCACCCGTCATAAAGTAGAGGGGGAAGATTAATATTTTGCAAAAAATCTTTTTCGTGTTGAGTACACATAACCAACCCATATACCAAAATAACTTTCCTGAAACAGTTTCGAGCAGAACTATGAAAATTCTTAAAACTTGTTTTTACATTTCTTTCCTCTAAAAGGAAAAAGAGGGAAAATTTGCCAAAATTCCGTTAAAGTTGATATTGGATCTCTGAAACCAACTCGTACACCAGATTTATAAATGTGCTTCGCAGGGTTGGAAACTTGTCCGCAAACTGAGTTCTAGAAGTATTGGTCGTAAAATCACTTTAAACGGTTTTGAGAAATGATCAAGACTTTCAGCAAGAGTTGTCTCAAAAAAATTGAAAAGATCCTCAGGTGTAATATTGAAGTCCCCTTTTAAACCTGGTGCACCATTTTCCTTTTATTTTATGCCCAATTGGCGAATTTATTAAGTCAGTTGTTTGGAAGAATGTGTATATTTTTGATTAAAGATTCAATACTATTAATTTCATATTTTCAAAGCACACTTATATTTGTGCGAAGTTTGATTCGAAACAAAACTGCTGTAATTTAAGAAAAATATTTTTATAACTAAAATAATTTAAAATGGCATGCAAATGGAAATGCAAGCAGAAGTAGTTATAGAGATTAGCAAGATATAAATGTGCGTAAAACCGACAGAGAACTCTGTATAATTTTAGTGTTAAACTATTTGCTATAGAGAACAATTTGAAAGTAATAGTGGAAAATAAAAGGGAAACTTATAAATACTGAAATATTTCTTTTATATCACTATTCTTCAAAAAATAATAAATAGATACATAATGTATATCTATTATTTATTGAATCAAAAACCTTCAAATGTGACTATGTTACGCATGAAAATTGTAAATATGAATATCTGTTGTTTTTAAACATAACCATTATAAAAAGATACAAATAAACAAATCATTTTTTTATGAATGTCCTAAAGACATTCAACAATTTTATGAAAGTGAAAAATGTCGCAGTGATTTATTTAAATTTATTAGTAGAAATTGAGTACAAAACTTATGAGACATTTTATGAAATTTGTTCCATCAATATACTGCTTTTTGCTTTTCAGTTTTTCTTTTCAAGTTCACGTTAAAATTACAAAAGTGCTAGTTTTGCAATTGTGTCTTAATAATATTAAAAGCAGAAATATTCGAATTATTTTAATTTTATGAAAATAATCTGCTGAATAATAAATATTCTACATTAAAATTAGATACTAACATTCTTTTAAAACTGATATCTTGATAAATATATTTATAAAAAACTAAATATAATCTGAGTTTTTTAATATTAAACTTGACTTAAAAATCTGGTCAAAAAATTAATAATTTTCTTTTGGTGATAATTTTTTCTCATCCTGTTTTTAATAAACTTCATATTCACAATATCCTTAATGATCCTTTCAATCCTTTTCCTATAAAAAACTTCGTCATTCAAAAAACTTTTAAATACAATATTACTTTAGGAAGAAAAATATTTAACTACAATAAATTTGCTAAATTTCTTACTTCTAATGAACAGCCTCCGTGCTATTGCTCTGATTCCAAATATAAACTTTTTTTCAATCCATCTCATGGTCATATTATTATTGGCAATATCAATATTGTGGAAAATCTTACATTAAGATCTTTCATGAAGTATGGTACTAAATTTCGTATGCCATGAAATTTCAAATTTATTGATATCATTACTCAATTTAATTTCGACTTGGATCTCTTTATATACAAAATTGCGATTGATTATAATAAACCAGTGAAATTTTTTAATGAGTGGAAATTTAAGTTACTTGATAAATTTAAACTTGATTTAGTTTATAATATGCACCATCTTTCTAATATCAAGTACTATAATGTCAAAGAAATTAATTCAGCAATTCTAGATTTACAGTCTAAATTCATTATTACTTATGTTGACAAGGCGGCTAAGAACTATGCAATTATTTGCAAAAAGTATTATAAAAAACTTCCTTATGATACCATGAATACTAGTAATATTTTTGTTCAGATTACTGAGAATCTAGAAATCAAAAATAGGCATATATTTAATCATTACAAGTTAATAAATACTAAAAATAATAACTATAATTATCCTTATTTAGTAGTAATTCCAAAATTTCATAAAGATCCTATCAAATTTCGTATTGTTACTCTTGCCTGTAATGCCTATACTTCTAATGCAAATATTATGTTGTTAAATATCATTAAAAAATTACATAGTTATATTGTTACTAACAAGAGTAATTTTTTTTTATAAAAAATAGTTTTCAACTCAAAAATAAAATTAAAATTCTTACTGATATTACTGGTATAAAAACATTTGATTTCAATGATCTTTTTAATAATATTGTTATTAAAGATATGTTTGATATTATAAATAAACTTTTCGTAGAAAATATGCAGTTTCTAAATCTAAATAATAACATAATTTCTTCAGTCTTTAAAACTCTGACTAGGTTTATCCTATACCATAACTATATTTTATTCAATAATTCTTTACATGAACAAGGTTTAGGGTTGCCACAAAGTATGTTAGCTGATCTATATTTATATTTTTATGAGCGTGACATTGAGTGTACTAATTTTAAATTACTAAGATACATAGATGATAAAATTATGTTATATTTGGATAAACATAACACCAATCTAGACTTACCAGTTAATTATCCTGAAAATCTGTCTCTTAGTAGTACTGATTTGAAATCTAGTGTTATTAGTTTCTTGAATTTAAAAATCATTCTTAATAGTAATAGACAATTGGAATTTTCAAAGAAAATTGAAACGTAATACATTTAAGTGGATAGTGGATTTTGATATTTTTAACATTTCTGCAAATTCACGTGTCATATAGTGTGGGTTACTTTCGATCAGTGTTTTGAACAGATCTTCATCAGTGGTTGATGACGTACTCGGGCGTTCTCGATGTTGCAGTTTGAAATCACCAGCTTCAAACCTACAAAACGACTTCCGCACAGTTCTTTTACCTTACAGCAACTTCATCATAAACAGCGCATATTTTGTTTGTCGCTTATGTGGCATTTTTGCCTTTTTGGTAAAAGAAAGGCATTAAATGGTCACAATGCACTTTGTTTACATCCATATTCAAAGGAGTATAAAATTGACAACAATTGACGTATCGTAACCAATATATTTATACTTTCTTCAATATGTATACATATAGAGAAAGTATGGGATTCGTGAACATTTTCGAACTCCAGTTTTCGATGGAATTACACGTTTTTGGATGTCCTGAACACGATTTGACTGTTTTTAGAAAATATCTGTCTGTCTGTCTGTGTGTGTGTGTATCACAAATATCTGTATGTGTGTATATCACGAGACGCTGTATCTCACGAATCAAAGACGAAACTTAACCAAACTTGGTGTTTAGTTGGACACTGATACAAACTGTTGCTGATTAGATTTGTGGAACAATTGCTCAACAGGTGGCGCTGTGATCGCAATTTTCTAAATTTTTAGCAGGGTGGTATAGGACAAAATTTCGTATAAATGTACATAATGAGAGTTATTTTAATCGTGCGATTGTAAAAATAATACGAATTATTAATAATAGTAGTAGTTAACTAGGAAAAAAATTGTGCATGTGAGAGCATCGCCACCCCCAGGGGGAGTAAATTCTCAATATGGGTATCTTTCGAAAGATTTCGTGAATACCTTTAAAAATAATAGTTGAACTATAGATCTGTGATAATTTAAAACAAAGTTATAGATTTTTTTTTTTTAATCTTTTAATGAAAAAAAAAAAAAAAAAAAAAAAAAGAAAAATTCTTCTGATTTGCAAAAAATTGACATCTTCCGGAATTTAGTGATAATATAATACTGTCAGATAAAAATCATCTGCATCTATAATGGAAAATAATTCGATAATTTAATAAATAATTTGTATTGAATAAATTTTGTGTAAAATTATACAGAAGAAAGTCATGTAGTGGCCACATCATACTAGTTTTTTTTTTTTTCTAGATATGCCTGAAGTATCGACTTTTAGAATATGTACGCATGCCATTTTTTTTTTTCAATCATTTTAATATATTCAGACCAATCCTTATGCCACCGAACGAAAATTGGTACGAACTTTCTGGACGATCCAATATATTCAATTTAACATAGAATTTTCTGTTTATTCAAATTCCTTATAAGTTTGGTTTTATAAAATATTCTTCTTTATTTAAAACAATAATAAATTCAATTTAACACAGATTTTGTTTATTTAAATGATGTATAAGTTTGTCTTTATAAATTATTATTCTTTATGTAAAATAATAATATAGTCAGTTTAACGTAGTAGTTTCTGTGTATTCAAATGCTATTAATCCTTTAAGTAAACAATGAAATCTTCATTTCATCTGAACTATTTTCAGGAATTCTTTCGTACTGTACCTGAATCCATTATTTCAAGATCTTTCAAATGTTTGTTTCCAATAGATTTATTTTTCTAGCAATCTTTTTTCGTAAATAGAAGCGCATTTAGAAAAAAAAAATATATTAAAGTAAAGGTATTTCTATATATTTAATTGATTTACTTCATTCAATTTTTGACTTCAAGGCAATAAATTGATTAAGCATCAGCGAGAAGATAGGAATTTTTAGAATATTTCTAAATAAAAAAGAATTAAAAGTTTCGCCAGAAAGTTATTTATTTAATTTCTTCATGCTCATAAAAAGTAATAATTTTGTTTAGCATTTTAACCATGATAAATAAAATAATTTTATTAATTTTACCAAATATTTGTGAGTGATGTTTAAGTAATTAAAATACGATGACTGGATGTTCTCATTTTCTGAAGACAACACCTTATATCAAACACATTTATTCAAATTTTGTAAAATTGAAGCTAGGAATATTTTTTATTTAAGTTATTATCTTCTTTGTTCTCATTTTCTAACAGTTGAAATAAAATACATCCATGAAGGATATTTGTAATATTTTTAACGCTCTTTTATTATAAAGATAATCTAATCTAATCACAATAACATAAGAGGTATTAGTGTTAAAACCTGTAAAAACTACAACGTCAGAAACGACAAAGAAAAGTATTTGGGAAGAATACAGCTGTTTCGGTAGCCTTAAGCGTACCGTCTTCAGTGCATAAAGAAGACGGTGCACTGAAGACGTTACGCTTAAGGCTATCGAAACAGCTGTATGCTTCCTTAATATTTTTCTTTGGTGTTACTGACGTTGTAGTTTTTACTGGTTTTAATAATCCAGTGCCAAGTCTCCTTTTAATATAGGTATTAGTTTCGTTGTTGAAATAAAGGCCGATTGACAACATGAGGGTAGTAGGCCTGGGTGGACTGTCCCTGGTTGTGGTAGGATTTTATCTGAAAAATCGTAACCTGTTTCGATCCCAGGCAGCAAATAACGTTGTTATAGCGTTGAAAATAAGTCTGAACAGTGAAAAACTTATTATAACAACGTTAAAACATCGTTATGTGCTACTGGGGATGCTAGTTTCTGTTAAAACTCAGGAAATCTTCAAACAGCTAAATCGATGAACGTGAACTGGATTCTAACATGCCACTTTCGTCTACAAGATGAAAGAGCAGAACCTACAATTAAAAAGAAAATATGCCAATGAATTATTTTTATAGTAAGAATAAATGGGTTTTCTGTTTAAAACAATAGGCAATAAGTGTTAATGTTTTAATTTATTAATTTAAATAATTATTAATCTGTTTAATTTAATGTATTTTTGTTTTTAATTTCAAAATTGGGTAGAAGCACCCTATTTTCTTATGTAGTAGTCCAAGCAACGAAGGCCAAAATTTGACGAATAGAGGAAAAAAATCATGTAGTTTTGAAATTTTACATACTCATAACCGAGAGGGTCCTGAAAATTCCCCGCCCGTGGGGGGTGAGCGGGGGGCAGAGGGGGGCAGAGGGGGGCATTTAAGGGGGGCAATTTTCCGTTTTTATTACATATCTTAAAAACTATCGCATTTAGAGAAAAAATGTCAACTACAAAATTAATTTACGTAAAATTTTCTACAAAAATGTATATTACATTTTGTTTGTACGATCATTAGTTTAGAAGATATAGGGAGATAAAATAACACATTGTCTTGAAAAATTCTTTTTTTGCAATAGTAAAATCAACTAAAGTGTGCAATTAAAAGGGTTCTTGTCAAATATTTTCTAATGTAAAAAACAAATATATACATAGGGAATATGCAAGGATAATACAACATGTTCTGTAATTTTTAAATAATTTTAAGGCTAGCAGGCGCAAGTGGCGGTTTGAGTAAAAATCTAGATAACGAAGACCCAAAACCGATCAACATTAAAAAAGAAAAAAAAAATCGTGTAGCTTAGAAATTGAGCACAATTATAAAGTTAAGTGCCCTGAATAACACACTAAAAGTCCCTAACCTTGGGGAGGGGGGGCATTTAAAGGGGCACATTTCAGTTTTTATTAAGTATCTTGAAAACTATCGCATTTACAGAAAAAAAATCTCAAAGCTATAAGATTTTTTTTAATGTTGATCGGTTTTGGGTCTTCGTTATCTGGATTTTTACCTAAACACCACTTGCGCCTACTAACCTTAAAATTATTTAAAACGTACAAAACATGTTTTATTATCCTTACATATCCCCTATGCATATATTTGTTTTGTACATTAGAAAAATTTTTATCAGAACTCTTTTAATTCCACAATTTAGTTGATTTTACTATTGCAAAAAAAAAGAAAAAAAGAAAGCATTTTTCAAGAAAATGTGTTATTTCGTTCCCCTATATCTTCTAAACAATTGATCATACAAACAAAACAGAATTTACAATTTTTTTTAGGAAATTTCACGCAATTGAGATTTTTTTTCTCTAAATGCGATAGTTTTCAAGATACTTAATAAAAACTGAAATGTGTCCCCTTCAAATGCCCCTCCCATGGTTAGGGACATTTAGTATGTTATTCAGGGCACTTAACTTTATAACTGTGCTCAATTTCTAATCTACACGATTTTTTTATTTTATTTTATTTTTTTTTTTTTATTTTTTTTTTTTTTTGAATGTTGATCGGCTTTGGGTCTTCGTTATCTAGATTTTTACTCAAACCGCCACTTGCGCCTGCTAGCCTTAAAATTATTTAAAACTTACAAAACATGCTGTATTATCCTTGCATATTCCCTATGTATATATTTGTTTTTTACATTAGAAAATATTTGACAAGAACCCTTTTAATTGCACAATTTAGTTGATTTTACTATTTGGAAAAAGAATTTTTCAAGAAAATGTGTTATTTCATCTCCCTATAACTTCAAAACTAATGATCGTACAAACAACATGTAATGTATTTTTGTAGGAAATTTTGCGTAGATTAATTTTGTAATTGACATTTTTTCTCTAAATGCGATAGTTTTTAAGATATGTAATAAAAACTGAAAATTGCCCCCCTTAAATGCCCCCTGCCCCCCGCTCACCCCCCACGGGCGGGGACTTTTAGTATGTTGTTCAGGACCCTCTCGGCTATGAGTGTGCAAAACTTCAAAACTACACGATTTTTTTTTTCTATTTTTCCTATTTTGACTGGATTTATCCAGATTTTTACTCAAACCGCCACTTGCGCCTACTAGCCTTAAAATTATTTAAAACTTACAAAACATGCTGCATTATCCTTGCATATTCCCTATGTATATATTTGTTTTTTACATTAGAAAATATTTGTCAAGAACCCTTTTAATTGCACACTTTAGTTGATTTTACTATTGCAAAAAAGAATTTTTCAAGAAAATGTGTTATTTCATCTCCCTATATCTTCTAAACTAATGATCGTACAAACAAAATATACATTTTTGTAGGATATTGTACGTAGATTAACTTTGTAATTGACATTTTTTTCTCTAAATGCGATAGTTTTTAAAGATATTTAATAAAAACTGAAAATTGTCCCCCTTAAATGCCCCCTGCCCCCCGCTCACCCCTCACGGGCGGGGACTTTTAGTATGTTGTTCAGGACCCTCTCGGCTATGAGTGTGCAAAACTTCAAAACTACACGATTTTTTTTTTTCTCTTTTTCCTATTTTGACTGGACTTATCCAGATTTTTACTCAAACCGCCACTTGCGCCTACTAGCCTTAAAATTATTTAAAACTTACAAAACATGCTGCATTATCCTTGCATATTCCCTATGTATATATTTGTTTTTTACATTAGAAAATATTTGACAAGAACCCTTTTAATTGCACACTTTAGTTGATTTTACTATTGAAAAAAAGAATTTTTCAAGAAAATGTATTATTTCATCTCCCTATATCTTCTAAACTAATGATCGTACAAACAAAATGTAATATACATTTTTGTAGGAAATTTTACGTAGATTAACTTTGTAACTGACATGTTTTCTCTAAATGCGATAGTTTTTAAGATATTTAATAAAAACTGAAAATTGCCCCCATAAATGCCCCCCCCTGCCCCCCCTGCCCCCGCTCACCCCCACGGGCGGGGACTTTTAGTATTTTGTTCAGGATCCCCTCGGCTATGAGTATGCAAAATTTCAGAACTACACGATTTTTTTCTTCTATTTTTCCTATTTTGACTGGACTATAGTACAGAATTAGAGTTTCCTTTTATGAGTCTTCTCTTTGAGAACAAAATAGTATTATTTACGCAAATAAAATAACACAGGAAAATAGTTATTGTTAATATTTTGACTTTACGGACATATATTATGTAAAGGAAGTATAGCAATCATGGGCAAATCTAACTAAGAGATTTTGGCATACCTATATGCATTGATGTCTCCTCTATGCATTTTCGAAATTTTTACGGAGATGTAATTATGCGTGTAGGTGTGATTGTGTGTGTTTGTTTGTGTATGAGTGGACACAAAAGCGTCTAGATGCTTTTATCAAATAACAGAAAAGTTGGTATGTATGTCATAGAACATTGTAGCACGGCAATGCATAGATTTGTATGTCTTATAATCTAATTCAAAGATACCAAAAAAAAATTCATCTATATCATTACGGCCTACGTATACAAACTGTAATTTTTAAACATTGTGGCTTATAGAAAAAAATATCGTAAATTCGTTTAGTAATGCTATATTATTAAATCAAAAAAAAAAAGGAAAAAATCTGATAAATGTTAAACGTTGCTTTGAATTATGGGAAGATAATTATGGAAAATTAAGTGCGTGGGGCTAATTATCCGATGTTCATCGAAGTATTTAAAACTTACTGAAATTAATATGTGTTTTAGTGCTCTGCTACAAAATGATCATTATAAAACGGTCTTTCACCTGGAAGCACAAAGAATTCAGATTCATTAAAGACCATTATTACAAAGCATTAAAAGCTAAAAACACACATTAAAACGCGTCATTCATTTATTAAAATCAAATTTACAATATCTAAAGAACAAAGCTTTTCGCTATGAGTTACATGGCATCTTCAGGTCAAACATAGGATTTTAGCAAAGTACAAAGAGAAAAGTCAGCTATATATATATTACGAATCTTCGTGATGGTTTCAGATATAAGAAGCTTGACAATATATAAGTACATATACTAGGAGGAATTCACTTGCGATGTCACTTTTAGCAAAATCTTGTAAATACTTCGTAACATTACTGGAAAACATAGAAGAAAAGAGATGTTGAATCTGAAGGTATTCACTTGAAATGTCACTTGTAGTAGAATCTTGTTAATACTTCGTAACATTACTTCGAATTATTGAAGAAAAGAGATGTTGAATCTAAAGGAATACTTCTTGGATTCACACTCAGTGTTTGGTTTGAGAAAGGGTGTAAAGGGTAGACACGATTCAAAAGTTTCTTTTTTTTTTTTTTTTTTTCTTAAGTATACTGAAAAAATACATGAATTAGTTAATTGTTGGATTCACAGATGAAATGTAAAAATTTCAGTAAAATTTCTGAGTCTTTGGGATTAATTGCTTTTTTATATTTTGAAATATTTATGGCTTCAGATAAAAGTAAGTATTCACAGTTCTGTGGTGCATAGATTATTGGTGCTTTAGACTATAAGGGCGTAGTTTCTGGATTATTGTAGAAAAACTCAACTAAAGCAGAACATTTTCCTTCTTTTAAATTTTGAATGTATTCTTGTATTGTTTTTTAAGAGTGTGTTTAGTTTCACCAAATATAATAAAATAGCTCATTACTCAATGTTATTGGGATTTTGTAAGCACAAATTACAAAATATGTTTGACACTTAAGATTTTTTAATGTTAAAATATGCTTGTATGTTACATCTATTCTTACTTAAACTTTGAGGAAAAAGATAATGCAGCATTTTTTTGTACATATTATTAGTATTTAATAACCTACAAACAGTATAAAATTAGAAATTTATGTTTCTAGTAAATTTATTAAGTGATTTTTTTTCTTTCTTTTTCTTTTTCTTTCTTTTTTTTTTTTTTTTGTTAAATATAAAATAAGGAAAATAAAATTAGGTATAGAAAAATTTATTTAGATTTTAATAATGTTTAATACTAAAATTTATTATATTGTAAAGTATGTACTTGATATTATTTTTGAAATTTCCTTATTTATGTAAGTTGTTTATTTCCCTCTCGCCTATCCATACATATGATAATAAAATTGTTGTTCTAGGGTATTTTTTTTTAAATTGAGTTTTTGTGATATTTACTGGTTTTTGAGGTCCCTTTAATAAGAAATTAAGGTTTTTTTTAGTTTCGTCTGCGTGCGTATGTGTCTGTGTTCCTGTCTGTTATCAGCATATTTTAAGAACAAATTGCAGCAATAAGTCCAAACTGCATAATCTGAATATATCATATAAGAATGACATACGAAACTTTTTGTAAGCAAATGGTTCGTATACAGGGGCATCTAAGAGCATTAAAATATATTACGTTAATGGGTGAATTTTTTGGTATGGACGTATTAGCATCTATAGATTACTTTAAACAAAATTAAATAAACGCATATTTTTTTACATGAATAAAAACATGTTTCGTGTAGATTATAATATGAAAGTCATTCATAATTCGTTTACAGGGCTACTGAAAAGAACTAGAATATAGTGTGACTATACTTTGAAATTTCTGGATTTTATTTCAGGCTTTGCTATGCGTTATTATTATACGATTATATTTAAGTATACAACGTGGTGTTATCGTAATTTATAGAAAACATACAGAATTACCAATATTTAACCGAAAACATACTTTTTTATTTAATGTAATTGGTGGAATTGCTTTATTATATATTGCCATGTCCAGGAAAGCTATGCAGGACTTCTTGAAACAATTTGAGCAAGATTGATAAATTTCAAGAACTGGTGCAATAAAAGTTCTTTGAATAAATTTGAAGAAACATTTAAAAATAATCACAGCATTTATTTTATATAAATGCTGATATTTAAACGGAAGTTTGTGTGTGAGTGTGTAGGATGTACCCCTACATACATATAATTATTTATAAAATAAAACTGTTAACATTTAATATATTCTCTAAAAGATAGATTCCATAGAAGAGAAATGTTTCTTGTGGCATTATGTCCTAAGGGATTGACTGTATCACTTTGACTTTTCTATCTATTTCACTTTGTACATTGTTGTGAAAACTACATAAATACATAAAATAGCTTATAATTTTATCCTATTTTATACAAGATTCGTGACCTTATTTAAATTATTACACATCTCAACACATAACTCGAGTTCATATAAGACTTGTGACATTGTTACAGTTCATACAACACTCATATCATTACTCTAGTTCATGGAAAACTCAAAACATTATTCGAGTTCACTCAACACTTACAATGTTATCTCAGTTTGTATAAGACCCATAACTATTGTTACTCATGGAATTCTTACGGTGTCATTTGGATCACGCAATAAACACATCTTTATCTGAGATCATACAAAACGCTAAATATTTTTCAAGTTCAACCAAGATTCATGACATTAATAAAATCCAAACAACTCACGAAATTATACGAAATTTAGGCAAGATCTCTCGACATTATTTTGTTTATATACAACTCACTTCATTATTAAATTTCAAATAAGATTCTCGAAGTTACAGGGGTTCATGGAAGACTCGAAACAGTATTCAGTTCTTACAAGACTTAGGACATTAATAAAATTCCTAGATTAATTATCACCTAATTTAAAACTAAAATTATGATCTTCTGACACACTTTCAATAATTTATCATGATATTTTTAGTAGTTCTTTAAAATATTTAAAATATCTTGTGAGGTTTGCGTTGATGCAAACTCCATCTTAATTAATTACTTAGATAGCTAAATGGATAAGGAAAGAAAGCACGAGACTTGAATATAACAATAAATTAGAGTTTTATTTGAACAGATTAACGAGAGGGCGGTCTGGCAATCAAGCTAGCTCAGTCAGCGTATTTAATTACTTTATCAAAATATATGTATAAGAACATAAATTAGATAATTCCAAATATCTCACCCCAGCAACAATCGAAGGTTTGTGACGGATGCACTCTTTAACTCCGCTACTGTGACTTCACTGTGGATCAGAGGATTCCCTGCTGAACCAATTTTACTTTTACGAATGCTAGTAAATACACGTACCAACACTCATCACTACTTAATCTTCACACAACTTGATCTCCACTACTTCACACTTCAATACTCGCCAAAATAAGATTCTTCGCAATCTACCCCACAAGCCACTATAATATACACCACCATCCACCCCAATCTACTAAAAGTATCTCCATCTTATGTTTCTTCCTACTAACCTCCTTTCCCTTCATTTCAAACAATACTTTTAAAATCATTTCCAATTCATCTAACTCTCCGAACCTAATTCGTTCGTTGCAGCACCATGCCGACACGAAACAAATCCGACCTCAACTTTCGCCGTGTCTCTGGCGACGAAGTGATTTAACCGTCCCAATTTTATACTTTGCTGGATCCAGCTTAAATTTCAAACAACTGTGGAGACATTCTGTAGTCTCAACCTCACACACACCTCCAAGAAAAAAAAAATAGTCGGGAAAATCCCCAACGGGTTTCACCGAGTAATTTTAAACACCTTAATTCCACATCTAACTATCTGATACCTCGGAAGTGTGAGTGCAGCCGTCACTTACATTTTAACCGGGTGAGAGTAACTTAAAAAAAATTTAGTTAAATCCCTGAGAGAAATACTGGGGAACACCAAAATAAATAAATAAATAAATAAATAAACTTTTAAATAAATTGAGATCTTTTACCCCCAGAAACTCCGAGACCCTTACTGAGCTAATACCAGAATTACAATAGGATTAACAAACGTCTTCCTGTTATGCCAGGAAGGCAAAATCTTAATTTTAAACTGTAGTTGAGCTTGGTGTTACAAAGCAAGTCGCTTTACAATGCGACATTCGAGTTGAACAGAAAATTTAAAAGTTCGGTAGGAAAAAAAAAAACTGATGCTTCACAAAAAAAAAAAAAAAAAAAAAAAAAAGTCTTTATTAAAAAAAATAATCCTTGTAGCGACTTGGATAAGAATGGTAGACCCAAACGAGCACAGGAGATGACTAAACGAAGATCAGTATTAATTAGCTTCATATATCAGAATAAGGTGGCTAGGAAGAAAAACGGTAAGGAATGCAGATTGAAGACCTGGGACATCAGAATACGCAGACATTCTGTATCCGTTTAAAAGAGCTATCGTTCCCAGATCAACACTTGCGATAGAATTTTAGGAGACGTCAGACAGCAGAGTAATACTTTGGACATCAGATTAGATTGAAAGAACTGGCCATTTGGAGAGTTTCTAAAATGAAAACTTGTACAGTATAAAGGAGTATACGAAGTTAAACTGCAGTTTGCAGACAGATAATCGAGACAGTTTGTCTCTAAAGACATGCAAATAGTTTATATACAATAATTATTTCCCTCCTGTGCTATAGCATGACGGAAGTCGAAAAACTAATTTGTTAGTATTTTTATAGTTAAAAGTTAAGCACGATTGATGTTTATAGTCAAAAAAAAAAAAAAACATTTCCCCACTCTGAAGCATATATACAGAGAAAATTTTTGGATATACAAAAGTTTACAATTACCAAATTTCATTTTATATATACAGAGACATTATTTATAGAAATAAAAAAAGAAGGGAGGAATTTTTACAAAGGGTTAAGAAAAATATTTTAGATTACCCGCTCTGCAGGTGATGGCGAAAAGGTAATAGAACTTAACTCAAAATAGATATTAAGTGAAAACAAAAATGCTGACATTGAAGCGCAAACATGAATTTCAATCTGAAAGTTCATGAACTAATTTAAATTTTGCATTTTTAGCTTGGGAAAGTCCAGTACTTTCATAACAGTTCTAAAATATAAAGTCACGAAAAGGCTTCGAAACATGTCAAACATTTCGTGCAGCCCCGACAGAAATGCAATTGTAACTAGAAAAAACAAAAACAAAAACTGTATCACCTGATTTAAGTTTGGATCTGTAACGTCAGAGGTCTTGGTGAAGCTGCTCGTTGTACTCGTCCGCTATGCCACATGGTTGAAGACTTTCAGAACGGGATCTAGGGTTATCCCAAAACGCGCGGACAAACGCTTGTTCGTCAGATGATTCATATGGAGGAGCCTGTTGTCGGAGTCTGGCTTGATGCCGGGTGTTGAATGGGTGCTGTGGAGAGAGCTGGTCCGTGCGGACCAGGTCAGGAGCTGACAAAAATTTGTCCATGTGTCGTCCGCTAGCTAAGGAAGAAGGTGGAGGTCTTTTTGAAACACTTGCATTTCTCTTACGTTGGAAAGAGTCGGTATGCACTGAATCAGGAACTGCCAGTAGCTTATGTGGTGGATGTGTTCCAGAAGAATTTGAGGACGTGAATTGAGGGCGTTCTAAAAACTTGTTCCAGTCTTTCTTCTTTTTACCCTGCGGTATAAGAGAACTATTAGAAAAAGAATAGTCACGTTTGCGACCAGTTTGCCTATGAAATTTCACATTTGAAAAAATTGATGAAACAGTCCGAGATCGCTTTTGTGCGACGGGTCTGCTAGCACTAGACTGATCAGTGGAAGTGCCCTAAACAGACTGTTCGGGTGTTGTAGGAGTAGGTAGATTATCAGCAATAAAAGAATCAGGAGCACTGAAAAGGAGCGTAAAAGAATCAGGAGCTGGTAGGTGAGGTTTGGTGTAAAGACGGACTGTTCGTCAGATGGATTTGAACCCGGCACGCTATCACTATCAAGAGTTTCAGCATATAATTGAGTTCGCTCTTTAACTATTCCTATCTGATTGATGTTAATTGTTGTAGAGGTGCCGTTAAAATCGATTGTGAGATTAATATTCTCAACTTTTAAAACAGAGAAAGGCCCAATGAATTTTTGCCCAAATTTAGCTACTTTAGCAACTTTCTTTGTGCTAAGAAAATGTGATTCTAGGAGTATTTTATCTCCCACTTTTACTTCTAAAATTCTACTCTTTAATTTATAATATAGACCTTGCTGTTATTGAGCTTTTTTCAAATTTCTCTGAACTTCCGGTAGCAATTCTTCAATATTTCGCGCAATAAAATGAGATGAATTTTGCTGGACTAATACCAGTTTTTGTAAGGGGTCAGAATCTTTCTGCCCAAAAATAATTCAGCGGGAGATTTTCCTGTTGCATCACTAAACGCTGTACGAATCGCATAGCCAAACTGATAGAGAAACTCATCCCAATTTTTATGATTTTGACCAATAAACGTCGCAATCATATTAATTTAAGTTCTATTAACACGTTCAGCCTGATTAGCTTGCGGCCGATATGGAACAGAAAACACGTGTTTAATTCCGAGTTTGTCGCAAAGTGCCTTAAAGACATTACTTATAAATTGTGAACCATGGTCCGTTACAATTTGAAGGGGGGCCCCGTAACGATAAATACAACTATTAAAGAAGGCAGTGGCCACTGCTTGTGCCGAAGCTTTACAAAAAGGCACAAATTCAACCCATTTACTAAAATAATCCACCATAACTAACACATAAAAAAATCTATTAGGTTTAGAGAGAGGGTAAGGACGGATTAAGTCGAGTCCAAGAATTTGATTTGGAAAATCAACTTTAATAGGAATTAATTTACCGCTCGGCTTTATATTTTTATAATTATATTGCTGGCACAAGCGACAACTCTAAACATATACATTAAAAAACTTCCTCATTTTAGGAACGTAACAGGCATCCTTGAGCTTTTTATAAGTTTTCCTAATGCCCAGGTGCCCCGAAATTGGAGAGTCATGAAATTCAAATAGGATGGCTTGACGAAGAGATTAGGGAATTACAACTCGTAATTCGCCATAAGATGATAATAATTTTGAATAAAAAAGCAAGCCATCAATTAAAGAAAAGGATTGGGACCAGTTTAAGGCAATGGCTGATTCAATTATTGAAACTGACTCAGCATCTTCTAAATACTTATAGATTAATCCAAATTCGGGATCATTTTCCTGTTATTTGATTAATTGAACTCTCGAATTTAACACAGATGCTGGCATAAGCGCTAAAGCTACTTTTTCCTTATCAGATACGAAATTATCGTTTAAAGTAGTTACTAGATTTGTAGAAGCACATTGGTTTAATTGTTCACTTTCAATTCCTTTTACACGAGTTTCAGTTACATTTGATAATTTTTCGGATTTAACCGGTTCAGCATGTAAATGCGAATTATGAATATATGAAGCTTTAACAGTAGAATTTAAATTAACATTCTTTTCATTTAAAGCAATTGATAGGGATTGATTTACACTATTAGATTCAATCATATTTTCTTGAATTGGAGTAGTACGTGAAAGAACGTGAGCTACGATATTGGCAGAACCAGGGCGGTGTTCAGTGTTCATATTAAAGTTAGATAACTTAAGAGTCCATCGAATCATGCGAGGGGAGAGATTCTTTCCAGTTGTTAACCGAGTTAATGAAGCATGGTCCGTAACAACTGGTACTGGAAGGTGCGTAAAATATAGACGAAATTTTTGCAGTCCCCAAAGCACTGCTAAACATTCACATTCAGTTACTGGGTAATTTTTTTCTGCAGTATTTAGTGTTCGGGACGCATATGCGATTGGGCGGCCTTCTTGGCTTAAAACGGCACCAATGCCATAGGAAGAAGCATCATTTGGTACTTGAAATTTTATATTATAATTAGGATGAGCTAGTACAGGAGGAGCGCTAAGTATAGTTTTTAACTTATCAAAGGCGTCTTGTGCTTCATTTGACCAGTTAAATTTAATTGTTTTCCTTTTGAGTTTAATGAGTAGCTCGCATATGTGAGCAAAATTAGGTATAAATTTGCCATACCAGGCACACATGCCTAGAAATCTAGAAACTTGTTCGGAATTTGTAGCGGGGGGGGGGGGGCATATTTAAAACTGGCTGAACTTTTTCATCATCTACAGAAATACCAGCAGGCGTTATTTTGACACCTAGATACTTAATTTCCTGTCGTGCAAAATGGCGTTTAGAAGAATTTAAAGTTAATCCTGCATTTTGCAGTAGAGTAAAGATAGTTTATAAATGATTTAAATGCTCGTTGTAAGATGAGGACGTGATAATTATATCCTCGAGATAAACATGTACGAATTTATTCAAAACAGGTTTAAGTATAGTTTCCATCGCATTTTGGAATTTTGCAACTGCCCCTGAACATCCGAAAGGCATTCGTTTAAAACCAAACGTGCCGTTTTTAGTTATAAATGCTGTTTTTGATATATCAGCGGGTTTCATGGCAATTTGGAAGTAACCCGATGTCAGATCGAGAGTAGACATAAAATTGGTCGTCGTAATATGTGCTAACAAATCATGAATTATAGGCAAGGGATACTGAGGATATTGTGTAATAGAGTTGAGCTTACGATAATCTATAGCAAATCTCCATGCCTCAGGATCGGTAATAGGTTTACCATTTCTCTTACGACATAAAACAACAGGAGATGCATAAGAAGAAGTTACAGACATAATAATATCGTTTTTCAACATTTTTTCAATATGCCAATTTATAATATCTTGTTCGGCTTGATCATAACGATAAGGTTTAATAAATACTGGTTTATTAGTTCCAGTGTCAATTTCATGGCAAACAACATGAGTCAAGCCAGGTGTATCAAAAAATAACTGTTTAAAGTGATTAAGAAAATTAACAAAATCAATTTTTTCAATATGAGTGAGGGCACTTTCCTCAAGATTATCAATTAACTCCGTCGGCTCGACAGGTTTAGAATTTAACTTAGAATCATCAATCTGTAAAGATTTACTGGCAAAATTTATTTCAACGTTATTTGCTTTCATAAAATCTAACCCTATATTACAGGGATGCTGAAGATTTTCGATGCCGTAAAAAGGTTAATTAACACTTAAATTATGAATTTTAACATTCAGGCGAACTTCGCCTCTATTAATACAGGACTGGCCTTGAGCCGTTGTAATATTTAAATTTGTCCGCTTTAAAGATTTAAAGGCAAAATACTTATTATAAGTTGCATATACTAGAAAGGAACGTTCAGCACCAATGTCCCAATAAGTAGGTATTAAAACATCATGCAGTATTGCATTTAAATTAGGGAGGTCCACCGGACTGATACAAATTGTGTCTAAACATATGGAGGTGGTTAAGTCATTCAGTGGCTGTTTACCCTCTTCACAAGAGCCACTTACTCGTTTAACTGACGATTCTGGTTAATACGAGAGTTACGAAAATTTCTGTTATTTCTATCAGTACGAGAAAAATTTTGAGACTGATTTTGATTACAACGATCGTTCCGAGAATTTCGAAAGTTATAACGCCTTGGTTGCGGCGATTGACGTGCTTTTTGATAGCTATTGAAATTTTGAGGGGGGGGGGGTGAAATTTTCACGCCTAGAATTTTGCAGATTTCCATTAACACGCTGGCGATTAAAGTTATTTTCTGCCCTTTAGGGTGACGTTCTTGGTACTTAGATAAGGTTTGAAACAGGCTGTCGTAAGAAGTGACAGCTTTCAGGTCAAGATAATCTTGAATAGGAATAGTCAATAGCGGGGTTTTAATTTCCATTGCAGCGGCAAAAGATACAACTAAATCCAGCTGCTTTATAATGTCTAATTCACGTAACAAAAATGTTATAGGTTTATCATAAAATGACATTTTAGTCGTGTAAAGTTCTTGACGAAGTCTGGTTTTATCAGCGATAGGAGAGAATGAACTCTTAATTTTAAGTTTCAAATCTTCATATGTAGGATTTTGGCCTAAAGCTCTAGTGCCTCTAGAGCTAGTGCCAGTATCGTACCAGATTTTAGCATCTCCTTTTAAGGAGTATTTTAATAAATTAAATTTAGCCGCTTCATCAATTTTAGATAATATGAAGTACTCATCGATTTCAGTACAGAATTGAGTAACATCATTTGATCCCGTAAAATATACCCGAGAGTGGGGGGGGGGCGAGCGTTTGCGGCCGCCACAGTGAGGTTTGCGTTGATGCAAACTCCATCTTAATTAATTACTTAGATAGCTAAATGGATAAGTAAAGAGAGCGCGAGACTTGAATATAACAATAAATAAGAGTTTTATTTGAACAGATTAATGTGAGGGAGGTCTGGCAATCAAGCTAGCTCAGTCAGCGTATTTAATTATTTTATCAAAATATATGTATCAGAACTTAAATTAGATAATTCTAAATATCTCACCCCAGCAACAGTCGAAGGTGTAGTGACGGATGCACTCTTTAACTCCGCTACCGTGACTTCACTGTGGATCAGAGGATTCCCTGCTGAACCCACTTTACTTTTACGAATGCTAGTAGATACGCGTACCAACACTCATCACTACTTAATCTTAACACAACTAAATCTCCACTACTTCACACTTCAATACTCACCAAAATAAGATTATTCGCAATCTACTTCACAAAATTCACTATAATATACACCACCATCCACCCCAATCTACTAAAACCATCTCCATCTTATACTTCTTCCTACTAACCTCCTTTCCCTTCATTTCAATCAATACTTTTAAAATCACTTCCAATTCATCTAACTCTCCGAACCTAATTCGTTCGTTGCAGCACCATGCCGACACGAAACTAATCCGACCTCAACTTTCGCCGAGTCACTGGCGACGAAGTGATTTAACCGTCCCAACTTTATACTTTCTGGATCCAGCTAAAATTTCAAACATCTGTGGAGACGTTCTGTAGTCTCAACTTCACAATCTAAGTTTTTTAAATAGCAATTATAATATTTTTAAAAGACAACAGACAATACAATTCTTTAAAAAAAATTGCAAAAACAAAATTTATTATACCGATGCCTTATATAAGACTATGTTCTATCCATGAATGCAATAATAATTGTTTAAAATGATGTATTATATATTATATATGATCTTTTAAACATAAAGTCAATAATAAAAATCTACTAAGAAAATTAAAATATAATTACATTGAATTTATATTTCATTTCGTTTGACACACGTCTAAAATAAAAAATACGTATTAATTAAAAGCAATGGCAGATTTAACATTTTAGCAGCAAAATTTCACAAATTTGTTGTGACACCTTAATGCCACAAAAGAAAAGTAAAAAAGAAAATATAATGGCAAAGTACTAAAAAGTTCAAAAAAGAAATGTATATAAGAACTGTATCAAAATGAATGTTACAAATGGGATAGGACACTGGTGTTTCAGATGTGTCCTTCACTTCTTCTTCTCGAAAAATGAACAGTAAGAAAAAAAAAAAAAAAAAGCTTGAGTTTTTCTTTTTTTTCCTTTTCATTTAACTTGATGTGCAAAATATAAAAAAGTGAAATAATACTAATCGATTAATGAATAGAAAGAACTATTAACGTATAAACAAAAAAAATTCACAGCCATAAATGAAAGAGTTAGAAAAAGACATCCGCATAAAGAATTATAAGCAATTTTATACAGTGATACGTATTATACGGTGAATAAATTAATTTTATACTTCTACATTTAATTCATTTCTATCGGTAAATTAGTAAACAATTCGCAATGTATGTGTTGATTTTTGCCTTCTAAATAATAATAATAATAATAATAACAATAATGAGATGAATATAAAATAGTAAAGCTCACAACTTTAATTTAAAAAGAAAATCTATTCTAAGTTATCATAAATATTATCAAGATTTTGAATTAAAATATAAAATAATAGGCGGTAGCCCCCCTCACACAGAACTATTTATCATATAAAATCTGTCGAAGCCTAATTTGAATTAATTAACATAGGTTTACATAACAGTACTCGTTACCTTACCTATTAATCTCCAACCTGTATTTATAGTATTAAATTTCAGGGTAAGAGAAAGTCGTGTGAGTGACACACCAGATTATTATTATTATTTTTTTTTTTTTTTTTTTTTTTTTTTTTTTTTACACGAGAAATTAAATTTCTGTCCCGTGTGACAAAGGAGCGAATTAATGTATTTGTATTACCTTCATTCCGGCATTAATACATTATAAAGCTTAAATGTAAAGAAATTTTAATGAAACATATCTGAATTTTAATGAAAGATATAACTAATGAATAACAGACTTATTCAACACCAGATAATGCAAGTGATAACTAATTTGAAAGTGATGATTTTTTTAAAAATGTTTTGTTTGCTACATTTGTACTTAGATAATAAATAATCTAGATCAATTAAAAAACAGAATGTTATCAATTCAAATAATGGTATAATGAAAGTCTTTCGTATCACTTCTATTTATTAAACAAAAATTGCTACTTTTAGAAATTAAACACTGATAATACTTCATTAAAAAAAAAAAAAAAAAAAAAAGACGTATATTACAGTTTTTTAATGTATTGTAATGAACTATGCCTTCATTTTGTTTTTGCTACTCACTAATAATCGTTGCATATTTCCTAAAAAAACATTTAAAGTCTTACTCTTCATGTATTTTTCACTAATTCACATAACATTTAAAATAAAAAGAAATTCTTAGTATCACTAGACATTTTAAATGTATCAATTTGCATAAAATGTTTTTTAAATATCCATTAGTCTAAAAATATTTCTAAAATCCCCTTTTAACATGTTGTAAAATCTCGTACTTAGATAATTATTTTTTTTTACTTTCTACTGCATTAAATAAAACACGCTTAGAGAGCATAATTCAATTAGATGATACATTCAAAAACTGCTCTTAAAATACGTACATTAAAATATCCATTCTATTTAAGTTTGAAAATAATAATAATAATAAGTTACAACTCACAAGTCACAAATACTAAAATATATTTTCATAAAAAGATATATATATATATATAAAAGAATATATATATATATATTCATAATATATATATATATATATATATATATATATATATATATATATTTCCAGCGCAAATGAAATAACAAACATTTACATAATAATTCGTAAATATAAACAACTGACTAAAAGTAGTTAATTGATGGTACAATGAAAAATGTGCCACACACACAAAAAAAAAGGGATATTCATTTGTAACTGAAGCAAAAAGAGAAAGTAAAATTTGTAATTAAAAAATACATATATTCTAAAAATTTTAATTTTACGAAACTTATTTATAGTTATTCCGAGTGTATATATTACCAAAAAAAAAAAAAAAAAAACTAAAACTGGTATGAAACAACCAACCAATTTCCATTACTTACTGTTATATATATTATATGAACATTTTGAAGATAATGTCATCAGAAAATATAAAATTGACCTAACAGAGTAGACACTTAAAAATTTCCCGGTAAGAGAAAGCTGGTACATGTGTTAAGACATATAAAATACTAGCAGACCCGGCCACGCGTTGCTGTGACTAAGTTATACGTTGAATTATACGGCTGTAAACTATTTAGTACAGTCAAATTATTATTTACGAACAAAGACGAAAACGTTGCAGCCGATGTAAAATCCCACAGGGTTGAGATTTGAAACTTAGGTCAAAATTTGGAAGCGATTGATAAAAATTTTCGTAGTGTTGATATTAAGCACAAATTAATTTTATTGTAGGGTCCTATAAATTTTAATGGAGAAGTGATATATATTATTTCCAATGCTACTTTGGATAAAATTGCTAAAATGATTAATATATAAATTAAATTCTATTAAAATTCTATTAAAATAAAAGTATAAAAGAAACAGACGATTTTAAAATCAATTTTTATGGAGGAGTGAAATATAATATATGCTATAATGGATAATTTTACTATAAAATGACCTCATCATTTTAAATATTTTAAAGAGGGCAACAGCTGTAGTTATAAAAAGGAAAACAATAAGGCTAAACCAGAAAAATAAGTAAATTTGATAAATATTTTAAAACTTTAAAATTGGAAATCTTATGAAATATTGGACATTTAAAGTAAATACATGTATCATTTTAAATAGAAAAAGATTTTGGAAAAGTTTAGTGTATTTTAACGAAGTGATGAGAAGTTTTTGAGTATGTTAAAATTTTAATAGTAAATTCAAGTTAATAAAGATGGGAAACATTGAGGATTAAGATAAGAATAATTATAAGATAAAAAAAAAAAAAAAAACTTTTTATATACTATGCTTTTCAATTTTAATATACTAATAATATACTAATTAAAAAGAAAATGATAAATATTCTATCATAGTTTGAAGTCAAATTTGTTTTCAAATGTCTAAATAAAATATCTGATGTAAGATACTAATATTTTGCAGCGGGATAGATTTCATTTCTGTCATCCTTGGCGAAAACAAAAGAATATCGCCAAATTATCTGGCGAAAATATTTAATTCCTTTCAAAAATCATGGTTATTTTAACAACTTATATTAAAAGAGTAATGAATAATATGAAACAGTATTTCGTACAATACATATTGCATGTCATACATACGTACAATGAATAATACATATTACATTTCGTACAATACATACATCTGGCATGTATATTTTCGTGTTACGCTTTTGATCGCCAAATAATAATAATAATAATAATAAAAGCCAAGGGCGACAGAGTTTTGAAATTTAAAATTAAAATTTTGTCAATTTGACAGCAAAATAATTCAATCTAACACCCGCGATAACTAATACATATCTATACCCAAATATAAGGATTAAAATCGGGAAATAAATTTCCTCGATTTTTAATAATTTCTTACAAAAAATCCAGTGGGCAATTAACATAGGAAATCTTTTTCTTGGCTGCACAGACGGTCAGTGAGTCACACTTCGCTTGCGTATAGAACTCATAGATATAGTATAGCATATATAGAATAGAGTGATCATTGGGGAGAAAAAAGTTATTCCTTTTCATTTGGGAAAAGACGACGTTTTTACCAAAATATGGCCGTCTTTCCCCGAGTGAATACACACGGGAATACATACTAATATTTTAGCAAATAAAATTTATGAATAATTTATTTGCTAAAGGGGAATGGAAGACTCCAGATACAGTTTCAAATTCATATTTCTTTCTTTCTTTTCTTTTCTTTTTTTTTTTTTTCAATACCACTTAATGGCTGTTTCTAAAGCTTTTATTTTTTTTTTTTTTCGGCATCAAAAATCTTTGTACGATAACATGGGGATGAGAGATCTATATATATTACTATATCTATGATAGAACTACATTAGCACTTTATCAATGTGTATAAAATCTTTAAATTGATTATGACGTCAATTTTCGTGAGATGCATAATTTAACTTTTTATAATTTTTTAACGTTCACGTTTGATTAAATGTATTTATTTTTATGTCGAAAGAAAATGGACTCGTATTTTTTTTTTTTTTTTTTTTTTTTTTTGTGGCAACAATTAAATTAATGGAACTCACAGATATTTTGGAGCAACTTTAATAAAGGTCTATAATTAACAAATAATTGCAATAAAACAATATTGTGACAATAAATTGAGATTAAAAACTATCCTATCTCTCAAATTGGACCAAACTGCACACAGTGTGCGAAATTCCATTAAAATCGTTTCCTTAGTTTAGGAGTTTACCCCGGATAAACATCGTGACACGTAATTTATATATATATATACAGATGAAGCACAAATAAGTAAAAAACAGGATTAATTTCACTGTATTATCTTCATTATAATATGAATTCAATTTACACTTCAGTCTAAGTAACACGTGGCCGGCTATGCTAACACCAAAAATTTAAAAAGTGGAAATAATTGAATTATACGAAATTTATTAATAGGTTAAAAAGTTGAAGATTCTTTGTGTAGATGGCAGCACCAAATATATTTCAGCTTTCATTTTCATATGAAACAGAGTAATTGCTCCACGCTCTACTTTCCCCGTTTCATTTTTGAAAGGAAATATGAAAGTTGAAAGTAATCTGTTACAAATAAAGACTGTAAATATTTTGAGGAGAATTTTATAGCGTCAACAACACGTGGTAATTATGCTGTTAAAATGTAGCTTATATGACACGTTCGTAGATTTACCATAGCAGCGCCATCTGTTAGAATCATTTGGAGTTAACAGATAATTGTGACTGTCAAATAATAACAGACAAATAATTAGCAATAAATTAAAATTGCGACTATAATTTGAGATTTAAACTATCCTATCTCTCAAGTTGGATCGAACTGCACATGGTGTGCGAATTTTATTATAATCGGTTAAGTGGTTTAGGAGTCCATTGAGGACAAACATTGTGACACGAGATTTATATATATTAAGATAGTTTACGCAGCGAGTTAAAAAATACGGGAAAAAAAAAGCGGAAGAGACATTTTTTTGAAACACTAATTTTCTAGATCTAAAATTGATCAACTAAATAAGGATGACTCTTAGTTTTACTATAATAATAATATAATACGTGAGAAAGGATATCTAAAATGTGTTTATGTAACAATAACTTTTAAGAAAATCGTTAGAGCTGTTTTTGAGGTAACGGCTTTTACCAAAACTTGGCGTACTTAATTGTTAACCGGAAAACAACAATTACATACGAAGGCATACGTAAAAGGAGGTTAATATGGCGAGTTTGAAAAAAATCCGGAAGCTGTTCTTAAAGGAATGCACTTGCGAGACCTGAAATTCAAGTAATTATACAGGACGCTTATCAATTTTCCTGAACTAACCAACTAATTCACACGAAAGGACATCTAAAAAAAGTTTTATATAACAGTTTTGTAGGAAATTGTTAGAGCCGTTTTTGAGATGCGGATTTACTCTTCCACTTCCGGTTTCCGATCTAACACGTCCAATTTTTCAATTTTAGCAAAGTTTGTGGAAAGCATCTGTACAGCAGATCTGTTTCAATTCTAAAATTTCGTGGTTCTATCTTTATTAATTTCGGAGATATGATAGTCAAAAGGTCCCCCCCCCTCACACACACACACACACACACACATACCCACACTGACCATTGTTAAAAACCACTTTTTGGACTCAGTAGACCTTAAAACATGTAAATAAGGTGAAAACTCGAAATCGAATTTACCTACGGTAGTCGGGTAACTGAAGTAAATACTGATATGGAAGTATCTTGTGCATCTGATTAAGTCTTAAAAATTAGTGAAATCTATTCTTAAATTTAAATAAATAAGATTTCTTTTATTAACATTTACCGAAGGTCATTTCCCTCTGTAGGAAAATCACTTTGAAAATAATTTTTTTTAAATATGAAAGGCCGAATTGTTTTATGCAATGGGCTTACAATGGATAGTCCTGGTTTTAAACTATACATTCTTCTCCGATTTTTCGTAAAAGTAAACTTTTTTTAACATTATTTTGTTAATTGTATCCCGAATCTGTTGTTCTATACACGAATTTCCGTGAATGTTTTAGCTTATTGCTGTTGTTGTAAGATCTAGTGATTGTCATGTTTCTTCCGGGAACTTTTGTGTATTGTGATGAAACTATTTTCTATGATCCTTTTCAAGATATGAACAATTAACAATTTATTTTAAATATTTTAATCATTTAAATAAATTCACAACTCATCCACACCATCAGTGGCCGAGATGTTCTGCTCTCAAAGCTTGTAGATTTAAAGTACCGGATTTGATCCTTAGTCGCGTTTTTCGGGCTAGCTGTTCGGAGTTTTCCGTGGTTTTCACTACATCCTGCGTAAATACGCGATAAGATCCCTTAAAAGATCCCCATGTAGTTGACTCCCTTACAGGCCTAGGACCCTAGTGCACGTCAATTTTTCTTAACCCTAACACCAACACTGGTACCACAACCTAATTTTATACAATTTCTATTTTCGATTAAATTTGAACTTCATATGGATAAATTCTCCAGTTAAATATCTAAACCAACTGCCGGTCAAGAAAATCAGATTTTATCAATGCACAAGAATAAAATAAATCGCATTTAATGAATTATTTATAAAATTATATAACTGTTCATTTATGCGCTTTATCGTTTTCTTTTGTTGAACAGACGCTTAAACAAATGGATTCCAGTAGAACAGAGCGAAATTTTGAAAACAGGTTAAAATTAGCATATTGATTGAGGTTACAAATATGTATGCTTTTATGGAAAACAGAATTTGGAACTAATACTTAGGAATGAAGTCTATTAAATAGAAGCAAATTATTGAAAGATATATGCCATTTACAAGTAAAAAGTTTCAAATGTTCTCTATAAAATAGGAACAAAACACTATACTTCATTTTTTTTTTAATAAACTTGTAATTGTTTTTCATTCTCTTAATACAATTTTTTATGTATACTGTGCTAGAATGAAATAAAAACTAGATATAAGAATACAACCAGATTGTAGATTATAAATCCCATGCAATTACATCTAGTAGTTTTCTTTTTTTTTTTTTTTTAGAGCATTGAAATTACAGCAAAACTTCTGCAGTCAAAAGTAAGTTTGATATAACAAATTAAAACGCTTTTTGGTAGGAAAAAGCGATGTAGATAAAAATATATTGTGGAATAATATCTAAAGATAAAAAATTGCAACGACAAGTATGCCAATAGAAAATGCTTTACAGCAGCGAAGAAATATAACTACGAAAACAGTCAAATACTGAATCGAAATTAAAATAAACTTTCAGGTTATTTTGCACAAAAAGATAAATAGAGATTTATTACATTTTTATGTGATAAAAATTCATCTAATAGTAAAACTATTCACCATCACAGCTGAAACCCGTTCATCACATAGCCAAATGATTACCCTTAGGCGTCTATTTGCCAGAGGCCAGATTCGAATCCCGTTAGTAGTTCGTATTTCATCTTAAGAAGTAAATTTGGTTCTAATATGCCTTGTATGCGATATATGACTGTAGAGAGACAAGCCAAACCTAAATCCGATTGTTCATGCTCCAATCTTGCAACAAAACCATTTTGAATGAGAAATGAAATAAAATATTAGATCAAACCAACAAGGAAACCAGAGAGAAAAATCGAAAAAATCAGAGTAACGACATGTCAAGCAATCACACAAGTAATCACAGCATGTTGCCATTAGGCCAATGATATTAAAAATAAACAATAAATTCCCTACAAACATCGATTAATCGATAAAGAAATATATATATTTAATATGTGTGTAATTTGTAATTTGTAATGTGTGTATGTTGTAAGAACTCCACTTGAATTAAATTTATCACAGCTGTTTTTTTTTTCAGCTACGCTAGTCTAAAGGTACGCTAGTCTAAAATGAATGAAAAATAAAGCTGTCTTTAAATATATTTAAATATTTTTCTATTTTTATGGAAATGAATAACATTTCAAAAAAAATCGAAAGTTGGGTCTCATATATATACCTACACATATATATATATATAATACATATTAAAGGTGCACCTGCAGTATCACCATGCTAAGTTACGTACCTGTGTTAAATATTTTTGGCCAAAAATTTGCAAAAATAAAAAATATAAAATAAAGAAGCATTTTAAACTCTCAAACTTTATAGAAAAAAACATTAATAGTTATTATTAACTCAATAACACAAATTGTAATTACAGTATTTCTGCATCTTCAACAATCAAGTTTGCTTTCCAATTTGTAACAGTTGTTGAACAATATTAGTAATTAAGAAAATTCTCTAATTGAATAAACCCTTTTTTTTTCAAAGTACTTTAATTAACAGTTAGAAATAATGTTTTCATGTTTTGAAAGTCATTAATGAATTTACAAAGATCAAGGAAAAAAATATAAAAACGCATTAAAATCTTCCATTGTTCACCCGATAAACAATAAAATAATATCCAGTTATAAAAACAACGTATAATTTCCTCTGTTTATTTTTTAAAGAAAAACGATCTAAAATCCATTTAGAGAATGTTCCGGTGCTGTGAAAGTTTTTTTTCAAAGAGAGAGAGAGAAAAAAAAAAAAAACTAGCGTCATATTGCAGGAAGTTATTTTCTGCACGTTACTAAAAAAATAGAGTAAATTTGCTTATGCACATTTTTTTGGCTTTTTATCTTTTGAAAATACTTTATTCCACCATGTTTTACATTAGTGAATATTTTATCTACTACATCATTGCATTATGCAAATACTTACAAATGATATCCATTTAAAAACTACTTACATTCCTTTCCATTTTCTCTTTTCTTTAATGTATTTTAATTTTTGTTACGTTAAAGACTAGTTTTTTTTTTTTTTCTAATAATTATATAAAATTCCACAGATATGACTTTTAAAAAAGAAGAAAAGGTATATAATCAATATATATATATATATATATATATATATATATATTAAATTTCTAATAAATTGTATTTTGTGGTTCTATAACTGGGTTCCGATGAAATTTCTAAATTGAGTGGTCCTATAGTAAGCCCACAATTTGTTCCCATTTTCTAGAGACAGTCTTTAATTTGAAGGCATTTTCTAAGTTTTAAAATAATGTAGAAAGTTAATTATATATCATGGATGTTTATCTTTTAGTCCTTATTTATTAAGAATAAAAACACATATATCTGTAATAGGGTAATTGTAGCTATTTTTAACGTTTCTATATTATAAAAGCACTCTGATCTGGTCAACCTATCCCACAGTGACAATTTTTTTTTTTTTAATTTACTGAACATCTCTGAAATTAAAGTTATTTACTGATATACAACTGAAGATAATTTAATCAATTTGTACAAAGAAGTAAAAGAAGTAAATAGAATGTTCCATTTGCTATTTTTGGTATTAATATTAAAAAAAAAAAAAAGACTTTATAACAATTTGAACTGCATAATTATTCTCTATCTAGTGATTTTTAAAAAAGAAACTGTCATTAACTGCATTTGTTGTACGTAAATTACCTATTTATATGCAAACATATTCATTATCTGGGCGGAATCTTACTCTTTACTGTACCTAAGCACAACCTGACTCGATATAAAATTCTGGTTAACTAATCACCATTATAATTATTTCTCCTTTATCCGCTTGTATTATAAATGTTTCTTTATCAACATGATACTCAACCAGCTAGTATATGAATTAATTAGGACCTAAAATTATTTCAAAGCTTTTATAAACTTATCTCCAATATGTGTTTCTATTTAAATAATGCATGTTTATCATAATGTTAATGTAATGCTACAACTAATATACCAAAATCCTTTCATAAGGCTTTGTTTACTAAGATAAGAGAAAAATTTAATTAAAATATTTGAATAGATTTTTCTAAATCAACTATCAGGAAGCAACATATTCAATAAATGTGCAGCAATTTAATTTACATTCATTTTCCCTAAATATTTATGTTATACGTGAATTTAGTAAACTGTGTTATATATATATATATATATATATATGATTTATTTAAAATTTTTCTAATAATATTTCGGATTAGCCAAATGATACGAATATTCATGGATATTGTCGGGAATCCCCCGTTCATTCTTCTGCTTTCAGAGCAAATGCCTTTCCAGACAGACGGGCGCCTCTTTTTCGAGAAAGGTGCTTTTTAGAATCAGAAGCAGAACAGAAAGGACCTGGAACTGAGATGGGGCTACGTTAAGATCGTTGTATTTACACAAGCCCCGGTCCTAAAACAGAACTATTAAATTTAACAGAACAATCAAGACTTTTAAAGAAGTAGAATTAATATTTTGAACTATTAGAACATACAATTTTAATGATAAGAAAGACTTTAATATTTAATTGTAAATACTGTAGATAGTTTTTGTTCTGTTTTCGTTTTCATTTTAAGTGTATGCTAACAAAGCATTAAAATTCTGTTTTCATATTTAAGAAGTGCTACGTTCATCGAGTTTAGTTTCTTTAATGGATGATAGTTGCCCCATCCACATCCGGACCTTTGGATTAGAAGTTTTCAGGTGAGATCCATCCATATTTTATTATTTAGAAGAATAAATATATTATCAGAAAATTTAAGTAGTAACTGTAAGAAAAGAGTTAAGATTTGAAATATGCTGTATCGGGTCAGTAAGAAGAATAAGTTTTAGATCAGAAATCTGGTACAGCAATATTTTGTGACATCCCATACACGGGATGTGGGCAGCTATTATTTATAATTATTTATAATTGAATCCATTATTTATAATTGAAAAGATAGATAATATTATAAAATTTTAAATTTTTGTATTTATTATGGCTAATTTAGTAATAGCCAAAAAAGAGAGAGCTGTCATAAGAGACAGTATTAATAAATTTATAGAGAAATTAAAAACTTTATGTGATGATATAGATCCAGATGCTGTAGATTTAGAGGAAACTATAGAATTATTAAATGAAACTACTATAGAATTAAAGAGTAAAGATGCAGAGATTAAACATTTAACTCAAGAACTCCAAATAGAAACCGAATTAGAAATGGCAAATGAATATCGTGAAAAAATAATTACTTGGTGATTTCGAGCCAACAGAAAATTAAAAGAACTAAAGAAAAGTGAAACAAGTATTTCATCAACCGAAATTAAAAGAAGAAATACTTCAAAAGAAGCAATGCACATCAAATTACCACAGCTAGATCCTGTTAAATTTAACGGGAATGCAGCTGAATGGCTGACTTTTTGGTCGTCATTCGAAACGGTTATTCATAACAATGAAAGTTTAGATCCTGTAGATAAATTTAATTATTTGAAATCATTTTTAGCACCTGATCCCTTAAAATGTATGGAAGGATTCTCTGTCACCGCGAGTAATTACATAAAAGTCGTAGATATTTTAAAAGAAAGATATGGCAAACACGACCTCTTAGTAAATGTACATTTGAATAAATTATTAAATATTGCCCCACTAAAACATTCAAGTGACATTAAATCGCTCAGGAAAATTTACGATGAAATCCAAACTAACATTAGAAGTTTAGAATCATTAGATGTTTCTTTGGATAGATACGGCAGTTTATTGTCACCGATATTACTAAAAATATTACCTAAAGATTTAGCATTACAATTTAATATGGAATTTCACGGGGTTAATTATGGCGTAAAAGATATATTATCTTTCTTAAATAAACAACTCGTATCGCGAGAATGCTTAATAACTACCAGACAAGATGACAGCGGCGCTAGTGCCAGTCATTTCTCTCCACGAGTTCAAAGATTATATAATCAAAATCGTAGAGATGTTTTCCCCACCCGCGTTAATAAACTTGATGCTCAGAACCGGAAATTGCCTACTGCTTGTGATTTATTAAATGAGAATAAAAGTGATAGGTGTAATTTTTGCTCAGAATCGCATTTAAGTAACAAATGTGTCAAAACTCGTAATTTACCATTTGATGAAAGATTTAATCTATTGCGAAAGAAAGGATTGTATTATTTATGTCTCCAACCTTCGCATTTAGCTAGACACTGTGTATCAAAAACTTTATGCAAGTTATGTAATCGCAGACATTCAGACATAATGTGTAATGGAAATAAAGATTTGAAACAGGAAATAAGTAATTACGAAAGAAATGATCAATCTAAATTGGCGTTATCGAATCATAATTTACAAGCGAATGTTTATTTGCAGACGTTAATAGTAGCAATTAATAACAGAGATGATAGTAAATCATCATATATTCGGTTAATTATTGACTCCGGATCTCATAATAGTTACATCAGTAAGTTTGCAGCTGATAAGTTAAAATTAAAAAGAATGAATAAAGAAACAATCAGACATGGTCTTTTTGGGGGCATGGAAATGTCAGCTGAACATAATCGTTATGAATTTACGATCGGGAGTTTAGATAATAAGTTTAAGTGTAAAATACAAGCACTAGATCAAGAAAAAATATGCACAGGCGTGAATTTATGTCGCGATGATAAATTAGTAAAACTCTTAGAAAAGGAAGGTGTATATTTATCAGATGTCCCTAGAAATAATAAATCCTGTTTGTACCAGAAAAATCCAGACGAAGTACATATACTTTTGGGAGCTGATATGTCCGCTAAACTGTTCACAGATGACATAAAATATTTTCGAAAATTGGGATTAACTACATTAAGAACTAAATTGGGTTGGACCATTTTGGGCAAGACAGAGGGTCACAAGAGTGAGCAGGACAATTCTTTGGCGGGTCTATCGTTGTCATTAAACGTGTCAAACGCCAGTTTATCAGATTTATGGCGCCTTGGCACTCTAGGAATTACTAATGAAGATAACAAATCGAAACAGGATTTAGAACAAGAATCCAAGAATCATTTTCTAGAAACTGTTAAACGAGATAAAAGCGGTCGATATGAAGTCAATTTACCATGGACAGCTGACCATTCGATTTTATCAGATAATTACTCGTTGGCAGAAAAGTGCCTGTACAGGACGGAAAATAAATTAATCAGATCTGATAGGAAAAAGGAATATGGGGAAATTTTTGATTTCTGGGAAAACAATCAGATTATAGAAGAGGTATTGGACCAGAAAAAGGACAAGGTACATTATTTAGCACACAGACCTGTGGTTAAAGAATCTAGTGAAACCACTAAAATTCGTCCAGTATTTAATGCCTCAGCACACACTAGAAACAGTCCCTCCCTTAATGATTGTTTAACAAAAGGACCAAATCTTGTAGAAATTATACCTAGCATTTTGAATAGATTTCGCAGATACAAGATAGGAATTTCGTCCGATATAGAGAAAGCATTCCTGCAAATTAAAATAACAGAGAAAGATCACGACTTTTTGAGATTTTTTTGGTTTAATAGCGAAAATAAATTAAAAATTTATAGACATTGTCGCGTGGTTTTCGGCCTAACTTCAAGCCCTTTTTTGCTTATGGCAACATTAAATCACCTTTTAGAAAATGTTCCCGAACAATGGCGAGAGACAGCTAGGCTCTTAAGAGATTCCTTCTATTTAGATAATTCCCTCATCAGCCTGAATTCGATTCAAGAAACAGAAAAATTCATATCAGAATCTCAGGGAATTTTGGCTTCGTCACATTTCAATCTGAGATGCTGGCGATCGAATTGGCCCCAGGCTATGATCGACAAAACTGAAGATGAACCGAGGTTTGCTCCCGTGTTAGGATTACTCTGGGATTTGAAAAATGACAGTTTAGTTTGTAAAATTGAAGAACCCTTAAAGATAAGTGAACCCCTTACAAAAAGAAAACTTTTATCAGTTACCCAAAAACTTTTTGATCCTGTGGGATTCACAGCACCTGTCAGTTTAGTTCCCAGACTAATCCTTCAAGAAACGTGGATTCAGAAGGTGAAGTGGGACGAAGAGCTCCCTGAAACTTTAAAACAACAATCTTCTAATTGGCTGAAAGGAATAAATTTTTTATCCCAAATTAAAATACCTCGGTGGCGTAACATTTACCCAGAGAAAGAAAAGAAAACATCATTACATGTTTTTTCTGACGCAAGCAAGCGAGCATATGCCACTTGCGTATTCATAAGAGTAGAGACCTCAGAAGGAATCAAGATCCAGTTAATCAATGCTAAAAGTAGAGTTGCACCTATTAAGGAATTGACCATACCCCGCCTTGAACTGTTATCTTGTCTTATTGGCGCTAGGTTGGCCAAAAATGTGCAAAACGATTTAAATTTACATGTAAATACCATATTTTGGTCAGATTCAACCACTGCTTTAGGTTGGATTAGAAGAAAACAAGAATGGGGTACATTTGTACACAACAGAGTATTAGAAATCCGAAATCTGACCGAAGTTTGCAATTGGAGACATGTACCCGGAAATCTGAATCCCGCGGACCTCCCGTCTAGAGGATGTTCCTTTGAACAACTACAGAAATCGAGATGGTGGGAGGGTCCGAGTTGGCTTTATTTACATGAAAGTGAATGGCCTCAAATAGAAGAAGACCCAAACGAAGAAATCATAAACAGCGAAAAAAGGAAGACAATCCTAAATCTTTTAGATAAAAAAGAAGATAATTTCAGTCGATTTTATCAGTATTTTTCCTCTTACAAGAAAACAGTTAGAACCATTGCCTGGATAAATAGATTTTATCATAATTCGAAGACTACTGAGAAAATGTCCGAATTGGATATTTCAGTTGTAGAATTTTCAAAAGCAGAAAATGTACTTCTACGATTAGTACAACAAGAATCTTTTTCAGGGAGAACAGATCCAAAATTAAGAAATTTAAGGCCTGTCGAAGATAAAGCTGGTCTCTTAAGAGTAAAGACCAATATAATTCAAAGAAACGACAGTGAAAACTTCAGATATCCTGTAATCTTACCTTACAAGCATCCCGTCGTCCAAAGATTGGTATTCGAGAAGCATTTAGAAAATCAGCACGCTGGAGTCAGCACTCTAATGACACTACTTAGAGAAAATTTCTGGATAATGAAGTCTAGAAAATCCATTAGAAATTCAATAAGAAAATGCGTGATTTGCAGAAAACTTCAGACTTCCAAAATAGATGTTGAACCTGGAGTACCACCCGAAGACAGAGTACGATAAGCAGCCATCTTTGAAGTGGTAGGCGTAGATCTAGCCGGTCCTCTTCATCTTTCTGATGGATCAAAAGCGTGGATAGGCTTATTTACTTGCGCTGTCTACCGAGCCATACATCTTGAAGCCATTACGTCTCTGTCTACAGAAAGTTTTATCCAGTCTCTGAGAAGGTTCATAGCAAGGAGAGGCAGACCCTACATCATCTATTCAGACAACGGGAAGAACTTCCTTGGAACCAGCAATGCTCTCTCGAGTGTAGATTGGGAAACCATCTGCAAGGCAGCTTCCACCCAGAAGATCAGATGGAAATTCAACCCTCCTGCGGCACCGTGGTGGGGAGGTTGGTGGGAGAGGCTTCTTGGAATGGTTAAAGGAATCCTGAAAAGAAACTTAGGTCGTGCATCTTTGAATTACGAAGAACTTTACACTATGCTATGTGACTGTGAACAAGTGATTAATTCACGGCCTATAACCTATGTTTCCGAAGATAACACAGATCCTTTACCTTTAACCCCAATGATGTTCTCAACATCAGGAGTACCTGACCTAGATGCTTTGGATTCTAAAGATCTTAACCGCAGAGCCAGATATAGGCAAATAATCAGAGAAAACCTAAGAAACAGATTCAGAGCTGAATATTTAGGACAATTACGCCACCATGCATCTAAGACCAAAAGATTCAAACAATTGAAAGTCGGCGATGTTGTCCTATTAGAAGATTTCAACAGGAAACGTGTTCACTGGCCTCTGGCAAGAGTGATCGAAATTTACCCAGGCAGGGATAATGTCATACGCCTAGCTAAGGTGAAGACCGAAAATAGACTTTTTTCTGCGTCCATTACAAAGATTGTTTCCTTTAGAAATTGACAGTACCGAACTTAAGAATCACCCCACTTTACATAAATATGTTCAAGAAAATTTAAGTCCTTCGACTTCCGAAAACAAGAACCTCTCACAGAAACCGATGCTCAACCCCAGAGAAAAGGAACTTGTTAAAGACCCTCCAGAACCTACCAGTTCCAGAACCAGTAACAAGAAGTCCACAACCGATGATCCCACTTCCAGTCCCCCGGTGGTCTCCCGAACTGGCCGTGTGGTGAAACCTCCTCAACGACTTCAACTTGGATTGTTGAGTTCCTCCGATTAGTCGCAACTCAAGGTGGGAGAATGTCGGGAATCCCCCGTTCATTATTCTGCTTTCAGAACAAATGCCTTTCCAGACAGACGGGCGCCTCTTTTTCGAGAAAGGTGCTTTTTAGAATCAGAAGCAGAACAGAAAGGACCTGGAACTGAGATGGGGCTACGTTAAGATCGTTGTGTTTACACAAGCCCCGGTCCTAAAACAGAACTATTAAATTTAACAGAACAATTAAGACTTTTAAAGAAGTAGAATTAATATTTTGAACTATTAGAACATACAATTTTAATGATAAGAAAGACTTTAATATTTAATTGTAAATACTGTAGATAGTTTTTGTTCTGTTTTCGTTTTCATTTTAAGTGTATGCTAACAAAGCATTAAAATTCTGTTTTCATATTTAAGAAGTGCTACGTTCATCGAGTTTAGTTTCTTTAATGGATGATAGTTGCCCCATCCACATCCGGACCTTTGGATTAGAAGTTTTCAGGTGAGATCCATCCATATTTTATTATTTAGAAGAATAAATATATTATCAGAAAATTTAAGTAGTAACTGTAAGAAAAGAGTTAAGATTTGAAATATGCTGTATCGGGTCAGTAAGAAGAATAAGTTTTAGATCAGAAATCTGGTACAGCAATAGATATTATATATTTTGTTTATTCTATAATTAAACATCACATATAAGCAAATCCCAATTTAGCCCAACATGCAACCAATTATTAAAAAATTCAAATTGGTTTTATTAATTTTAAATGAAAAAAAAAAATAGAAAAACTATTATTTTATATAAATTTCGATGTTACAAATAACTATCTATTATATTTTCTGCGCCATTTTCTCTCAAATGTTCCATTCTTGCATCTTAAATACTTTTCTATATAAAAACAAATTAAAACTAAATTTTATGATATAATTTCCAGGAAGGGATAACTATTCAAAATATTTTCTTATGGACAGAGTATATCACAATATGAAGTGCACTGCACGTATCAGTACGTTGAAAAGTATTACATCAACAAGATACATTAAAAATTGTTGTGACCAAGACATAATTTTTAAAGAAAATCTGTGTTTTTAATTATGCATAACCAAATAATGCCTTAAGATTTATAGGAAAATATAGAATTTAAAATATTATTTTATTAGGTATTTTAAAATTTTGCTTACTCTATATTTGAAAGTAGTGTGTTTCAAAACATAAATCTAAATGACGTTTGTTTAAAAAGGTTGCATATATTTGGTAAGACCTATAACACAGGCCTGCGAGAAAAAATTTTTTCTTCTAGGTTATGTATCGTTTTGGTGTATTTTTGGGTGCTGATTAAGAAAAAACTATTCAAAACTTTCCATCGCGTACTGTTTTGAGAAAAAGTGGGATTTTTTGTTGCTTCATTCCAATTTTAAACTCCCATCAAAGTTATTTCCCATAAAATCTGGGTTATATGGTTGAAGAAAAAAGAAAACTGTTTCATCAAGACATCAAGGAAATGTAGAAGAGGTATCAGGGACGATGGAGTGTTAACATGCTAGCAGATTATTGTTGGATGCTACATGGAGAATCCCTTTTTCTCAACACCCTCAAGCTGTGAGCAAGAGTAAAATATCTAAAGGGAGCTTCGATGTAAAAAAAAATAAAATAAAATAAAGATAATGTGCAAATAATAGCCTATTTTAATGTATTCTAGGCGTAAATAGTTTAGAATTTGTTATAGCCTCAGTGTGAAATCTTCCGATTTTCACATTTATTTTGTGAAAACTGATTACATAATTCGAAGAAAAGGCAAGCATTTCTGATTGCTGCGTATTAAAACACCTTACAGTCACCCAATGCAATGGGGAAAAAAAGTTTTAAAAGTATGATTTTTTTCAGACGTGTGCCTTTTAACGCATGACGAACTTCACTTTTTATCAACATTTACGACCTCGGGTGTTAACATTTTCAAGTATTTTGAGATAAAAGGAAGTCAAGCGTCTTAAAATCAAAAGGTTGTTTGCCTTTTTTTTTAATCAGTTTGTTAATTTGTTAATTTGTGCAAAAGTTATCTCAAAAATATATGGTCATGAACTTTGGTTTGCATCAAAGTTTACGAAATTTTTGGATGGAAAGAAATTTGAAAAAACACAATTAACATATTATTAATCTTTCGGTAAATCTATTTGTTAGTTAGTTACTTTATGTAAATTTTATCTGAAAAATTGACTAACATAAAATGTAACATCAGTTTTAAATTATTCATTACGATGCTATATAGAATTTTAGAGAGCGTTAACATTGTGCTTTTAAAATATTCCAAATTATTCGAAATCATACATTTATATAATATTACTGAATGTAAAAATATTTCACATAGGCTTGAATTAGGGGATTATTCCCTGTGTAATAATGTTAAAATATGAAATTTAAATACGAATCTGATATTAATTACATTAGGCAACAAAATAAGATAAATCGATTTATCAAAGCAAAGGAGAAGTGTAAGCTAGCTTTTTGCGATCATCCAAGTATATTTTTCTTATAATAAATACAATATATCTTATATCAGAAATTTATAAGTAAATTTTATAAACGGAACTTAGTGGTGTCAACCAATGACAGTTTCTTTTAATATATATATGTTCTTTAATTGTAGGAAAAATATAAATATTTGTCGGTTTAAAATAAATTAAAATGCAGCGTGTATTAAATGAAAGCGATCACCAATTGAAAAGTAAATGTAGAAAAGTTTTTTTTTCATTCAGTTATTCATTCATTGACCATTTTCATGATCAAATATATTTAATTCATCACATGAATTACGTTTATTATGATTTTCGATGTTGTGTTTTATCTCTTTAAATTTCTGGTTTAAATTTATCAAAAATTTTATAATTTCGTTTTCATTCTTTTTTTTTTTTTTTTGTCACTTTTAAGAGAAAAGAAAGACTGTCATCTTTTGTAAAAGTAATCTTAATACTGCTAATTTTCAAAAGAAATTAATAAAAATAAATATAATTTAAAAATTTTTTTTAGACGGTTGTTACCAAAATGGAATTCTTGAATTTTCTTTAAAAGTAGTGGAGTAATAAGCTACAGTTATAGCAAATATGTAACATAAATGCAAGTTACAAATTGCAATTCTTTCTTTAAAAAAAAATAAATAACAATACATCATAATAAGGTTAAGAAATAGTGCAAGATAACATGGTTTTCTTAGCATTGTAATATAATTCTATAAATTTATCAAAATACTACTGCTACTACTACTAATAATAATATTTTACGTTTAACTGTTTCTATAAGGTATATCGCGGGAAGACGCCATATATAAGGATGCTTTTCTTAGTACAGCAAAAAAGTGAAATGACATGATATTGAAACAAATACACCATGTTCTTCAATGCTTAAATCATAATGTAGGCTTATTAATTCCTTTAACAGTCTGTACACAACTGACAAATTTAATGTTAAACAAACTCGTGTAAATGTCATCTACCCCTATATTTACGAGGAAGATGTTACCAGTTAGGAGGTAACATTCAATGCCACAAAAAAAAAAAAAAATAAATAAAAAATAATAAAGCAAACATTAGAAAATTACCTGTGAATTAAGAATAACTATGGAGAAACAAGCAAATTGTACACTGTTTTTTTTTTTTTTTTTTTTTACTAAACTAATAAGTTTTTACTAAACTAATAACTTTTTTACTAAACTAATATTTTTTTTAACTAAACTAATAAACTAAGTTTTTTACTAAAACTAATAAGGGTACAAGTTTGATTGTTAGCCTCCACAACATTTAATTTAGTGCAAATAATCACCATTGCAATCTTCGTGCTACCATTTCTTTTATTCTATGCAAGGCTAGTGAAGGCAATGGCTTCTCTGTGCTAGTGGAGGGAACTGGTGGAAGCAACTCCTGGTGTAGATGTATTGTCACTTGCGCCGTTTGTTAAAGCAACAAATCTAGTATTGCTGCAGCCAACAGAGATTGCACACACTGCAAAAAAATCCTTTTTGCTGCCAGAAATGTTCTGTAATGTCAGAAAAATACGTTCTGTCAACGTAATTTTTTCGTAATTTAAGACTATTTTCTCACATTACAGAAAATTTCTGGCAGCAAGGAGGACTTTTGTCTTCTTTTTTACAGTGCACGTATGATATGGGATTGCTTGTGGGTTTCAAGGATAAATCCCAGTAGCTGAAAACCCAGAAGTTCCATTTCCTGTTGTGATTGTCTTGCTCCGAGCTGTATTCAGGAGAGATCAATACTGAAGACTTGAAAGTTTGTTAAAACAATATTATAAGAATGATAATCATTATAATATTATAATTATAATTATTGATTCTATTTATATTTTGCACTATAATATGCAGTATATAAAATAAAACATAAAATATAAAGGTCATTTCATTTATTTCTGAACCATGTTGCGTCTTCCCCCAAGTATAGCGTAAAGATGCCACACGTGCTTATTTTCGGGTTGCTACAAGGTTAAGACCGCTTCTGCTTACTTTGTATGTGTAAGAGAATAGTACAATCATTTATATCACATGTTTTATTTAAAATAAAACATCTATCTATGAATTTTAAATATGAACAGCGAAATATTATGAGGGCATTACTCATAAGGATCAATGCTCACGAGATCCAAAATAACGGCTATTAAAGGCGATAAATTAAGATAAGCTCACAATCCACGTGCTCACTGGGACAAGACTTCTGATATAGTATTACCATCGGATAATATATAAAAGGGCTAGGAACAAACTTGCGTCTTTCCACAACTTGCGTCTTCCGCCGAATTACCTTATATTTTAAACGCTCCATTATGTATTCGTCAGAACTCTCTTATGAAAGTATTTTCAACACTAATTATTTCTGAATTCTAGAATTCTCTTTTTTTTTTTTTTTTTTTTTTTTTTATTGTTCAAAAGTAAAATGCCAGCGGTTTTTTCTATTATACCAAAATGAGGATGCTCAATTAAAATACAATTTTGCTTCAGAATAAAAGCAATAACGCTTCTTAAGATAGAAAAATGTTAATAAGAATTTATTCTAATCACCTTGTTAATCAAATTCACACAAATTTACTAACACTTTAAGAAATGTTTGGGGAAGTAATTGAAAATTTTCGAAATTATTTAAATTTTAACATTTATAGAAATATATTTCTCATTAAAAATTGCCATTTCTGAATATAATTCATTTTGCACTTCACAAAACTATATAGATTTTGCGTTTCCACGTAAAATATTTGGTTCTTTCTGTATGTATTATATATATATATATTATATATATATATATATATACACTGGTGTTCAAAATTAAAACAACAACCTGTTTTCTCGCTTACTTCTTTTGTGCATAACTTTTAAATGAATAAACATATGAGCATAAAATGTGGATGGCATGTTTGATATCATGGCATGTTTGATATCATATCATTAATCGAATTTTGTACAACTTTAGAATAAGTAATAATTTTTAAACTAATAATTATTCAATTTTTCTTCAAAGTAACCTTTCGAAAAAATAAAAAAATTCAACAATTTTAGAAAAAAAAAAAAAAAAAAAAAAAGATGAAAAATGATTTTAAGGATGCATTACGGATAGGTGAAGCTTTCAAATGTTTAACTAAATCTCGATTTTTTTTTTTCTATATCCGCTTTTGTTTTACTTTCATAATGGATTTTTTGAAAAAATATAATTACTAATTTATAAACTATGATAAACACCAAATTAATAATTATGTTGATAAATAATTGTATAATGAAAGTCTTATCCAATTTTCATGTTTGTATGTATATTTTTTAAATGTTATTTACATGCGAAAAAAAGAAGATAAAAGAAGAAACAGAAAAGTGATTACAGAAAGAAAAGTCCGGTTTTAATCTAACACATGGAGGCATGTACATCTTCACTTATCTGTAATGCTTTATTATGACCATTTTTCGTTAAGTTTTCTTTTTTAAAATTGTTAAAAAATTTTATCTTTTCCAAAGCTTACTTTTGAGAATAATTGAATAATTATTAGTTTGAACACTGTTACTTTTACTAATGTTACATAAAATTCGATTGATGGTATGATAGCAAATATACCATCCAAATTTTATCTTCATATGCATAATCATTTAAAAGTTATGAGCAAAAAAAGAAAACCAGATAATAGGTTGTTGATTTAACTTTGAACACCAGTGTATATTAGGGGAAACTATATATTTGCGAATAACACTAATTTTAGATAAAGATTTCATTTATGACGCCTCGGAATAAGTTAAGTAAATTAATCCTCTATTTCACAGTGGTGTTCCTCTTTCCTGGTTTACGTTGAATGGCTCTATTTATAAAAAAAGGTTAAGGCTACGATTTTTTGGGGTTAAAAAAAAAAAAAAAAAAAAAAAAAAAAAAAAGATTGAAATTACCTACATAATCAGAAAAACTCGTGTTTACTGTAAACTCTTATTCCATCAGTTGCATATTTTTGCAGAAATCGGGCTTAAACAAAACAGTTAGGTTTTTTCTTTTTTTTTTTTTTTTCATAATACAATCCCATCTACTTTCTCCTCACCTTCATGAAAATTAGCGTTCGCTATTAATTTTCACTCTTCCCTCTGCGAAGTACGATAGATATTATCTGGTTTTCTCGGATTTCACGATTTTCATAAAAGCTTAGAGTTTAAGGTTTCCTGATATAAAGAACTCCTCTGACGTATTCTCATCTGCAGAAAATTATCGTTCTTAATTAACCATCATTCGGTCCATTTTGAAATAAGGCAGAAACCTGGTTTTCTCAAAAAATGGTTCTAACGATTATGTTAAAACTTACGATTAAGGGGTTTTTAAGAACACAGACACTTCTGATTTATCTTCATCTTAAAAAAAAAAAAAAAAAAATCACCATCAAGAGTTAGCATCTGGTATCAAAAAAGTGGCAGAAATTTGTTTCCCCGGAAATGGTTCCCGATTTTGAAAAAAAATCTTAGAATTAAAAGATTTTTAGAGGACAAACTCATCCTATTTATATTCATCCTCAAGAAAATTAGCGTTTATTGTTAACTATCACACCGCCCGTTGCAAAATAAAACAGAAACTTGATTTTCTCGAAAATATCTCTAACTTTTTTGATAAAAACTTAAGGGATTTTAGAGATATAAAACGCATATCGCATTTATTTTGATCTATCAGTAACCTTGTATGTCTTTTAAACCTCAGTCGGAGAATTACAAACTATAAAAAAGGCATAGTTTTCTAAGAAATGGTTCTAACGATTTAAAATAAATAAATAAATAAATAAATAAATAAATAAATAAATAAAAACTTAGCATTAAGAGTTTTTTAAGATGACAAATCCATCTGGTTTGAACTTATCTTCACAAAAATTAAAAAGTTCACTTTTAACCGTTACTCCATCCTATTCGAAATATAACAGATTTTTTTTTTTTTTTAACTGAACGAGATAATTTCATAAATACATAAAATTTTGTATTTTCTGAGATAAAAATTCGATCTCAATTTATTCACATTTTCAGTAAAACAATCGTTCATATTTAACCCTCACTGCACCCGTGCAAATTGGTAACGGAAATAGATCTACGAATTTTAATTAAAAAATAAATAAATAATGTTGTGGAATTTTAGAGAGGACAAACATACTTAACGTATAATCATCAGGGAAATTTGTGTTCACTGTTAACCCAAAATACCACCCGTTGTAAACTATGGCAGAGACTTGGTTTTCTGTAAAATTGATTTAAGGTTTGAAAATAAGTAAATAACTTAGGTAAATAATTAAATTAAAGGTTTAAAAATAATTAAATAACTACGATTTGTGATAAGGAACCGATGTGACTTATTCTCATCATCCCAAAAATTAGCGTTTACATTTAATTGTCACTCACACCATGACAAAATATGAGAGAGTACTGTCTGTAAACATATATTTTTACATAATAAAATTTGACAGTTTTAAATTAATAATTACTGAAAACATATATATATATATATATATATATATATATATATATATATATATATATTTATAAATTAAACAATTAATGCGCAAGAAAATGCGAAAAAATCGACGATAGGTAAACAGAATAACAGTAAAAAATTTTACACAAATGCACGCCAAAACTTAAATGACTGAAATGTAAAAGCAGATAGTAGCTAAAAATTACCCCCCTCCCCCTTCTCTCCATGCACTTAAAATAAAAATCTTTTGAATTAAACTATTTTTTCCTTTTTGTATCCTGAAGGACAGAAATTGATTTCTTTTCTCAGGTTAAATTGTTGGGAGGTAAGCTAAATTTTGTTCTTACTTGTATTACCTCATTCCACATTTTACTGCGAAGATTTTCTAGAGATGGCTTCAAAGTTTTTTGGGTTAATTATTATATTCTGTCTGCTTTCAATTTTATGTAGCTTAAGATTATCGCCTGCATTTATTTTTAACATTTCCATATACATATAGACATACTTTATAAGAATACACACATTTAAAATAAAAACTCAAAACTATGTGGAATAAGAGCAAAATCCAAACAAATAAAATAAAAATATCAATAAGAAGGAGCGGAGTCCACCACGGCGTAAAACATTTAGAGCGAGTTAGCCGATTTCTCGGGGCTCAACTTTCCCCAAATCCTGCTTAAGACAGTATGATAAGAAAGAGGAAAAAAATTAAATGAAGATTTTTACATTATTAGATGAAAAAAAAATATTTATAAATAAAATTTATATAAATTAATCAATCATATATATTATGGATTAAAATAATTATAAATATCTATAATTATTTTATATAAATTAAATCAATCGTATATATTATATTTTGAAATACTATTCGCTTTGTACAATTACCCTGTTACATAAATTATATCAATCATATATTGTATTATATTTTGAAATACTATCCACTCTGTACACCTATACTTAATGATGACAAAACATAATAATAAAATACTACAGATATATTTTGAAATCTTATAGCATCATCCACAACCAGGCAGCAGAATAACAGTGTGAAAAAAAACTAATGATACACACAGCAAATGACTCTTTTTCTCCGCTCTTCTTAATATAGTTTTAGCAACCCATCCAACAAGTCAAGCCAAACAAAATCACTCTTCCTCCATAATTATTATATATATATGTTTTATTTTTGTGAATATGAAAGAAAATTATTATTATTTATGATATATTGTATACACACACGCACGCACACACACACACACACACACACACACACACACACACATATATATATATATATGTATATGTATGTAACATTCAAAAGCAATCATGCAATCATAGAAAACATCGAAATAAAAAGTATGCTTTTGGGGAAATTTTCACATAAGTTGAAGCATAACGTATGCAACAATTTCAATTACAGTTGTGAAGAATTTTTTATGAAAATTTTAAAAAAAATGACTGCATTATGCAATTTAATGTAAAATATTTATAATATAAAAAAAAATCTCAATTTTGATAATCTAATACTTGTAATACATATAGAAACCTTTCATAAATGAAATACATTACATTTTACGCATGTATTAGAGACATATACATTACCGCCAGTGACATTAACCAGGCTTTTAACAGCATGAAAATAGAGTCGAAAAAGTAAACATTAATGGCTTTTGATCGATTGTGTTTCTACAAAAAATTGCAACATGTTTTTAATGTAATGAGTCATTTGAATTAGGTTCAAAAAATGCCTAAATTTATTTGCTTTTAAAAATCATGCTACTTTAAGTAAAAAATGCGGAATTATTTTGCATGATTACTGTTTTTAAAAATATTGTTATTTAGCTTTCGCTTAGTTAATGGTATCTCAGGTATTACGGAATTTTAATGAACTGGCAGAAAAACGAAATTTTTCACCTCCTAAAACGCAAAAGTTTTTAAGAGTATTTTTTATATTACATTAGCAATACTTGCTCTCTTTTGTAAGAAAAATAAAAAAAAAAAGAAAGAAAAAATAATTTCGCTGAGTCGTCGTCGGAAATTTTGTTTTTACTTTTAATGATCTACTGTGGTACCAAAATTAGGACAAACTTATTTAATCGAAAAAACTTCTCATTTTTTTTTACGATGAAATTTTATTTATAGAAAAAAAATTAAAACGTTTTTAATTTTATATTTTTAAATATCTATTAAATTGATTGCAAATATTTAATTAATGTTACTTTTTGCTAATACTATAGTGTTGATATGAAAGATAATTGCATATTGTTTAATACCAAATATACAGGGTTATCTAAATCAAATATTGCTACTTTAAGAAGTCGCTTTACTTCAGAGAAAATTTAAAAGCGTAATAAAACTTTAAAATTAAACAACAGGTTTCCTACAGTTTTTAGAAAAATAATCTTTGAATTTCCACATGGGCTTCCGTGGTGGCTCTGAAAATATATATCCGGTAATCAATTTTCTTTAGCATTCCCTAAGAAACACTGATAAAAGCAGCAGTTATTAAAGCACGGAAGTCTCCCACATCTGCTGAAAAATATGAGTGGGAATTGAATGCTGTATTCCGGATATTACATAAATTTCCGATATGTCCAGGTACATATTTGGCGCTACAGAAGTCTCAGCAAAGAAAATATTTCCATAGTCGCATCATATGAAACAGCACATTATTCAATGGTTTTCGATTGTTCTTCTTACTTGACATATGCAAAGAAAGTGTTGTAATCATGACGAGAATACGACTTTGCTATTTTGGTTTATAAGCACGTTTAGAGGTCTTCTGTGTTCATTTTTAATTTTTACGGTGATGTATGAGTTAGCGTGTGTATGTGTTTAAGTATGTGTGTATAGATGTGAGTAAACTCGATAACGTGTAAACACTTTAATCGATTAAACTGAAAGTTGATACATATGTTTTAGCTCCCCGTAACACGAATTGAATAAATTTTGGCGAGTATAGAGCCCATAGAATTTTACGGGAACAAAAAGTAAGAATTCTTTACCTTAATGGCCATAGGCTCAATTTATTTAAAGTACGATACCGTCTACATGCCTCATTAGATTTAGCTTTAATTTTATATACATGTTATAGGTAACCTTTGCAAAATTTGTATAGATTTTTTCATGGATACATCAAAAATGTCTTTATCATAATAATCTATAATTTTAAGTTTCTTGAAGTACAATAAAGTCAGATGACTTTGTGGAGAACGCGACTTCTCCATACTCATTTAAATTTAACTTGAAGCTGTAAATGAAATACTTAAACTATGAAGAAATGACAGAGTCCAAATATATAACATAAATGAGCTTTAATTGAGCATAAATAAGGAGGGGGACGCTGGACTTTGGTTGGATTTACTACGTTTAATTGGGCAGCCCTCTTAAATACTTTGATATTAATAAATAACCTCCGTTACTTTACTTTACTTCTCGCAAATGGTCTCAATTACTTTTAATCACTTTCATTAACTTTTAAGACCAAGTAGTCTTTCTCATGTAGGAGGATTCCCTGACAGTACAATGCTACAGGACTTACTCTCTTCTAGCCTAAGCCGCTAACAGCTAGCTCCCTCAACTCTCGTGCTTTCCTTCACACTAACTTTCTAACTACCATCCTTCAACTCACTCGCATTCCAACTAACGCTCGTACCAACTCTCCAAAACCATCTCTCTTCCAACTAACTCCAAATCCTTTTATCTATCTTACTTTCCAAAATATTTGCATATTTCAATTTACAATTTTAAGTAAGGATAGGAACTAACTCCATCACTCAATCGACTTGAATCCTAAAAAAACAGATTCACGTTTTACCCGCAAAGTGCGAGTTTTAATTGTAGCTGCTATACCTGACAACTTATTCCAATGAGATGAAAATTAATATACATATTATAAGTCATCGTCGCACGAACCGTATACATTTTGATTAATATAAATCTTATAGCTCTTTTACAGGGACACAAAAAAAAAAAAAATATTTATCATTACGGACTATTGAGTTGATTTGATTTAAGTGTCCTAGTATCTAAATTCTAGATTTGATTAAGGCAGAAATTGGTAGGCATGTTATAGGCGTTACCACAAGACTTTACAGGTTTACATGAACATTGAACTTAAGCTCTTTTTAACGGTGTACAAAATAGAACTTTTATACGTTGCAGTCTGCAAGTTCAAACAATTTAAAATTTGTTTAAGTAAAGCTGAATTGCTTAAAATATGAAATAATAGATAAATATTGGATATTGCAAGCATTTATGTTTCTTTTAGAAGGACGTATAGAAGAATTGATATACATTACGATCCATTAAACGAGGAATGCAACTCGACAGAAATACGTAAAAAAAATACTATGATTTTTCCCTTTTGTTTATTTAACTAAGATTTTTATTGAAATTTATTTATATAACCGTTTATCACAAGATTTTCAGAAATTCGAGAGCAGTCCCTCCAAATTATGGAAGGCCGGGAATAGTTGACATAAGTGGCTAGTTAGCATTCAGGTTCTATTTGTTGTTTCGGTGGATATAGAAGGCTGTCATTTTACTAGTGGGAAGTATATCTATTGTGTGCCATCATCCATCTTAAATTCAATATGCTTAGAAGCGCCACGAAGGAAAGATCTCAGTTTCATAGTCTTTCTTACTGGGGAGTAAAATTTTTTATTATAAATTGTTTTGGTCTATTGAATCTGTAGACTAAGTTGAAGCGCTGCTTATGATGGTTTTCGAAAGTTTGGTTAACTGTAGATGCATACATGTATCATATATATATATATATATGTATTCTGATATTTGGGATAATGTAGTATCCATCTTATGTGGGATATCCTTTTAGGGCTGATTGACATAATTAGATAGGTAGTAGTTGTCATAGCTCTAATATAACTATGGCACAGCTCGACTTTGCTTAATGATAGTTCAAAGCCTTGTAGAACGTCTTGAAAAGAAAAAGTTTTAACCCTCAGCTTTCTGTCAAGTCGATGGTGAAGGATTTTATTCAATAGTTCCTCTGAAACCCATAGAAACTGAAGGAAGATGCCAATGTATACATAAAATAATACAAACATAAAATCAATGGGCTGAAATCAATGAATTTCCTTTTGTTCCAATACCAATCTCGTCGGTACCTTAGTAAAATTGACGAAACCGATTACAATGAAATTTGTATGTCCGTCACAGTAAGAATTGAAAAAAATAGAGATGACGAAACGAGAATGATTATGTACGACCAAAGAAAAATTGGGAAAACTGATACTAACCCTTTCCAATAAACGAGTGCGCAACTACTACATCAATGGTTCATTTGAAATATTGAGCTAATTTTATATGGTTAATTATAGGTAACTATAATAATCTATTTTTCTTATTTTCTTTATTTGTTTCTTTATTTATACATTTAAACATAAATATTTGGTTAAATATTTAAAGTTTAAAAAACGGAAGAACGCCGATCTCTTCTATGCAGCAGTTCTGAGCGATTTTTAACACGCAAAAAGGATCTGTGACAGCAGAAGTCACTCTTCACTATAGATTTTTAAATAAGCCCGTCTCTAAAAGTTAAGCCCCCCTGTTGTTCATTGCATAAACCAAGAAAATGAAAAAGAAAATTTACAAATTCTGCCGGCTAAAAAAAATATAAGTAATAAAATTCCCACACAACAAAGGGTAGCAAAACAATACTGTGGTTAAGGAGAAATAATTGAACTTGCTAGGTTAAAAGCATCACATCAGCAAAGAGTTACAAGACAAAATACTTTAACGTGTAACGAAGTTACACTCCTACACGAGCAGAGGGCTAGTAAATAAATAAGATTATAAAATCATAATATTCCTGAGAATGCACACCTTCGCGAGCAAAGGAAAAGGAGAAATTCTGTTGCTTAATAGTTCACTAAGTCATGGTCAGAAATTTAGAAAGACTTATTTAATATGAATAAGTTTGTATAACTACACACAATTAAAAAGTTAACAAAACCACAAAGAAGTAACTAATCAAAAGACGTTTGAAAAACAGTTAAACAAAAGTATAATAAGTCGAAAAATGTTTGAAAACTCCAAGTTACAAAAAAAATTAATCTGATAAATTAAAAAGCTCCATTAGTAGCTGAAAGTTTTTGGTTATTTTGTTACGGAGGAAAGAGCGGTCAATAATATTACTTAATATTATAATATTTATATAATATTTATGTAATGTCAATAATACTACATAATATTACTTATCAATAATATTAATGTACCACGGAGAGGTAAAAGGACAATTAAACTAGGTATGAGAAGGCGACACTTCTGCATCACAGTCACACAGCGAGGTCAAACAAGATGTTGGGAAAAAATAAAATGTGTTCTCTGGAAACTTCCTATATACTGCTTAAGTTTTCTTACCCATATCACATTATGCCAGTTCATACCTATGGATATATCCACGATAATGCATAACCCTTTAACGCGCGCTGTCCTCGCTGCAAGGATGCAAAATTTAAGATCCAGCTGAAAAAATTCATCCCGGAAAATTTTTAGCAAAAATTCACGTTTATAACATATCAGAAAAGGCCGGTGTTTTAAACCTTAAAATTTAAAATTTCTTTTCGTTTAATTTAGTTCATGAATTCCGGTGGTAGTATAATTTAAATGTTTCAAATTGTCTTGCGCCGCAAAGGGATAAAATATACATTTATTAAGATGTGAGTGTTTGGTTTGGATTCCCCTGCGGCTCTATAGCCACTTTTGCACATTAACACTTGTTAGAGTTGAAGCTCCAAACCATTAAACAACACATGTACCTAAACCAGAATGCGAACACAGCACCCATTAGTTGAAGGAAATGGAATTTAATATCCAGTTATTAAATGAACGTAACGGGCATATGCATAAATTTTATATGTATATGTATATATATATATATATATATATATATATATATATATATATATATATATATATATATATATATATATATATATGTATGTATATATACAGAGAGAGAGAGAGAGAGAAATGCTTGTGTGTGTGTGTTGAAATATATATATATATAAGAAGGTCTGAATTTTTCATTATCTTAATCACAAAATATAGATATATTTTTAATTGAAGAAAATTAATCATTATGTCTTTACAATGCTGGGTCCATAAATATATTTTATTTTAGTCCATTCCAGATAAAGGTATTCTTCTAATAAAAAACTTTATAATGTTATTTTTCGAAAGATAATTATTTGATTATATATTTACGGAAATAAATTTCTTTGTTTAACCACACAACTTCTTTTTTTATACATTTTCTATGAAGTATTGCATTAATATATTTTTTTTCTTTTAAACAAGAATTCCTTTTTGATATTTTATTTTTGTTTACATTACTTTCTCATTAGCACCAGAAGATTACCATGAATAAATTAGTTTTATAGAATGTAATCAGTGTTTGTTTTAATGCTGAAATTAGATTTTTTTAATTAAAAGAAAATGTCCACAAATCTTTTTTTAATGAACAGATTCATTTATAAACTATTTTATCTCTAGAAATAAAAGTAGCTACAACGACTAAATAATTTTATTCATTAAAAGTTTAATTAAATTTGTTTAGCTGTACATGAAGTAGGTTTGAGACTTCGAAAAGCTATATTTCATTGTTAATAACAAAAGTTTTATTAATGATGGATGATGATGAAAAAAAATAACATTTATTTTTATTAATATATATATATATATTATGTGAGCAAAACCATTTTGTCTATTTAATAAAAACAGATGTAAATGGATTTTAAAAAATAATCTTTAATATTATTATTATTAATAATAATTTTATTATTCTACTTTTGTTACGATCCATATATATAAAACTGTAAAAAAACAAGAGTATTTATTTATTTTTTACTGTCTCATTTCTACGTAAAATTATTCTATGCTTTTTACTTTCTCTTACCCATAAGGTAGAGAAAGTATTGTTTTGGGGTGAAATTTTCGAATGCAAGATTTTGTTATATTTACACGTTTTGAGGTCCCCTGAATACGAAAATCATGTTTTTAGCAAATGGTCTGTGTGTATGTCTGTGTGTCTGTGTGTCTGTTAACAGCATATCTCTCAAACAAATTATCGCAGAAAGTTCAAACTTGGTATTCTAACTGTGTATCATATTGGGATGCTACAGTAAGCTTTTCGTTAAGATCAAGCAAATGGTTCGTGTACAGGGACAATAAAGAGAATTCTAATACATTACTTCTATGGGGGAAATTGCAGGTAAGTAGAGTTTAACGTCTATAGACTGCACTAAACCAAATGAAACGAATATATATTTTTTGTAATAGAGATAGTTAACTGGGAAAAAAGTTTTGTTTATGTAGAAGCCTCGCCTCCCCCCCTAGGGGGGAATTCCCCCTCGAGGGGAGTAAATTTTCATGATGGGTATCTTTCAAAAGAGCTTGCCAATACCTTTAAAACGAATGGTTGAACTATCGATATGCGAAATTTAATTCAAAGTTATCGATTTTTTTTACTTTTAGCGAAAAAAAAACTTAGAAAAAAAATCGCTTTTTTTTTTTTTAAATATTGAGAATAAAATGTTTTTTTTTTTAGATATTTGGTGTTATACTACTTCTCTAATATGGAAATCGTCTGCATTATCATAAAAAATATTATTTTTAAAATTATAATATTAATAAATTATTTTTCAAAAACAGAATTATTTTTTAATAACCGAATTAAATTCTGTATAAATGTAGGTGCATTAATGACAGAGCTAATTATCATATAAAACTCTTCAGAAGCCTAATATGAATTGTTTAACGCAGGTTTACATAACAGTACTCGTTATCTTACCTTTTAATCTGCAACCTGTATTTATAGTATTAAATTTCAGGGTAAGAGAAAGTCGTGTGGGTGACACAGCAGATTATTTGTTTAAATAAATGGACTAAAATAAATACCTTACATTTAATTACTACTCCAATTTGCGTTCAATGAGAGTCACTATTTTTCAAGAAAAAGTGATTGAAGATGGATATCATGTAAATTATTTTAATATTAATATTTTATTTTTATTAATTAGATAATATTTAAGCAATTGGGTATTTATTTTTTTTATTCATTTATGGGCTCAATTAAATTTTAGTTCAGTAATAATTAAAAATAAATAAATAAACATTAACTAAAAATATATACAAATATTCTTAAATTTATCATACATTAAGGAAAAAAAAAAAAAAAACAGAAAGTGGAATTTAAAAAAGAAGATTTCATGTTCTTATATATACATATATACAAATATATATATATAATTAATATACACTTTTCAGTCAGAGATCTTCAATAAACAATTTACGCGCCATACGAGCAGTTACTTGTCAAATTTTTTGTAAGTAAATTTTCAAAGATAAAACCAGTTGTACTATAGGACTTTTTTTTTTTTTTTTTTTTTTTTTTTTTTTTGTACAAGATCATACTCAAAATTTATTTCTACTATATCTTTTTAAATATAAATGAAATGTATGGCTTATAAAGCAGATGTATATAATTGAAGAGTTCCTTATACTTGAAAGTACAAGACTACTTTTAATAGTTTAAATATAAGTTCTTTAATAATTTGATACTAGCAGGCTTTGCCCGCTTCGCTGGCCACTAAATTTAAAGGAAACTCGTTTCTATATAGCTTTATAAAAATAAAATAAAATAAATTACTGAAATTGTTCAAAAGCTCGCTCCAGGTAACTGCTGCATTCAGCAGCGATTTGGTCATCCACTGCAACTCGGGCGCTTGCCCCTATTACCTGCGACAATAGTTTACCAATGAGCTTCATTTAGGTGCTTATTATATAACAGTTTCGAAACAGATAGTATCGAAAAAATTGGAGTTTCCCTTTTATATTTGAATCCCAGTTACATGTGAACAACACTATATGTGTTGTTCACATGTAACTCGGACTGGACTCAAACGTAACTGGGTTTAGACAACATAATATTAGCTTTTACGTTATTTCATATGTTTTTTTTTTTTTTTTGGTTTATCCAATTAACCATTCAATGACAGCAATTTCACGCCAAATATTACAATATGCTATCACCGACTACGTCTGTCGCTTGAGACAATTAATTTTTTGTGTTTATATATAATTCATGGGTTGTAAACCTGATAGTACAGCCTTAATATAGTTCTCTTTGGAGGCTTTTGAATTTTTGTCACCATTTTAGACTTAATCCATTGTAACAATAAGACTTAATCCCTTGTAACAATATGCTATGAGCGCTATTTCTGCCGGATTTTAGACAACTAATCTTTTTATGGTTATATATATTTCCCATTAAACATATTTTTATTTATTTATTTAAATATTAATTTGAATTTTTCAAATATTTCTGTTCGACTGCGTGAGAGTGCAGTAACACACAGAGGTTCATTTGTTTGTATGATAAATTAGCATAGTGATTATTATATAAAAAATAAATAAATAGGTAAACATTATCGTATTACACAACTTTATTATGTCGCTCCATTGGCGGCTTTTGAATTTTTGTCGCCATATTAGCGATGGATTTTTCTTTCTTTTTTTTTTTTTTTGTATGAAAAGGGGAAGACTATTTTGCTAATAATTTTATCAGACTCTTTTTTGTTTAAACATAAGAATCCTTTATATTCTGCTTATATTTTTAATGCTTTTTAGGTTTAAAATAGTGCTTGTTGAAATAAATTTCCTATCTTTAAAACTGCATTTGTTCTGTAAATTTTGTGTAAAAATAAATCATTCATGTTTTTATATATTTGATGCGCTACTTAGATTAAAATGGCTGTTGCTATATTAAACTTCTTGTCTAAAAACATTCAGTGTACTTCAACACCAAAATTTAAAAAATCGCCCAGCAGGATCTGTTAATGAAGCTGATAAAATAAAAATATGGTTCATAGAGTTTAAATAATCTGTTTAAAAATTTTTTTAAAACCCAAATTATTAATCTATCGTATCACATACATAGATATAGTAATAATATATAGATTGATCATTGGGGACAAAAAAGTGATTCCTTTTCACTCGGGAAAAGACGGCGATTTTACAAAATATGGCAGTCTTTCCCCGAGTGAATATACACGGGAATACCACGAATGTTTTAGTAAATAAAATTCATAAATAATTTATTTACTAAAGGGGAATGAAAAGCCCCAGATATAGTTTCAAATTCATTCTTCTTTTTTTTTTTTTTTTTTTTTTTTTTTCCCTTCAATACCACTTAATGGCTGATTCCAAAGCTTTTTTTTCGGCATAAAAAATCTTTGCACGATAATATGGGGATGATAGATCTATATATATTATTATATCTATGATCACATAAATCTTTTCGAAAATAGAATAAAACTTAATTTGAAAAAAAAAAAAATAATAATAATAATAACTTTTGTTTATTATCCAAAATAATTGATGAAATTTAAAATGCAAGTTGGTCTTGTGGGTTACAGGCTGTATATTATATTTTTGTGTTCGTGAGAGAAAATTTAAAAGAATTTGAAAACTGCAATTTTTAATCCCTTTTAAAAACCATGTGACTTAATGTGAAGCAGATTTTTCATTTTTTTTCTCCTAACGGTTTCCATACAATCTTCTGCTGTTGCCACCTAAAATTCATACTTTAGTTAATTTTAAAAAATCTAATTGTCCGATTGATAAGCTGTTTAATGCATCGGATTTAAAAAAAATTTCCCTTTCATTTGCTATCTTATTTGTAACGATGCGACTGATATTTCTAATTTATTTTCTAATCTTTCTGATTTATTTTCCTCATTTTAAATAAATGTACGTTTTTATTATTATTATTATTATTATTATTATTATTATTTTGTCGAAAAAAAAATTGGCAACAATTAAATTATGGATAAAATGTTAAAATTTAAATGGCTTTTTTTATCAGAAATTAGAAGGTTATGATTTTCACATTTTAATTAATTAAGAAAAAACTAATCAAAAATTCGAAAATCTGACTTTGATGTGCACAATGACCCTTCGGGAGGCACCTTTGTGTTAAATATCGTGACTGTCCGAGCTACCGTTTTCGAGATCAGTGAAATATACATACAAATATTGCTCACTTAATAGTATAAGATAATTACAGTGTATGTTTAACTATATCATTTCCATTTCTAATAGTGTGTTTGTGACTTTTATGCAGGAATATTTTTAACCTGTTATCAGTTATGCTATTTTCATACTTTAGCTATAACTTCCACGGTACCTAAAAATATATTAAATTATTCTTTGCAAAATGTCGCACACAAAATATCTTTTTTCTAGAAAAAAAAAAAAAAGGAAAGAAAAAGAAATTTACAAGTTTATGCACGTACCTTTTTTTAACTTCCTGCTACTGCTTTAAAAATAACTCTTTTAAGACTTTTGTTGTTGTTTTTATTTGAAGAATAAAGAAAAACAGAGTAAAATTTAAAGTAATTTTCATTTTAAGAAAATGTATTAAGTAGCAGGAAAATAAAGCGGCTAAACCGGAAATGAAAAATTCTAGAAAAAAAAAAAAAACTAAATATTTAATTATTCTTAGTGTTTCTAAAGTAAAAAATCTAAATATATGAATTTTATTATTTTTTTCTTTTTAAGAGATAAACCAAAAAAAAAATCTTTTTTAAGACCTGAGTGACTTTGTATATAACTTCTTTTTTCTTCGTAAAAAGATACTGTTTATGATTTTCTGCACGTTAGACTGAAATAAATCACATATTAAATCTTATGCTCAAAGATTTCTTTGTTGATAATAAGATAACGTATTTGAAAGTAAATGTAATAAAGAATAATTTTTAGTTTGGACTTATTTTTTAAAATATCAAATAACCTCGAAATTTTAAAAATATTAATTATGTATTAACAATTATGTTTAAACAATTTACAAACAATGTATCTATGTGTGAATATTTTATCGAAAATTTTCAATTAATTAAAATATTCATTCTCTACTGCTATTTTTATTCATTGTGTGCAATATGTTTTTGTTCATACAATATACGATTTTGTTTAATTTTAACGTGGAACATATATACAGATACAGAATCATCTTTGTATAAATAATAGATATAACGAAAATAAGCAAAGCTACTATTAATCTTAAATTTTTAATTACAAGTCAGTTAACTAATTAAGAAGAAATGGTGTTCTAATTTAGAATCTTCTTCAAAAAGCACAAATATGAAATATGCTTTTAAAAGCTTTCGCATCAATGATGAAATCTTCTATTTTTTAATATTATTGTCTTATATATATGTATATATAAATGCGTGTGTGTGTATATATATACATATATATTCCAATGAAATTTCCCCTAGTATATGAAAAGTTTTGGGTTTAGGTTGTAAATTTCGAGTAGTGAAAACATTTTCCAAAATAAGTTAACACATTTTATATATACATATATATTTGCTTACACGCATTAGCAATGTAAGGTTAATAGTATTATTATTTATCCCTCTCTTTCCACACATTTCTAATAATATACTTGTCTGATATTTTAAACAATTACACTCATTTGAAGATTATTTCGATTGTTATAATGTTTTTGATACATTAGAATTATTGGAAATTTTAACTTTTATGAGGAAACTGTAATATTTTATCATGATTTGATCAACTTAACTTGACCTTAAGTAGTTGCTGACGATTTATTTATAAACTACTAATCGATTAACAGAAAAGTATCGGCTTTTTCTAAGATTATCCTAGTAATATTTTTGTTTAATCTGATACATTATCAATATAAATAAAAAATTTATTTCTGGATAAGTTTACACGACGCATCAAAGTTTGAAATTCAAATATAGAGTGGAAATTACTTTCCTTTATTTAATGACACTAAATAATTAAGGAAATTTAATGTATGTTTTTAAATGAGTATTTATAAATAAGTATTTTATTTCAGAAATGTTTTGTTTGGCTTTACTATGCTTAACATAGATTTACTAAGATTTTCGTAAAATACGTTTAATAAAGACACAATTCAAAAAACAAATAAATGCATACATAAATAAATAATCTGGTGTGTATAAAATATTTGAAGGTAAATGTAATAAAAAAAGTTTATTATTCTGTAGTTATTTTTTAACAGATTAAATAACTACGATATTGAATAAATATTAATTATGAATTATGTTTAAAAAATTTACAAACAATGCATCCATAATACAACATCAAACAATACACTAAACAATGCATCCAATGTACCAAATACTACACATATTATGCATTCATTCTGAGATAGATTTATGGCCAGAAGATATAAAATTCACCCAACCAATCAGACGCTTAAGAATTTCCGTATAGTAACAAACATGTACATATGCCTAAAACATATGTGAAACATAATTTTATAAGGTAAGTTTAAGGAAAATCGGTAGAGATATTATTGAAACATCTATTTTCGAGTTTTAAAACTGGACTAACTAATAAGGACACCTGTCAGTTTTTCTGTAGTAACCAATTAATACATGTGAAATAATATTTAAAATGTGAATGAATTTACTTAGCAAACTTAAAGAAATCATTAGATACTTTTGAAATATCGAATGCCGGACAACCGATTGTCATCAAAACTTGGCAAAAGTATCTGCTCAAACTGTAAATAGAAACGTCTTAAATTCAGACAGAAATGCATCCGAAATGCCAATTCAGACACAAAAATGTCTGAAACATGCAAAATTTCAGACCCATATACCCTAACAGCACAGTTAGGCTTAACTTATCCACAGTACATCTTAAGGATGTTTTTGGGATGTCTTTTCATCCAGAAGACATCATGAAGATATCCTGGGGAGGCTATGTGCTGTCTGGGTACTCTCTCAAATTAAGACACATAAGTACCTTTTTTATAAATGAGCTGAGATAAGTGTCTGAATAATGTTGATATGTCTGAAATTAAGACATAGTACAGGTCAGACACATAAAAATTCAGACATTTTACAATTTAGGCGTACTTAGAAATTCAGACATTTCAAAGCTCAGACACTTAGAAATACAGACATTTGTATTACTTAACAAATTATCCATATGGAATCTGCTTTAAGCAGCATGCATATCCTGTTTTAACATTGTTTTAGCATTAAATAAATTTAGTGTTATTTCTATGATACATAAGTAGTTAACTTATTTAAAATACTTAGACGCGAAACTTATTCGGTTAAAAATTTAAAAACAATGTTAATTTTTATTTAAAGTTCTCAAATGTAATAAAACAAAAAATATTAAGATAAACGAAGTATGTAACTTGTAGCTAAGAAAGCGAATTTGTAACTAAACAATCTTGAGCAATTTCTGCATAATTAAATTTTTTTTGTCCCGTTTTAAAAATTCTTTTCATCCGCAATGTTTCCCAACACTTCAAAATGCAAAAAAACCTTTTTTTTTTTTTTTTTTTTTTTTTCATGTGCATAATTTGCTTTTTTTTTATAGATACCAGTTTTAAAAAAATCGTTTAAAATACATAGTCTACTATTTTCTTATATTTATTGCGCATTTTACAAATAAAAAAAAAGAAAAAGAAAAAAAAAACACTAAACATCTACACATAAAATTTAAAATATTATATGTATTAAGCTTTAGTTATGGATAGTTTTACTGCAGACATAAAACTGCGATTTGTTCGTCAGATATAAGAATATATTTTATTATCCAAGCATTATGGAACGAGTGTCCCAGTAGCATGATTGGGAAGAAGATCGTCTTCGAATCCATTGGTTGTCGATTCGATTCCAGGCACGGGCAATGAAGTATTTTCATGTAAAAATTATTAATGCTTTTTTTATATATGCTGTAGGAGATTCTAAAATCTATTTTTCAAAGATAAACAGTATAAACATGCAACTTTTTATTTATTTATTTACTTATTCATGATAAATATTCACTGTAGACAGGATGAAAAATGCCGGAATTTCAGACACTTCAAGTGTGGTAAACCGTGTGCCTCTTAAGATACCTCTAATATCTGAAATAAATAAGACACTTTTTAGCATCTTAAAATTGAACACACATTTTAGACACATTTGTGTCTGAATTTCAGACACTTGTATTTACAGTGTATCGGAAAACAATAATTACACACAAAAGGATATCTAAAAGAAATTAATATTACGAGTTTGGAGAAAATTCGTAGAGTCATGTTTTAAGAAACCCATTAGAAAGGTCTAACACAGTTTATTTACACAGAAAGCCTATCAGTTTTCCTTAAGTAATCAACTAATTCGTATGAAAGAACACCGAAGAGGGGGTTAAGTGAGAATTTTCAAGAAATTTGTTGAAGTTCAAAGCTGTTTTTGAAATACGGATTCCCATTCCCATTTGCAAATCTCCATGTCTAGCTACCAGTTTTCCAATTTTCATGAAAAGCTGCTAAAGTTATGAGCACACCAGACATGCGTTAATTATATAGTTTCGCCTTTTTTTTTTTTTTTTTTTTTTCGTTTCCGAGGTACAGCAGTCAAAATTCCCCCCTTCCCGCACACACACATGTTTCCACGCTCAGATACACACATACACAATAACCATTTTTGAACCATCATAAGGTATTGGTATTAATATTTTCTACACAGTTCTCAATTCATTGCAACTTAAACGAAGCAAATCAAGTGAAAATTCCCCATCGACATTTTTGGTTACATACCGTATTCCATTACTTACGGTAGTCACGTAATAGATGTAACAATTTTAAAAGAACCTTTACATTAACATAATATCGTTTTATCTTCGTTAACATTTCACAAAAGTATCTTTCTTAAAATACCTAGCATTATGTTTTTATACCTACTGTAAATATCATCATTATGTTAATATTTCAAATAAATTTTTAATGAACAATCAACGGTCTGTTACTTCTCTTTTTACAAATATTTTATATGCTTTGCACATCTATAATTTCCTTTCTTGTTATTATTCTTGTTCGCTTTAATATTTTAATAACAAGAACACTGAAAGATTAATGGTAACTGTGTGCAGACTATTATTTATCCAAACAAGTTACCTCGTATGATTAATAGTGTGATCTCATTACAAATGTATGCTAAAAGTTTTATTCTGAAATATTTTATGCAAGAAAATATTTTATGAAAAATTTCCTCATAACTTTCTCTTATATTAAACAGTAACTTCGTCCATTCATGTATGAATTTCAAATAGTATATTCTTTTAACAAAATAAAATATATTCTATATAAATTAAACAATTTCATTTAATACTTTCTTTTACATACATAAGCAGAAACTATTGGATTCGTAAATTCTTTAGACCTTCAGTTTCTCATGGAATTACACATTTTGAGATGGCCAGACTCTTTTTTTAGAAAATGTCTGTGTATATATATATATATATATATATATATATATATATATATATATATATAGGGTGATTCAAAAAAAGTTGACAAAATGACATGGTTGATCAGTCATACAACAAGGATCAAAAATCGTATTGGAACAGGGGGTCGCAACAGCGATCCGGAGCCGCTACAGGGTGTCTAAAATAATACATAACACAAAGGGAAGAAACAAAACCATTTGAGATCATTTTATTGATAATTACTCACTCACATACGACTAATGCAAGCCGAATGTTGATCCTACATGAGATACTCAAAGTTTTTGCCAGATGCATCGAGACACGCTTGGCATCTACGTTGCATAGAACGCCGCACCTTCTCAAAGATACCAGGTGTATCCCGAAGACATCCTGCTGCCACAACGATTCTTCGTACCAAGTCTTACGGCGTTGCAACAGGTGTTTCATACACAAGTCCTTTTAAATATCCCCATAAGAAAAAGTCCAAGGGAAATAGGTCTGGTGATCGTGTTGGCCATGCGATTGGTCCACCACGAGCACGACCAATCCAGCCGCCAGGAAAAGTAGCCTGCAGATGTGCTCTGACATCTGTGCTGAAATGTACCGGAGCTCTGTCGAGTTGAAATTTAATGTGTTGACGAATAGGCATCGGAACATCATTCAGAATTTCAGGCAGAACATCTTGCAAGAATGTTAGATAAATGGGACCGTTAAGTCTTTCTGAGAGAATGCACGGACCAAGTAAACAGACTCCTACAATGTCAGCCCGCATGTGTACGGAACTTTTTCGTTGTGCGCCGTGCGGACGTGTAGCATGCGGGTTTCCATTCGCCCACGTATGTAGATTGTGAAAATTCATCACACCATCTAATGCAAACGCAGCCTCGTCCGTGAAGAGAACACTTGTTTCAAAGTTTCTATCCGCAGCACTTTCTTGCAAAAATCACCACGCAAAATCCATACGATTGTTGCAGTCTCCTGGTTCGAGTGCCTGGACGTGTTTTAAATGATAAGGATGTAGTCCTTCGTCATGTACAATGCGCCAGACGGTAGGTTGGGGATATGGGTTTTTCAGGATACAACTTGTGTACTCGTTGAAGGATTACGCTGGAGATTTTGGACTCTTTCTTAAGCATCCACTGTTCGAGTTATTCGTTGGCGACCAGCATTCGGCTTGTGCACGTCGCCACTACGCGATTCATGTAACTAGCCATGTTACGATCAACGGATCCACGTCTCGAATGAAGACAATCTCCGTTTGCTCAGCTCGTGTTTGTATCGCAACGCCCTCTCGTGGCTCTAGCGCCCTTTACAGGTGTTTGCGACCCCCTGTTCCTATGCGATTTTTTATACTTTCTGTATGACTGATCTGCCATATCATTTTGTCAACGTTTTTTTGAATAACCCTGTATATATATATATATATATATATATATATATAAAAGTCGACCAATAAATTTGCTCCAGATTTTTGTATGTTCAACAAATATGCAAGGTTCCATGTAATCTTTCAAATGCTGTATTATCAGGTAGTAAATTACTTATGTTCACATATATAATTCAAGCCATATTGTTTGCTGCGATAAGAAGAAATATACAATAGAAAGATAACCATAAAAAATGGGTAAATAGTCGAACTGTTATAATACGATTTTATTTTTCGAATTGTAAGTTATGACATGAGATATCATTGTGGATGTATAAAGTGCATTCCAATTCGCAACATACATGAATGTGCCCCAACAGTTGCCAGGAGGTTTTACTCTAGAAGGTAGTAGATGGGAAATACTACGTTCAAACTGAAGTAGCACTCGTCGTCCTAACCGTTAGACGTTGTTGTGGTTTTCTCTGAAACTCTCGTAAATACGGGCTACTACCACTTAAAACGAGCGTTAGAGATAGGAAACCATCCAGGCTTAATGTCCTCGATTATTTAATAGCCTTTAATCCCTACACCAAACCATTAATATTCATGAAACATAAAACTAACTGTATCGTAAATAAAGGGTTATTTTCAAATAGTTCCTTTTAAAAGTTATAATTTTTATTTTTTTCTAGTTAGTTATTTTTTAAGTACATACACAGTTATTAGACATATATGTTATATGTGTCCCTTAAATATTTAACAGTGGTGTAAATATCTAATAAAAATATGTTTTTTATTACTTTAAAAAGTATATTTGATTTTCGAAATAATAATTTAGTAATGTTTTAATTTTTCTAATATCTTTTATCGAAACTTTTATTTTGAAATGTTTTATGATATATTTTATTTCACTAGTTTAAATGAAATAGAAAATATTTCTAAGTAACTACGCGTTTCTTTAAAACCATAAATTATATATATATATATATATATATATATATATATTTTTTTTTTAATAAAATATTACGCGTTTTGCATATAAAATTGTTTTACCAACACTCTTGTTTCATTTTAAATTACTTCTTATATTAAGACTTTTCTCAAGCAAAATTTGTCTTTTTTCTTTCATTACGTTTATTTTTTTACAAACTGCTTTTAGTTCTTCTAAAGTAGAACATTCTGGACTTTTTTTTTTTTTTTTGTTATAAACTATTCTTTTTCATAAAAAAAATAAAGAACAAACCACAAAATTTAACATAAAGTCAAACTCGGAGAACTATCTGATTATGAAGAAAAGAAAATAAGTTAAAATTTTGAAAAACATGAGAGACCGTATAATCATGGTTGATACATTTTATGCAAAAACAGGATTTAAATATATAAGAGGTAAATTTTATTAATTTTTCTGACTTTGATAAAACCATATTAATTTCTTTTTAAAGTGCTTTTGTCTCTCAATATTTAACAGTAAAATATATTACAAACAGCCATTTTCAAACACATTTTTTAAAACGCTGCAGAAAGTTTTATTAAAGTCTTTAAAACATAAAAGCCGATTTTGTTTAATTAGTTAACTCCTTTTTTTTTTTTCGTACTAGAACTTCTTACATTGAAGATAAGTAAGGTTTGACATATACTTCAATTTTTGTAGTTTTATGAGCAATAAATTATATAAAATATCCTAAAGTTATGTACACATACATACGCTAAAATAATAGCCACTGAGCGTAAAGCACAACCATACAGTGGCTATCACAGGACATATTTTCTTATTAATTCAATCTATTTTGTTAGCATTTCATGAATTCCTGCCGTTAAAAATACAAAGAAACAGCTTTAATTATAAATAAAAACGAAAACTCATGTGGTACTCATTGATTATTAACACTTTCCAAATGTACGTAATTGTTGTATCATATAACTTTCAGTGCTCTTTGCCTACGTAATCACACAGAGGACAGACAGTAGTTCTGAGAGGTATACAGATAGACTAATTTAAATGCTAATCATTCTTAAACATTGTTATAAAATGTTAAAAATGCTTAACACAAAAGAAAACGTAGCTCTTATATTCCAATTGCGGCCATTAATGTATCTGAATATTTTAGTGTAGACCTGTAAATCTAAAAGTTAATAAAATCATATTCTATACAAAATATTATTTTAGCATATTAACAATAAATGTCAATTTCATTATGAATTTTACAAAAAAAAAAAAAAAAAAATTAAATGTGATTTATTTTGTTGAGTATCCCTGTAGACAAACCAGATTCACAGGACTTATAATGTCATTAAAAATCAGTAACATTCCATAATGAATTTAATTAACATACATATAATTTTTTAAAAATTCTGAAAATATTTTCGGTTGCTAGGGGCGAGCAGAGGGACAGGTGGACAACAGTCGGACACATAGATTAAAAAAAAATTCAAATCATATTCACACTTAAAAAATTATTAAAAAGTGTTAAATCCCATAATGTAAACTAAAATGCTATTCCATAAAGTTTCTAATAAAACCTACAATGTAACTAAATATTTTTGTATAGCCCTGTAAATCTAATGCTAATTATACTACATTCTGCAGAAAGCATTCTTTTGTGCATATGAATAAAATATTTCAATTTTATTAAGATTTGTTCAGAGTAAATTTATTAAAATCTGGTTTATAGAAATACATCTCATAGAACGAACGCTTTAGAATATTTTCGGGTGTCCTTGTACACATCCCAGTAGTGGTATTTAGTACATTTTCTATAGAAAACGTCCTATAGTGAACTTAAACAACATATTTCAATTTTATTGAAAATTGTGTAAAATAAAGTAACTGAAATATAGTTCGTAAAAATACCTCTCATAGAACACAATACTTTGAAATACTTTTGGGTGTACCTATTCACAAGCAAGTAGAGGTATTGACTCCATTCTCAATATGGAACATTCAGTAGTGAACGTGGATATCATATATCAGTTTCCAAAAAACTCATAAATATTTACGGAAGTTAGAGCGCGGATAGACAGACAGACAACCTGAAGTAATGAACACTTTTCAACTTTAACGGAAAGAGTTGAAAAGATTTAGAAAGTGATAAAAAATTTAATATAAACGGAAATGCAATTCCAGAAAATTTATAATAATACCCATTAATGTAACTGGATATTTTTGTGTGGCCCTATAAATCCAATGCTAATCATACTAAGGAAAGCATTTCTTTGTGCATATGAAGAGTAATATATTGTAATTTTATTAAGATTTGTGCAAAGTAAAGTTCGTAAAATTTGGTTTATAAAAGTACCTATCATAGAACACAATGCTTTGGAATACTTTCGGGTGTCTCTGTATACAAACCAAAGAGGGTATTTATTCCATTTTTCAATGGGGAACATCTTTTAATGAATTCGAATAAAATATATCAGTTTCAACCTTGTTAAAAATTGTTAAAAAGCACCACAAAAGTTTAAAAGTAATTGGTGGAAAACTTTGAATAAACATTTTTACATTTTATGTTGCTTATCCAAAGTATTGCTCTTACTGAACAGCTTTTGAGAAAATTGCTCTTAAATTAAATTTATATTGATTTCTATAATACTAATTTTCTACTTAAATATACTAGGGTTCTATCCATAAGAAAATGCGATATTTAGGGGAGACCGGGGCTAGTAGTGACGTTTTCCTCATTTTTCATATTACCTCTAAGATTTGAACTGAAGTGAAACATTTAATATATAATACCATAGATTGAACCTTGCGTAATATATTTATAAAACTATCATTAATATTATAAACGTTTTTCATACCAAAAAATGAATTCTGCAAAACGTCAAAATTTGTCGCAACTTGCCCAGTAGCGAGGCTAGTAGTGACATGCTTGGGGCACATTGTGACTTACAAATTACGCATACAAACAAGTTGTAACATTTACAAATTATGTGAGAAAAGTAATAAAATGCGATATTTTAGATCAACAATGAAACTTTTATTCACTTATATCGTTCTTAGCACAATAAAAATACATTAATTTTTTTAATAACTTTGTAAACCAAACTGACAAAAAAAAAAAAAAAAAAAAAAAGAAAAGAAAAAAGTATTAAATTAATAACACTGGTAAACACTTCGTCTTTTATAAAGTTACATTTAGAGAAACTTAACAATAGAAATAAAGGGAAAAAATTATGTTAATCAGAAAAGAATTAAAAGGTAGGCTAACAAAAATGTTTGGCCATATTGATATTTTACTCGGTAGCTTACTACAACGTGTAGATCTATATCCTATAGGCTTACCTATATTTTTAATCATATATTGCCATCACTTCTTCAGCGTCTGATTAGCAGTTTGCAGTAATAAAAATATAATGAGGTTCATTTTTGGTACAATTGACATTAACCCATTTTTTATACGTCATGCATTCCACCCAGTTTTCTCCGGATCTAGAAAGTTTGTATTGCTCCTAGCAAACTAGACATTAGCAATTTTCGTCATCTTCAAAAGTGTCCACTTCTTTTTACTTAATTTTATTTATTAACGTAGGCTTTTTATTTATTTATTTATTTATTTTTGTGTGTGTGTGTGATGCACTGTTTGGCTTTTTCCTATAGTGTGAACATCATATGTGGTTTTTTTATATCTCATTTTAATATTTTCTTTCATATTAGTACTATTCTTTAATTTATATATCTAAGAAGTGACATTCTGGTTACACGAAACAGTTATTGGGCTTTCCTTAAACTGCATCTTCCAGAATTTACTTCTATTGCAGCCCTCTCACAATCTTCTAAAGTAGCTTTAGCTCTTTCAGCAAGCCTTTGTAATTTAACATAACTTTTCCTGAAATATAAAGATGCATTAAAAATCATGCCAGTACAAGTAGAAACACTGTCACAACATGCCTCCTACACTTCGTTACAACTAGCCCTGCATTACACCGTCTTGAACTTTATTCAGTAGTTTCCGAAAAGTTGTTATCTTTAACAAATGAAATACATAGAATAACAGCTCAAAATATATGTATTCAAATAATGTTAAGAAAATTAACATACCTCACGATACCTCGTGGCAATGACGATTCTAACATAGTTTACAAAATTTACTTTTGCAATAGAAAACACGATAAATAATGTTATCTCTAAAACTACACAACGCTATACTTCCAAACATACACAGCATATTACAACAATCAACCTGTTCACTCACATGACACGACAGGTTCTGCAACCTTCCAGATCTTTCAGAAAGCCATATGACGCTACTTGCCCCCTGGAACGACTAACTCCGGTCAACCCTGCTAACTCAAACAAGTAAAAGAAGATATGTATAGCTACTTCTTGATTTCTTGATTATGTAGTTTCGTCGTTTTATTTTATTTTTTCGTTTCAGAGATATAGCAGTCAAAATTCCCCCATTCCCCACACACACACATATCACGCTCAGATACACACATACAAACAACCATTTTCAACCATCATAAGGCATAGGTATTATTATTATCTACACAGTTCTCAATTCATTGGAACTTAAACGATGCAAATCAGGGGAAAATTCCATATCGACATTTTTAGCTAAATACCATTGGCTAAATACCGTAATCCATTACTTACGGTAGTCACGTAATAGATGTAACAATTTTAAAAGAACCTTTACTTTACATTAAAATAATATCGTTTTATCTTGGTTAACATTTCACAAAAGTATCCTTCTTAAAATACCTGGCATTATATGTTTTCATACTTATTGTAAATAATCATCATTATGTTAATATTTCAAATAAATTTTTAATGGACAATCAACGGTCTATTACTCCTCCTTTTACAATTATTTTATATGCTTTGCACATCTATAATTTCATTTCTTATTACTATTCTTGTTCGCTTTAATATTTTAATAACAAGAACACTGAAAGATTAATGGTAACTGTGTGCAGACTATTATTTATCCAAACAAGTTACCTCGTAGGATTAATAGTGTGATCTCATTACAAATGCATGCTAAAAGTTTTATTCTGAAATATGTTATTCAAGAAAATATTTTATCAAAAATTTCCTCACAACATTCTCTTATATCTCAGCAGTAACTCCGTCCATTCATATATGAATTTGAATTAGTATGTCCTTTTAACAAAATGAAATATATTCCATATAATTTAAGCAATTTCATTTAATACTTTCTTCTACATACATAAGCAGAAACTATTGGGCTCGTAAATAATTTTGACCTCCAGTTTCATACAGATTTACACGTTTTGAGATGTCCTGACTATTTTTTAGAAAATGTCTGTGTATGAATATATATATACGCGCTTTTTCCGGAAAAACATTAAATTTAAAACAATAAACGACCAAAACGGAATACAGAGACAGTGTTAACACTTATTGACTAGTTTCTGATCACCTTGTCATCGAACCGCATTAAGTAAAGGTAAGGAAAAAGATAACAGTACAGAAAATAAAACAGTTTAGTTTGCAGAAACAAGAACAGATTACGACGAAATTGCACAACAGGAGTAGTTTCCAGGACGATGTAGGGAATGTCCAGGACGATGTAGGGAAGATGCTTCATGTGACCACCCTCACTCACCTGCAAAATTTCAAGTCTACGGACAGTGTGCTCAACAGCAGATCGTAACTGATCGGTTGTGATGCTTTGCACATGAAGCGTTATGGAGTTCTTTAAGTCATTCAAAGTTTCAATATCTCTACGATACATCACACTTTTTCAAGCTGATCAGAAACTAGTCAATAAATGTGAATATTGTTTATGTATTCCGTTTTGGTCGTTTTTTGACTTACATTTAATTTTTTTCCTGAAAAGGCGCCCCCTGGTGGACATTTTTGGAGCTTTTTTTTTTTTTTTTTTTCGAAATTCGTTAGCGCATCTCGTGTAAAATCTGTATACTAACTTTCGTTGCATTCCGTTTGCGCTGTAGGATGCTGTTCATAAAGGAAGCTTAATTATAACTACCCTGTTTATATATATATATATATATATATATATATATATATATATATATATATATCACATATCTTGTGACTCTGTATTTTTCGAACCAATGTAGAAGGAAATTTAACCAAACTTAGTTTTTAGTTGGACGTTGACTTCAGCTGGTGCTCATTACATTTGAGGAGCAATCGATTAACAGGTGGTGCTCTTATTCATTTTTTTTTTCTTTTCATTAATTTTAATATGGGAGTATTGAAAAAAATTCGTATGTATATACATAGTGAGAATTATATTTGATTTTTCAATGTGAAACTCAAAAGCAAAATATTTATGATAGTAAGAGTCAACGAGGAAAACATTTTTGTATAGGTACAGGGACATCACTCCCATCCTGGGGGTTATTACCACCCATGAGTGCGTAAATTTTTATTACCGGTAGCTTTCAAAAGAACTAGTCGGTACGTTTAACACAAATGGTTGAATCATGGATATGTAAAAATTTATATTAAAACTACGGTTTTTTTTTCATTACCAATTAAAAAAGTAAACAAATACAGATTTCGGCACAAAATTGACTTTCTTTGGATATTTCTGTTTTGCTTCTGTGAATACAAAATCATCTGCATTCATCGTCGAAAGTAATTTTAAGGAATAAATTTTACTGTGTAAATTTTTGTTAGAAAATACAGAAGAAACTAATGTGTTATGGTGGCTAATGCGTTAGTCATGTGCGTAATTAATGTATGTAATTAGATAAAGTTTATAAATTAAACTATTGTGTTATACATTACTTTAATTTAATATTCCTTATAAATGTTTCTAAAAATTGATTAGACATAACAACATAAGAAACAGGAACAAAACATATTTTAAATCACGTTTAAAGTGCCAACAAATATTTCTTTTTTAATACTTTCAAGAGATACTTGACAGTTAGATTAACTTATTATGCGAATTTGCCTAAAGAAATGAATCATCTAGAGGTTTTTTATTCAATCTTCTAATCGAAACAGTATTAAACCCTGTACTCATTTTTGCATTAATGTTTTAAACGAATTTTTCTTTCTTTAAATATCATTCTCACAGCTTCTTTTAGAATAATTTAAAATTTCATAATTTTCTTATGGCTACTTACTTAATCTTATACTTACAGATTTCTATAAACTGGTGAACTTAAACCTTTCATATTCTAAGTAAGAATACAATAAAAAGAAATAGCTAAAAATGATAATTAAACATCATGTTTCATTAAAAAAAGATATTATTCAAAATGTACTAAATTTAAAGGAGTATTTTTGCATTTGAATTTATTTTTTTTATCCTAATACAATCATTTAAACAATGCAATGTTATATAACATAAGCTGCAGTACACACACACACAGACACACACACACACACACACACAAAAAAATAAAAATAAAGTACTACAAACAAAATTTAAGTATTTAGTTAACATCTTATGATGCATAAATGTGTTTTTTTTATAGTATATTTAATATAACATTTCTGAGAATTTTGAAATTTTAAATTGTATGAATAGTTTTCACCACGCTTGTCATAAAATATATCTAAATTAAGTAAGTTAAATTAATATAAAATTTGCCTTCTCTTAAATTTCGCAAAACTAATTTACTTACATATTTTCAATTATTAAATCGAAGAAATGAAACTGAAATTAATTTTATTTGACAATATAAAAGAGGAAATATATTCTAAATGTTTAAAATATTTAAAAATAATTACCTCTCGTAGTTAAATTCAATTTTAATCACATTAAAAACTGAGACAGTTAATATACACTAAAAATATACATTTTAAAATATTAAAAACACAAAACACAAATTTATACGTTTCGAGCCTTTTACAGGCTCCTGTTTTGAGGAGCCTGTAAAAGGCTCGAAACGTAAAATTTTGTGTTTTGTGTTTTTAATATTTTAAAATGCATATTTTTAGTGTATATTATCTGTCTCAGTTTTTAATGTGATTAAAATTTAATATTTTAAATGGTTCTGCTCGTATAACATTAACAATTATTTTACAATGCTACTATATGCATTGTTATCTTCACATGAAAACAAAATTGAGATTTATTGAAAAGATTATGATTTAGTTAAGAATCTGCTTCAGTAAATAATTTATGACTAACTTCTTGTAGTAGATATTCCTTTATTAGACGTATACTTTATAAATTGCAATAGAAACACTGATGATAAAAGATGAAAAGTTACCATCTTCAGTACATTTGCATATTTTATTCTTCTAGTTGACAATAAATGCTAATGAAATGAATAGAACCGTCTAGAAAAATCTTAACAGAGATGTAGTCACAGAAAATATAATTAAAATTGTACATAAAACATTTTCTATCTGTCTTCAGAGAAACAGTTATTCTAATAACATTGCATGTACGTCTGGTCTGAGTACTTTACAAACTGTATCTTAGATTGCCTTTATTTGAGGAAAAGATAAATATTATAAAAATTTAAACATCAATGAATAAAATTTTCTCTTTCGATATTTTGCTTCTCTTTTCTTAATTAGCAAATAAATAAATAAATAAATAAATAAATAAAAATGAAGAAATAATAATGAATTTAATTATTGTTTTTTTCCTTATTTTACTTATGATATTGAACTTTTTAACTAAAATAAAAATGCTTGAAAATACATTTTTTTAGACTCACGCGCATTTATAAAATATTTATATCCCTAGAGTAAGTGTATCGGTAACTTATAAATAAAGTTATTCATAAAAAATTTAACCAATTGTGTTGTTTATCGCCACATGAAAGGGATCCAGAAATTTAAAAAGTTATATTTTATTATTATTATTATTATTATTATCCGAATTATTACTAATGATGATGTTTCTTTCATGTGTAAAAAACTATCAATTGTGCTTTAAGAAAAAAAAGTACTTATTGCTGACAAAATCATAGTTTCTAATGAAAAATGTTTCAAAAGATTAGTGATTAATATGTGTGCATGTGTGTGAAATATTTATTTTATTTTATTTTTATTTTTAAATTTTCCTGACAACCCATATATAAAAGGATTTAAAAAGATTATTAGTTTAGTTCTAAATACGATGATTCTTATAATTATATGTAGAGAATATAAAAATTGAAATAATTTATTCAACAAATCAGAAAATAATGCATTCCTTTTTTATTTATTGAAATTTTATTTTTCCGACTAAGTGAAAATAATGCCTGGACCGGGAGTCGAACCCCGTTCTAGGCATTATTTTCACTTAGTCGGAAATATAAAATTTCAATAAATATGATTTTTTTCCAATTAGTTGATAGTGTGATTTTAATTTAAAAAAATTTCTTTTTTACTTTCTCTTACCCATAAGGTACATAAAGTATCTTTTCTGGGTAATATTTTCGAAATTGATTTTTTGTTATATTTATACGTTTTTAGGTCCCCTGAATCCAAAAACCATGTTCTTAGCTATTGGTCTATGTGTCTGTGTATGTCTGTTATCAGCATATCTCAAGCAGTAAGGCCAAACTTGGTGCAAAGTAATGTGTATGTGGTAACAGTGTATCTAATTGCAAATGATTAAAAATTTTCAAAAAAACAAATTACATTACTGAGACAGTTTTAAAAATAAAATTCTAATAGTATTCATGACACACCTTACACAGCTCTATTTCTCTAGATTTAATATCAATGAAAAATAATTTCATTATGTATAACAAAGAAAATCTTAATTAGGAATTGCAAATTCAATGTTACAATCATCAGTTACTGGCGATTAATTATGCAATTTAGTAACAAAACTTGCTTAGCAGAAGAGTCGACCAATAAATTTGCTCCAGATATTTGTATGTTCAATAAATATGCAAGGTTTCATGTAATCTTTTAAATGCTGTATTATCAGGTAGTAAATTACTTATGTTCACATATATAATTCAAGCCATATTGTTTGCTGCGATAACAAGAGATATACAATAGAAATATAACCATAAAAAATGGGTAATTTAAGTCGAACTATTATAATACGATTTTATTTTTCGAATTGTAAGTTATGACATGAGATAGCATTGTGGATGTATAAAGTGCATTCCAATTCGCAACATACATGAATGTGTCCCAACAGTTACCAGGAGCTTTTACTCTAGAAGATAGTAGATGGGAAATACTACGTTCAAACTCAAATAGCGCTCGTCGTCCTAACCGTTAGACGTTGTTGTGGTTTTCTCCGAAACTCTCGTAAATATGGGCTACTACCACTGAAAACGAGCATTAGAGATAGGAAACCATCCAGGCTTAATGTCCTCGATTATTCAATAGCTTTTAATCCCTACACCAAACCATTAATATTCAAGAAACATAAAACTAACTGTATCGTAAATAAAGGGTTATTTTCAGATAGTTATTTTTACAAGTTATAATTTTTATTTTTTTTATAGTTAGTTATTTTTTAAGTGCATACACAGTTATTAGACATATGTTATACGTGTCCCTTAAATATTTAACAGTGGTGTAAATCTAATAAAAATATGTTTTTTATTATTTCAAAAAGTATATTTGATTTTCGAAATAATAATTTAGTAATGTTTTAATTTTTCTAATATCGTTTATCTAAACTTTTATTTTGAAATATTTATGATATATTTAATTTTACTAGTTTAAATGAAATAGAAAATATTTCTAAGTAACTACGCGTTTCTTTAAAACCAGAAATTATGTATATATATATAATATTTGAAATAATATATTACGCGTTTTGCATATAAAATTGTTTTGCCAACACTCTTGTTCATTTTAAATTACTTCTTATATGAAGACTTTTCTCAAGCAAAATTTGTCTTTTTTCTTTCATTACGTTTCTTTTTTTACAAACTGCTTTTAGTTCTTCTAAAGTAAAACATTCTGGACTTTTTTTTTGTTATAAACTATTCTTTTTCATAAAAAAAAGAACAAACCACAAAATTTAACATAAAGTCAAACTCAGAGAACTATCTGATTATGAAGAAAAGAAAATAAGTTAAAATTTTGAAAAACATTAGAGACCGTATAATCATGGTTGATACATTTTATGAAAAAACAGGATTTAAATATTTAAGAGGTACCTTTTATTAAATTTTCTGTCTTTGATAAGAAACAGCTCTAATTATAAATAAAAACGAAAAATCATGATGTACTTATTGATTATTAGCACTTTCCAAATGTACGTAATTGTTGTATCATATAACTTTCAGTGCTCTTTGCCTACGTAATCACACAGAGGACAGACAGTAGTTCTGAGAGGTATACAGATAGACTAATTTAATTCCTAATCGTTCTTAAACATTGTTACAAAATGTTAAAAATGCTTAACACAAAAGAAAATGTAGCTCTTATATTCCAGTTGCGGCCCTTAATGTATCTGAATATTTTAGAGTAACCTTGTAAATCTAAAAGTTAATAAAATCATATTCCATACAAAATATTATTTTAGCATATTAACAATAAATGTCAATTTCATTATGAATTTTACAAAAAATTTTTTTAAGTGTGATTTATTTTGTTGAGTATACCTGTAAACAAATCAGATGCACAGGACCTATAATGTCATTTAAAATAAGGAACATTTCATAATGAATTTAATTAACATATATATAATTTTTTAAAAATTCTGAAACTATTTACGGTTGCTGGGGGCGAGCAGAGGGACAGATAGACAACACTCGGACAGATAGATTTTTAAAAACATTTCAAAGCATATTCACACTTAAAAAATTATTAAAAAGTGTTAAATCCCTTAATGTAAATGCAAATGCTATTCCATAAAATTTCTAATAAAACCTTCAATGTAACTAAATATTTATGTATAGCCCTGTAAATCTAATGCTAATCATACTACATTCTGCAGAAAGCATTCTTTTGTCCATATGAAAAAAATATTTCAATTTTATTAAGATTTGTTTAGAGTAAATTTATTAAAATCTGGTTTACAGAAATACATCTCATAGAACGAATGCTTTTGAATATTTTCGGGTGTTCTTCTACACAACCCAGTAGTGGTATTTAGTCTATTTTCTATAGCAAACGTCCTATAGTGAACTTAAATAACATATTTCAATTTTATTGAAATTTGTGTAAAATAAAGTAACTGAAATATAGTTCGTAAAATACCTCTCATAGAACACAATACTTTGAAATACAATTGGGTGTACCTATTCACAAGCAAATACAGGTAATGACTCCATTTTCAATATGGACAATCAGTAGTGAACTTGAATATCATATATCAGTTTCCAAAAAAATAATGAATGCTTACGGAAGTTAGAGCGCGGATAGACAGACAGACAAACTGAAGTAATGAACACTTTTCAACTTTAACGGAAAGAGTTGAAAATATTTAGAAAGTGATAAAAATTTAATATTAACGAAAATGCAATTCCAGAAAATTTATAATAATACCCATTAATGTAACTGGATATTTTTGTGTGGCCCTATAAATCCAATGCTAATCATACTAAGGAAAGCATTTCCTTAGTATGATTAGCATTAGCATATACAATATATAACTCTTCATTTCTTTGTGCATATGAAGAGTTATATATTGTAATTTTATTAAGATTTGTGCAAAGTAAAGCTCGTAAAATTTGGTTTATAAATGTACCTATCATAGAACACAGTGCTTTTGAATACTTTCGGGTGTCTCTGTATACAAACCAGTGATGGTATTGTTAAAAAGCACCACAAACGTTTAAATGTAATTGGTGGAAAACATTGAATAAACATGTTTACATTTTATGTTGCTTATCCAAAGTATTGCTCTTACTGAACAGCTTTTGAGAAAATTGCTCTTAAATTAAATTTATATTGATTTCAATAATGCTAATTTTCTACTTAAATACAGTAGGGTTCTATCCATAAGAAAATGAGTTATTTACGGGAGACCGGGGCTAGTAGTGACGTTTTCCTCATTTTTCATATTACCTCTAAGATTTGAACTGAAGTGAAACATTTAATATATAATACCATAGATTAAACCTTGTGTAATATATTTATAAAACTATCATTAATATTATAAACGTTTTTCATACCAAAAAACGAATTCTGCAAAACGTCGAAAACACAACTTGCCCAGTAACGAGGCTAGTAGTGACATGCTTGGAGCACATTGTGACTTACAAATTGCGCTTACAAACACGTTGTAACATATACAAATTATGTGAGAAAAGTATTAAAATGCGATATTTTAGATCAACAATGAAACTTTTTTTCACTTATATCGTTCTTAACTCAATAAAAATACTTTAATTTTTTGATAACTTTGTAAACCAAACTGACAAAAAAAAAAAAAAAAAAAAAAAAAAAAAAGAAAAGAAAAGAAAAGAAAAAACAGTTAAATTACTAACACGTGTAAACACTTCGTCTTTTATAAAGTTACATTTAGAGAAACTTAAGAATAGAAATAAAGGGAAAAAATTATGTTAATCAGAAAAGAATTAAAAGGTAGGCTAACAAAAATGTTTGGCCACATTCATCTTTTGCTCGGTAGCTTACTACAACGTGTAGGTCTATATCCTATAGTTCTACCTACATTTTTAACCATTCATTGCCATCGCTTACTTCAGCGTCTGATTAGCATTTTGCAGTAATATAAATATAATGAGGTTCATTTTTGGTACATTTGACATGAACCTATTTTTTATACGTCATGCATTCCACCCAGTTTTCTCCGGATCTAGAAAGTTCGTATTTCTCCTAGCAAACAAGACATTAGCAATTTTCGTCATCTTCAAAAGTGTCCAATTCCTGTTACTTAGTTTTATTTATTAACGTAGGCTTTTTTTTATGTGTGTGATGCACTGTTTGACTTTTTCCTATAGTATGAACATCATATGTGTTTTTTTTATATCTCATTTCAATATTTTCTTTGATATTAGTACTGTTCTTTAATTTATATATCTAAGAAGTGACATTCTGGATACACGAAACAGTTATTGGGTTTTCCTTAAACTGCATCTTCAAGAATTTACTTCTATTGCAGCTCTCTCATAATCTTCTAAAGTTGCTTTAGCTCTTTCAGTAAGCCTTTTGTAATTTAACATAACTTTTCCTGGAATATAAAAATCTGCATTAAAAATCATGCCGGGGCAAGTAGAAAAACTGTCACCACATGCCTCCTACACTTCGTCACAACTAGCCCCGCATTACGCCATCTTGAACTTTATTCAGTAGTTTCTGAAAAGTTGTTATCCTTAACAAATGAAATACATAGAATAACAGCTCAAACTATAAGTATTCAAATAATATTAAGGAAGTTAACATACCTCACGATACCTCGTGGCAATGACGATTCTAACATAGTTCACAAAATTTACTTTTGCAATAGAAAACACGATAAATAATGTTAAATTTAAAACAACGCAACGCTATACTTCCAAACATACACAGCATATTACAATAATCAACCTGTTCACTCACATGACACGACAGGTTATCAACCTACCAGATCTTTCAGAAAGCCGTATGACACTACTTGCTCCCTGGAACGACTAACCCCGGTCACCCCTGCTAACTCAAACGAGTAAAAGAAGATATATATAGTTACTTCTTGATTTCTTGATAATTGTTTTTTTATACTTTCTCTTACCCATAAGGTGCAGAAAGTATTGAATTTCGGTCAAATTTTCGAAAGTGCGATTTTTTAGACGGTTTGAGGTAACCTGAATCCTAATATCATGTATTTAGCGGTTGGTCTGTGTGTGTGTCTGTATGTCTATGTGTCTATTATCAGCACATCTCAAAAACAAATTATAGCAGAACGTTCAAACTTGGTATTCTAAATGTGTATGATATAAGGATGTTACACTAAACATTTCGTTGAGATCAAGCAAATGGTTCGTGTACAGAGACCCCCAAGACTATTTATATGCATTACGTCAATGGAGGGAATTGCAGGTAAGTAGAGCTTAACATCTATAGATTGCACTGAACCAAATGAAACGAGTATGTAATTTTTATATGCGTAAAAACATGTCTCATGAAGAATATGGTAGGTAAATAATTCACTGTTCATTTACAGGGCTGCACAAAAAAACTGGATAAAAGTGCGACAATAGTTGCAAATTGATGGAAATGTATTTCAGGCTGGGCCGTGTATCATTATTATAGGATTATATTTAGGCGCACCATGCGATCTGTACATAATCTTCAAAAGATATGCAGGTCTGTAAATATTTAAGCGATAACATTCTTTTTTATTGCTAGTGGATGTGCTTTACTATAATATTTTACCATTTCCAGGGAATCTGTTCAGGAATTGAAATGAATTACTCATAGAGATATGGTAAATAATGTATGTTTTTAAGCTAAATATCCATAGCTTGTTTTTAGTATATTTAGACATTTTGAGGCTGCCTGATTATTCAAATCAAGTTTTTTAACGTTTGATCTTTGTCTTGGTCACTTTAAATAACTTAAAAACGAATAATTTTACGAGACCCAAATGTTGCGTTTTGAAGTTAATATAAGTTTGTTGCTGGAAAAGTGTGATCAAAATTGATAAGTTTCAAGGAATGTTGCGTGTGAAAGCTGTCTGAATAATTTTATGTGAAAGTTTAATTTTAATAACAGACTTAATTTCTATATAAATGTACGTGCAGTAATGAGACGGGGATTGAGGGGAGCGGTAGCCCCCCCCATTACACAGAACTAGTTATCGTATAAAATTCTTCTGAAGGCTAATTTGAATTTTTTAAACATAGGTTTACATAACAGAACTTTTTACCTTACCCCTTAATCTCCAAATTGTATTTATAGTATTAAATTTCAGAATAAGAGAAAGTCGTGTGAGTGACCCACCAGATTATTTATTATTATTATTATTATTTTTTTTTTATTATTATTATTATTATTTAGCGATATATACATCAAAAACGAAATGGCATATTTATGCCAAGGTTAATCTAAAAGTATTCGTGAATTTCCGGGCATTTTTTTTTTCTATGGAACGCTAGAAATAATATATAAAACACAGATATATAACTATATTTCTAAAAATAGTATAAAGCAATAAAATAAGAGTACTCATAATTCTACAAATCAAACTTTTTTTTTTTTAACAAAGTAGATAATGAAACATAACATAAACATGTTTATGTAACATAGAAATAACATGCAAAAATGGAAAACTTACATAATATTACATTTAAAAAAATTCAATAACGCATAAAATTTAATACATAAAATAATGATTATCTTTTTTACAAAACAGTTTTCAAAGATTTGATCAATGTTCTTTTGTTATGTGAAAATGCTTTATTTTTCAGTCATCAAAGGAAATAATTTAACTATACACTTTCTACTAATAATTTAATTACATAACAAAGTATACATTTTAATGAAAGAATGCGCATATTATATATACATCACGTTCTGGAGACAAAATTAAAGAGATTGGTTGGTAGGTATTTCATAAAATGTCAAGAAAACGTTGATCATGGAGGGAAACGTTCACGATCAGTTAAAATATGCAATCAGTCTGTGGAGGCGTCTTACCACATCATTCCCTTCCCAAATGACGAAGTAATGTCAAAGTAACGAGGAATGAACCAAACTTAGCGACCAGACCTTGCGATTTATGGTTGATTGGCATACGTTTGTTTAGTCTATGGGTCAGGTTTCTGTGATGTTTCTGTTGGTGGTTAGAAGAAAAAAAATGTAAAAATTCGTTATTAGTAACGCAATAATAATGCACATGTGTCATAAATTGCTTTAATACCAACTGGAGTAATTCCGATCAAGCTGCTGATCGCATCGCCTAGCTCACCACATTATTAGCGAAATCGGCCGTTACACATTTTTTTTTTTCATTATTGTTATTATTATTCAGAGTCTCGTGTTACCGCTGTTCTCATGTTATGTGAAGATGTTATGTTTTCCCTCATCAGAATATATTAATTTAACAATACACTTTTTACTAATAATTTAATTACATAACAAAGTATAAGTTTTAATGATAGATTATGTGTATTATATTTTCATCACGTTCTGGAAACAGAACCAGAGAGATTGGTTGGTAGATAGTTCTTTAAAGGTAAAGAAAACACTGATCACGGAAGAAAAAGTTCATGATCAGTTCAATTTTGCAATTAGATTTTTGAGGCGTCTCGCCACAATCTTCTCCAAATTCATGGGCTAGTTTTTAAACTGAGGCACCATTCTAAGATTTTGTACTGTTCAAATGAGAACGAAATAATCTATCAGAAAATAATAAACAATATCATTCCAAGGATTTTTCTACAGTTCATTATTTTTTATTGCAAAAGGTAATGTTTATAAATTTTTAAAGTCCCTATAGTTAAACATAGTAAAACAACTTTGACTTGTAATGACTCATGAACGCATATTTAACCTATATTAAATAGAATATTTTTAAACAAGGTGAAAAACTTTAGTCCAACTAATAATAATAATAATAATAATAATAATAATAATTAAGTTCATATAAAAGAACAACTCATTTTTGTATTTTTCGCTTATATATGAACAAAACATGTTATTTTGTTTAACAATTTGTACATTTTTATTTTTACAGTTCTTCAGAACTTACACAAATGTTCTATGCATGTGTAATTTATGAAATCGTCTCTCAAAAATGTTTAAAAGAACTGTAGGTTGTCCTATGAATATTTGGAGCACTGTTTGTGTAGAACGGATATTTTCTAAAAACTACAAAAATGTAATTTTACCTATTGAATAAAGAAGCTCACAAAAGAATCTGTATAGTTTTATTTGTAAAGAGAAATCATTATGAGCATTATTTCTAATGAGAAAGCATATGTGTAGCTCTGTATATCGTCTAAAATTTCCACACGCACCATATAGCCTGCTTAAAAAGTCCTCATATTATTAAAGATTACTAGTAATTTCCAATTACATCTCATAATGTACTTGAAATACTTTGAGGGCCCTGAAAACCAAAAAATTACTCCAATCGTACTTTATTTAACAGAAAAATATAGCCGTGTGTATTTTAATAATATGTATTTTGTTTGTTATGTTAAATGCAGTATAAAGGTATCAAAATATGATTTTAAATATCCATCTTGTAGACCACAATATAGTAAAAATAATGTGAGTCCCTATGCTCAGATTAGTGTAGCTGTTCATATCACGAACTATTAAAGAAAAAAAAAAGAAAAAAAAAGTGAATTTTCATAACATAGTTTTAAAGTATTCCAGAAATATTTATGGAAACTAGATGAACAAACATATAGACAAATCATAATCGCTTTGAAACTTTATATTTATTTTATATTAAGTATTTAAAACACATAACATAACTTAAAATGCACGATCAGGAATTTCTACAAATATCCGCTATAATATATGAATGTGCAGGATTATAAATCAATGGATAATGTTATCCATACTACACTCTAAGGAAAACTACTTTTCTATTTATGAGTAATACATGTTAATTTCATTATTTATTTTGATTAATTAATTAATTAATTATTTTTGCAGTGCAGAGTTACTAAAATACGTTTTATAAAAATCTATTTCATGCATTGGAATTATCTCGAATGTTGCTTTAAACAAACCAGACAAGCCGTTTTTCTTATTATAAAATTTTCAACAGGAAACGTGTCATGGTGAGTTTAAGCAATACATATTAGTTTCAAGACATTCCCTGAATGTTTACAGGTTTTAGAACACATACAGGTGGACATAAAGACAGACAGACAGACAAACAAAAGTCATAAATATTTTTCACCTTTGCTGGAAATTGCTTAAAATTATTTGATTTTTTTTCTATTAAATAGTGTATTAATCATATCTCGGCTAACGCCATAATAAGGAACAATTCTAAAACGGTTAGTCTGTTTGTTTATCACTATTGTTTCTATCATGTTATGAAAAATCTAATGAATGTTATTCTTAACTAGATCTACAGAAAATCTGAATTATTAGCTTCTAATATTTATTATTTTATCTTACATTTATAAATGCTAAATATATACATATAAAAGCCTTTTATTTATTTCGCATGAATATTTAAATCACAAGGACATTTTTCTCTCAATGATTAATGGTAACTGTAAGTAGAGAATTCTTTATCCAAACAAGTAGGAAGATATGATTAATGATATGATCACATTACAAATGACGGCTAAAACTTTTATGCGCAGATATTTTATGTAACATATAGTTTTCTTTTTTATATATAAAGAGCAATTCCATCCATTCATTAATTTACTTTTAATTAATATACTTTTTAATATAAAAATAAATTCATATCTTTTAAATTAACTATACTAGCTTCTTTAGTCTATTTTACATGCAATTAATGAAATATTTTTGCAATAATTTATTTTCTTTTGACTCAATAGCAATTTAATTTTCAGGATGACTTCGGTTTCATACATTTAGTTCTTGTTTAGATACAAATTTTACCTTTGTGATTTATCATTATTATACTTTTAAGTAATGCAAAGTAGAAACAAATAGAATTTTGTGTTTAATAGATAAACTTTTGAAGAAATGAAAATAAATAGTTTAAAAAGTCAAATAAGTAATTTCTTTTTTTATTTATTCTGTTAAATCTCTCATTAAATTCCATTAAAGTTATATTTCAGCAGATTTGAAACATTTTGTAACATTTAGAGAAGACGATTTATCTAAAATTACATTAATAAAAATTAATAAAGTATGTTTGTATTTCTTGTAATTATTACAATATTGGAAAATAGTTTTAACTATTTTTCATTTAGATTAAAAATACTTGCCAGTTACTTTTTTTAGCTGAACCCGTTACTTCATAAAACCTACAAATTCACATAAAGACTTATATAATTTACATGGCCTGAAATAGAAGTCTTTACAAAAGTAATTGTTTCAAAAAATAATGAATTATAAACATATTTAAAACGCCCCATAAAATATATTAATGTATGCAACACTTTAATACGTTTAATTTTTTTCTATCTAAACTAATTTAAATTAGTTCCGTCAAAGTTAATTTTTAAATTATGCTTCTGTTAAAATTGAAGTTTGATTTTGTTTGATTTTTAGTTCTTGAAACATTTTAAAGAAAACTGTTGAAACAATATTACCACAACAAACGTATATATATATATATATATATATATATATATAAGATATTTAATTAAGTTATGAACTGAAAATCTTATAAAATTTAGCAGTGCTCATTGTCGTCATACCTGACGTCATTCTACATCGTTCACGTTTTGCCCGTTAAAAAAATTGAGATGAGCTTTATTTTCATTTGAACTCAGATGTCTCTGTGTCTCCAGAATACCATTTAAATTACATATGATCATTTCTATCGACCTTGTATTTTAAAATTGCTTCCAGTATTCCAAAGGAAATTATGGAACAAATTTATTCTTGTGGCTTATGTACGTTCTAATATTATAAAAGACTTTTTTTAACTATTACTTTGATCAGCATACTTCATAACTGAAATAAGATTGATTCTAACAAGGAAACTCTTTCAAGTGCCAATCGCCGATTTTCATTAACAAATTCCTGCATAAGATTTAATATCAAACAATATTTTTTCTAAATACTAGCTGTTGAGTCGCTATAGAAGAGCTATAAAAAGTTACTACTATGAGAGCATGTCTGCAATGTCTTCAAATAAGCGCCTATTTGGCGATTCCATTTTTACGATTTTCTTGTTAATAAGATTAAATACATGTAGATGCTATATCACTTTGATATCCCAACAAACACCACACGAAAGCGTGCTCTTGAAAGTACAGATGAGTTTAACGAGGGTCAGACATCGCAACACCTGAAATTCTAGATAACATTACTGATTTTTTATGGTTGTTAAGAAAATTAAGCACATGTAGATGTTCTTGGTTCTCTTTGGTTAGTCCAACGATATCCACACCAAGTCAAGCACTTGCGAGTTATAAAAATTTTAGTATAGGTTTTTAGAAAAGATAATATTATTGTTCACAAACTTATAATATATACTGCCAGAAGTGTAAGCATCTATAAAGTAGTAGTTATACATATGTGCTTCTAATTTTAAATAGTTCTAATTTATTTCCGTGTTGATTTCAATGGTAACTGTCCAAATCATACCGTATGTCTCCGGAACATCTTTACGAGTGAGATCCAAAACGTCGTCAATTTACACATAGTGCAGCACTTGTGTGACGTAACCAAATTAAACCTGAGGTGGGTCACCGAAGCGTGGGAGCCATCCAACACCTCCTGTAATATCACTAATAATGTGTTAAACCATGTCTTCCGGGGAATGTCAAATTTGTAATGGCATGTCTCTGGACCATCTTAGGAGTGAGTCCCAGGACGTCGCTATTTTCCCACTGTGTAGCACTAGTGCGACATAAACACACCCAACCTCAACAGTGTTAATTTGATTTAATCAAATATTCTAATATGACTTAATTTTTTATCGTCTTGAAATTATTATAAATCTACATTCTTAATAAATTTATCACAATATAAATGTAATGCGTGTAATGCATTGGAAAAGTAAATCTATAACTTTATTTGCATTATTTAAAATTTTGAAACATTGAGGTTGAGTTGAGGTTGAATGGGTTTTGCGGCACACCAGAACTAAGCAATAACCAATCCGTGACGGTCTTTAACTCACTCTTAGGAATGATCCTGAGACACGCCTTTTGATTATCCGCGGAGGGAATGACTTCTCCGCTTGGTAATCCTAGAGGTATTAATGGATCCTATCAATATTTTGGGTTTAAGGCTAAATCATTGATTGTTTTCCCTCACAGATTATTTCTTATTCCTCATTTCCCTGTGAATTTCCCCACAGAATACGATAATTTCTCTATTGGATGCAAACATAAATACGTTATTGTTTCAGTTATCCTTGCAATGGTCACTTGTAAAAGATTTCATGAAGTCACACCAATAAAGTCCATTTCGGAACATAGAGAACATTGCGGCAACGATGAAATTTACGTACAATACACCAGTCACAATTAATGCACACGACGGCATGTCTCAGGTTTGTCTTTAGATAACTCATAGGGGTTAAACCTCCTGATCTCATCTCATCTCTTTTGACTTCTCAAATTCCTTGGCATCAATGAAGAGGGGTTAATGTGATTTGGCTAAAAGGTTTTCAGATTTGGCGTTCAAATTATAAAATTTAATAATCTTTTGCAGCTTTCCTGTTGCGATATCCTGAAGCTAAATTTTTTACCAGTGAATTAAGTACAATGTAAACCATCTCGCGTATTTTTTTCAAGGATATCGGTGATAAGCGCTTTAAAGAGTTTCCTTGTAAGACATATATAAACCATTTTTTATCATGTCCTAAATCTTTGACGAGCAAATAATTCTGCTAAAATATTTTGATGAATACGTCCAATTAAAATTATTTTGAATTACAAAACGTAATGAATATTAAATTAAAATTACATCGTTGTGACCATCACAGTACATTCTTCTATATATTATTTTTAGATGGCGAATACAACACACCAGTTACCGTTACATACGAACAAGTATTTAATCATAGCTCCACACAATAAAATTTCACAATTGCAGTTTGGTGCAATCTTAGGCAAAATATACTGAGATGCGTACTTTTGGAAAATTGTAAAAGATGAGAAATAGCACAGCCACCTGTCGGCCTACATAAACCTAAATTGAAACAGCATATATATATAGATATTTTAATGACTATCCTGAAGTTTAGTGCATTGGTTTGATGTATAAACTGAAATACAGGCTTCCCCATACATGAGAATATTGCATTATAGCAGTGCCACTTGTCGGTCTATTATGGATAGAAAAAAAAGAGTTATAACTTTACAGTTATTAATACATTTAAAACTTCAAATTAAAAATTTAAAATACATTTCTCTCTAAGGTTTTAAGTGATTACAAACTTTAAATAAATGGATTTTCTTCCTTAATAAAAGATTCAAATTACGTATTAGATTTTACTTTGTTACTAAAAAGAATTACTTTTTGTTGATCGTATAGTTTTTTAAATCCCCACAAACAAAAATTAAAGTCGCGTTGTGTTCTCAAAAACTTTAATTTTTAATCAAAGAAAAATTAAATTGAATTATAGTTAACCAACATTACATTTAGAAAAAACCCAGGTTCTAAATTGGGTATAAACTCTCCGTAGACAGGAGTATCAAATTAGATTTAATTTTTAAATAAACAAGGAGTTACACTTCATAAAAAAAAAACTAAGATAGATTTTAAAATACAAAATTTTAATGAAACTAGTAAGATTAAATTACAGAACTTAAAATGAGGTAAATTGTAGTTTTTTTTTTCTGATCACAGAGTACACCAACAAACACTATTTTTGCTAGTCATGAGCAATAAACATAACAGTAATTACCATAATCATGTTATACCAGTTTAATAGCTACTCATCAAAATACTTCACAACCTTCATTATACTCCTCTAAAGCTAAACAAATAAACTTCTACACATTTAGAATTAAAAGTTACACTTCTCTATTATATATCAAATAGACAAAAATATATATCAAAGGCTTAATAATGTGACATGACTTACATGAATTGCTTTTCTGATAGCTGCAACAGTTGAGTCGTAATTGGATGTCTGCTAGAAGTCGATAACGTTGGACGTCACTTTTCATAATTCCTCTAAAATGCACAGGACATCAGATAAACAGACTTCACATATGATAATGGATCCAGTTCCGAGACATCTTGGTTACGTCTCCTTTCGCTGCATAAATACTAACTGCTCGTCGTCCGTTCGATGACTTAACAAAATGGAGCCTAAATTGGTCAGTAGTTTATTAACTTTGCCACTTATAGATAACGACTTGCAAACCGGAGACCCATTGTCACCCTTTATAATTCATCATAACAGCGTAATTCTCTTATGCGACAAACGCAAACAAGGTCACTCCTTTTGTTTAGTTCAAAGCACTAACTCCTTCGACTATATTCCGCATTTCTGAACAGACTCCGTATGCCAGCCGATTTTTGTCGACGAAACCCGAATGATTCCGATCGATCTCGATCTAACTCCAAACTCAAGCAGCAACACAAGAAGACAGTCTCAAGGTCTTTCTCTCTCTCTCGGTTCTAACCAAGCATTCTGTTCTCTCCAAGTCCATTCAATTGCCGCGTGAAGCAGCACTTACACTTTTATCCAAAAACCGGGGGAAACACCCGCCACTCTTTTTTCCCCCAGAGAAATCACCAAAAAGTCCTCACGCCAATCGCTATCTCCCTATACCACGAAGGACAAAACTAGCAACACGCCCACAAAGATGTCATACGGCACTTACCGTATGGACGTCACAGTCACAGAGAGGGAAAAAAAGAGACACACCCCCAACCGAACAGCTGTTCCAGGTACTCGCTTATCAATCCAATAGATAAAACATAGAAAGAGAAGTACTTGAATGAGTTTTTCTACACTGCACAGTGGGATTAGAAATTCTCAAGATATTGATAAGTTTTATGCTGCTTTAACAGTGACAACTTTGATCGTTAATCCACATAATATTTCTATGCATAAAAAGGGGGGTTTAAAATTCCATACACTGGGATTAAAATTTGTTACTCGTTAAATGATAGAATACTTTAAGAAAGGAATGCCTTGAAAATGAAAAACAATGATATCAGACTAAACCCAGCCAAAGGCTTGTCAAGTCTTCATTCACATGAAATCTCGAAAGAAATATTTCTCATACTTTACAGAATAATATAAGTTTAAATCCTATTTACAGAAATAACCAAAGGAATAAATATATCGCATACCCCACACAAAAGGTGCATTCAAACTAGGGATTATATACTGACAGAAATACTTTTAGCATTGATTAAGAATTTTACACATTGCATTCCTTACACATGTATACATTTAGCTTTTTCCTTCCCAGTTTATCTATTTATTTAATTGACAACAGTTTACTTGATACAGAAAAAAAAATCGTTAATCACGGCACATAAGATTACTATAGTATAATAAACGCCGTGATAGGTCTATATACACCTAATTACGCCAACATTCGTTTTAAAAAAAGTTTTTCAAACGTATTTACACGACATAGAAGCTGTGATACAGTATTCGCACAAACAGTGAAAATTGCAGCATAGCAGTGCCACCTCTCAGCTGATATGCAGTCAAATTGTATTTTCTTAGTATTTCATAATGATCGTTTTACATATCAACTTCTGTGCAATTATACTCGGTAGAGTCTGAGATACATCATTCCCATAAATTGGAGAAATTTCAGCATAGAAGTGACGCATGTTAGACGATTTGGGCCAAAAGTCGACAGGCGCTACTTTATGTCGAGGTGAAATCAAATATATTTTTTTATGAGATTCCGTTCATCAATCTTTAATCTGGAACTGCCTTAAAAAAATTGTGAGACACACACTGACAGGCAGATAGACTTTTTCTAAAATTGTGCTCTGGACCTCTCAAAATGTTTAGAATCATCAGAAACCGGAAACTGAAAATTTTCATAAATCCAATATATTATTCTATTGAATATAAGAAAATATCACAACTCTCGTGTTAAGCGTAATATTACAGCCGTCCCTTAATCCACTGAAAAATCTCCCAGATAATAGGTAAGTTTCCTATCATTTATTAATACAGACGTCTCAAAAAAGTACTATTATAAATATTATCATTAATCTTGACTTTAGTCAGTATACCAACGTAAAAAGTAAATACATGTGCGAGGATTAAAAAATTATAAAACCATCATCAAAATTATGAAATTATTTTTATTAGCAGGTACGGGAAAATTTGTGAAATATTTTATAGAGCCGACACTAAAAATAGATAGTCGACGAGAGTATCTTGGATTGAACCTGGCACCTCAGGACTACCAGCTTTGAGAACAGAACCTCTCGGCGACTGGTGTGAACTGCTCAATTTTGGTAATGATGACAGTTTTCTAGATACACCTTTGATTTAAAAAAAAATTCCACAATTAAAAGAACCTGATGTCAAAACCAGAGATCTGAGAGTATATGCATGTAAAAGGGATGAAACAAATAACGCAATCTTCCTCTAAATTTAACCGAAACAGGTGTTTAACAAACAAAATGATATGAAGTGGAGGTCCATCTTATTTAAGGGTGATTCTGAGTAATGTTTTAGTCAAACAAATTCTATTCGAGTAGTTTTTCTTGTCATAAAAAAAAACCACATCTAATCCATCCGTTTGGTGCAAAGCGAAACTTTCTATCTTTATATCTTCGTGATATATTAATTTTTAATTTGTGTTCTCATTTTCGAATCACTTGATATACATTTATTATACATTTTTTATGCATACTCTTTTAATCATTTTATTATTCTATAAATTGCACTGCGACAGAAAATAAAGTGATTAAAGACCACAGTCAAATTATAAGTTCTTTAACGATATCTCTTTTGATGTATATCTCAAGATGCAGAAATAGAGTAATTAAGTGGCATAACATTTCCATGTACTTCTAAGTATTCTGAATTTTTAAATTGCATGATTGGTTCACATCATATTCAACAACTTCCATGGAAAGAAATTAAAATAAATATGTAAAAAGTAAATTTTCTTATGTTTCGTAAGTTATTATATAGTCTTAATTCGTTTGTCATGCACAAATATCATTTCAGGTATATTATTTGATAGCTCGAATAAGAAAATAAAATGTTGATTAGTTAACAATACCGACATTTATATTTCTAAAATACTCAATAATGTTTTCAGATATTGAATAGTAATTGAGATTCATTAAAGAATTTGGATTCAGTATGCTTCGATAAATAAAATACGTAATTCTAAGTAATGTTTGTCTTTTATATTTCTTTTATAGATATATAAGCAAATACTGATTTAGATAAAAGATGTAAAATTACAACTTTAATACATTTCCGTATTTTGTACATTTGGATGATACGAGTAATACAGGAAAAGAAAATGAATAATAAACTTTTGAAGAAACTTAAAAGAGCTACATTTGTTGTTGCAGAGGTAATTAAATTTTTAAATAAAATATTTTCTTTGTTTCCGGTGAAATTTTTATTCTTATAACACAAAGATGTACGTACGAGTGCTTTGAATATTGCAAGTTAGGTTACCTATATCTAAAAATACAATAAATGTTGAAGAATTATCGACAATAATGAATAAAGTATTTGAGCATGGTTGGTTTTTATATTTTATGTGAATAAAAGCATATAAATGCAAATAACAAATTTGACTTAAAATATGAAGACGATTTTTGCAATTTTCTGAATAGTAAATGGATGAAGGAAGAAATATCAAAACATATTATTTATTAAATTCTGATGGATGCTTTCAAAATTTATCTCTTGGACAGATTTGCATAATTAAATTTTAGTCCATCAAGTTTATGTTATTAACTGCATACATTGAGCTTTCAAGATTTACGAGTGGCTTATTTTAATTTTCAAGTAAACTACATTCAAATAGCAAATATTAAATTAGAAAAGTACTTACTTTAATCGAATGTTTAATTTTAAAATTATTGCTTCAATAACTGGAAGGAAGGTAGGTTACTTTTTTTTTTTTTTTTTCGAGACTATGATATATGAACTATTCAAAATATTGAATAAAAATTTCGTGTATTTTTTGAATTTTCAAGTTTTATGTGAATAGATGCATATAAAGGGAAATAATAAATTCGACATAACAAACGAAGACAAAATTTGCGATGCTATAAATAATCGAGTGAATAAAGAAAAATTCAATCATATTATGAGTAAAATGTGAATTAATTATCTCAAATTCAAAATTTGCCTTTTGTAAAGACTTGCATCATCCGTTTTTAAGCTAGCATGTTAAATTTAATAACTGCATTTATTAATTTTGCAAGTTTTGTTTAAATTACACATTTTAATTTCGAAAATTTTTTTATTAAAACAGCAAATATTACAATCGAATAGTACTTATTTAAATTTTATGCTAAGTTATAACAGATATTCTTATCAGATTTTAGTATGTGACAGCGAAAATCAAAAATACAAAACTTATGACTTAGTTGGCGATAGAATACAGTAAATATAGCTTATTTGTATTTTCTAAAACTAATACAATTTTTTAAAAACATTATCAAGTATCATGAATTAAATACCATTTTACTAAACTCTTCACTTTAAAATTTTACACTGCCCTTGAAATGTTGCCTTGAAATATATTTTTTTAAGCAATATCCCAAAATTTTAAACAATACCACATGTTCACAATAGCAACGTAAACTATGGGTATTTTATTAGGTATAAATACATTAAGACATAATTTCCTCGCACTAGTTTAGATACCCATATTTTAAGTATGGAATTATATATGAAATATTATAATTAAGTATGTTAAAAAACCTGAAATTACAAATGACATAAAGCATGGCAAAACGCATGGGGAATAAAACATGTATTACGTGTTTCTATTTTTTCTTGAGAATTACATGTTTTACATGCAATCATTGTAAATGCATGTATTCTAAAGTTTACGACTGTTATTCGTTGTTTAAATGCACTTTTATGAAAAATCTGGAGTAACTTCACTCCACTTTCCGAACATTGAGTAATTAACGGTTTTGTAGATAAAGAAAAGTAAGAGGAGTTGTTAAATAAACAAAAGAGAGAAAACCATAATAGAGTGTTTGAGTATTTTTTTTCTGTATAGTACACGAGGTTTAATTTAACGCTATTGAACTTTGAGCCCATAGATTATAATGATAAATAATTTTTCGTTGTGTCCCTGTAAAAACCTATAAATGCTAGATTCACCAAAATGCTTATAGTTAGTGATACAGTGACTTATAATATTCATATAAATTTTCAGCTCAGTTGAATCAGGCGTTTAGACGCTATCGCACTTTTAAAACTTTTGTCCCATAGGCCATTATGATAAAGAAGTTTTCTTTGTGTCCCTGTAAAAATCTGTAAGTGCTAAATTCACCAAAATTTATACATTTCGTATAAGTGTGACCTATAACATGTGTATAATTTTTTTGCTCAATTTAATAAGGCGTTTAGACGATGTCACACTTTTAAAAATTTGGCCCCATAGGCCATAATGTTAAAGAATTTTTCTGAGTGTCCCTGTAAAAAGCTATAAGCGATACATCCACAAAAATCAATAGGGTTCATACTACGGTGACTTACAACGTACGTACCAATTTTCAGCTCATTCGAGCAAAACGTTTAGGTGCTAGCGCGTTTGCTCACACACACACACATACACACACATACATATATCATCGTAAAAATAGTGAAAACGGACTCAGGGGACCTCAAAACGTATAGAAACATCAAAATCTCAAATTCGGATTTTTCACATGATTTTAATACTTTACTTACATATGTATGTTCGGAAAGTAAAAATAGATTAATTATTGTATTTATAACGTAAATGAAGTGAAACATTGTTGAGGAACCCTCAAATATCCTCCTTAATAAATAAAAAAAAATATATCTGTTTTTTATATATTATTTCAAGAACAAATATTCTTTATATTCTACTTGTATGTTCTTGAATAGAAAATATATTGCCATAATTTACCTATTTCAAAATTCTTGCATAAATATATGTATGTTGGAGATATCAGAAAAACACGATATTAAATTTTATGAGAAGTTTCCTCCAGAGCTCAGAATGGAATGAAATTTACGATTTTAATCTTCATGGAGGTTTATAATATATATTTTCAAGAAAAGAAAAAATCAGATAAGGGAAACTTATATAAGTATGAATTAGAGACTTGCTGTAGAAATTATTATTACTCTCTATAGAAAACTGGTCATACGTTTCATATTTAATATTGTAGTTCTAGAGAGATATTTTGAAGGTTTTGTGAAGTTAAAAATCAAAACTTATATTTCAATAATAATAAAAAAAGTACAGCTCAGAGTGGAATGAAATTTACGATTTTAATCTTCATGGAGGTTTATAATATATATTTTAAAGAAAAGAAAAAATAAGATAAGGGAAACTTATATAAGTATGAATTAGAGACTTGCTGTAGAAATTATTATTACTCTCTATAGAAAACTGGTCATACGTTTCATATTTATTATTGTAGTTCTAGAGAGATATTTTGAAGGTTTTGTGAAGTTAAGAATCAAAACTTATATTTCAATAAAAATAATCTGGTGTGTCACTCACACGACTTTCTCTTACCCTGAAATTTAATACTATAACTACAGGTTGGAGATTAAGATAACGAGTACTGTTATGTAAACCTATGTTAAACAATTAATATTAGGCTTCTGAAGAGTTTTATATGATAATTAGTTCTGTGTGAGGGGGGCTACCGCCCCCCTCAACCCCCCGTTTTATTAATGCACCTACATTTATAAAGAATTTAATTCGGTTATTAAAAAATATTTCACTTTTTAAAAAATAATTTAATAAAATTATTATTTAAAAAAATTATCTTTTATGATAAGGCAGACGATTTCCATATTAGAGAAGTAGTTTAACACCAAATATCCAAAAGAAGTCCATTTTATTCTCAATATTAAAAAAAAAGTACGATTTTTTTTCTAAGTTTTTTTTTCGTTAAAAGTAAAAAAAAAAAATCGATAACTTTGTTTTAAATTATCGCAGATCGATGGTTCAACCATTCGTTTTAAAGGTATTTTCGAGCTCTTTTGAAAGATACCCATCATGAAAATTTACTCCCCTCGAGGGGGGACTTCCCCCCCAGGGGGGGACGCGAGGCTCCTACATACACAAAAATTTTTTCCCAGTTAACTGTCTCTATTACAAAAAATATATATTTGTTTCATTTGGTTTAGTGCAGTCTATAGACGTTAAACTCTATTTTCCTGCAATTTCCCCCATAGACGTAATGTATTAGAATTATCTTGATTGTCCCTGTACACGAACCATTTGCTTGATCTTAACGAAAAGCTTACTGTAGCATCCCTATATGATACACATTTAGAATACCAAGTTTGAACTTTCTGCCATAATTTGTTTTTGAGATATGCTGATAACAGACAGACACACACACAGTCACACACACACACAGACACACACACACACAGACACACACACACACAGACACACAGACCATTTGCTAAAAACATGATTTTCGTATTCAGGGGACCTCAAAATGTGTAAATATAACAAAATCTCGCGTTCGAAAATTTGAGCCAAAAACAATACTTTCTCTACCTTATGGGTAAGAGAAAGTAAAAAGTACATTGTACAAATGCGTAAGGAAACAATGACTAAGAGGAATATATAAATAATAACTCTCACTCGTTTGTTTCTATTTAAATAATGTAATTTAAAGCTCTATTTAAATTTATATTTCATAAATAATTATTATTGTGGATACAAATTAAAGTAAATAATAAGATGAAACAGCAATAAGCTTCTTTCATTTTAATCTTATTCAGTTTCTTAATCAGATTTTGAAATTAAAAATATATTTCTTATTAAAAAATAACGGATTTTGAAAAGTTATTAAAATATTTAGATTTGATACAATGCGTTAAAATACATTTCTAGTTTATATGTATCATTGTGGAATCTTTAATCTCAGAAATGTATTATACAAAAGCAATTCTTTTCAAACATTTATCGAAATATATTACTTTCTCTTAACCATAAGGAAAAGAAAGTATTGTTTTTGGGTCAAATTTTCGAAAGTGAGATTTTGTTATTTTTGCATGTTCTAAGGTCCCCTGAATACGAAAATCATGTTTTTAGCAAATGGTCTGTGTGAATGTTCGTGTGTATGTCTGTGTGTCTGTGTGTGTGTCTGTCTGTTATCAGCATATCTCAAAAACAAATTATGGCAGAAAGTTCAAACTTGGTATTCTAAATGTGTATCATATAAGGATGCTGCAGTAAGCTTTTCGTTAAGATCAAGCAAATGGTTCATGTACAGGGACAATCAAGATAATTCTATTACATTACGTCTATGGGGGAAATTGCAGGTAAGTAGAGTTTAACGTCTATAGACTGCACTTAACCAAATGAAACGAATATATATTTTTGCTAAAAGAGGTAGTCAACAGGGAAAAATATTGTGTATGTAGGAGCCACGCCTTCCCCCGGGGTGAAAGTCCCCTCTCGAGGGGTGTAAATTTTTATGATGTGTATCTTTCGAAAGAGCTCGCCAATACCTTTAAAAGGAATGGTTGAACCATCGATCTGCGATAATTTAAAACAAAGTTATCGATTTTTTTTTACTTTTAACGAAAAAAAATTTTTTTTTAATATTGAGAATAAAATTGACTTTTTTGAGATATTTGGTGTTATACTACTTCTTTAATATGTAAATCGTATGCATTATCATAAAAGATAATTTTTCACTTTCTCTTACCCATAAAGTAGAAAAATTATTGTTTTTCGGTCAAATTTTCGAACGCGAGTTTTTGTTATATTTACATGTTCTAAGGTCCCCTAAATACGAAAATCATGTTTTTAGCAAATGGTCTCTGTGTATGTTTGTGTGTATGTCTGTGTGTCTGTGTGTGTGTCTGTCTGTTATCAGCATATCTCAAAAACAAATTATGGCAGAAAATTCAAACTTGGTATTATAAATGTGTATCATATAAGGATGCGACAGTAAGCTTTTCGTTAAGATCAAGCAAATGGTTCGTGTACAGGGACAATCAAGAGAATTCTATTACATTACGTCTATGGGGGAAATTGCAGGTAAGTAGAGTTTAACATCTATAGACTGCACTAAACCAACTGAAACGAATATATATATTTTTATAATAGAGATAGTTGACTGGGAAAAAAATTGTGCATGTAGGAGCCTCGCCTACCCCTGGGGGGGAAGTCCCCCCTCGAGGGGAGTAAATTTTCAAGATGGGTATCTTTCAAAAGAGCTTGCCAATACCTTTAAAACGAATGGTTGAACCATCGATCTGCGATAATTTAAACCAAATTTATCGATTTTTTTTTTTTACTTTTAACGAAAAAAAAACCTTAGAAAAAAAGTCGTTTTTTTTTTTATATATATATATATATATATATATATATATATATATATATATATTGAGAATAAAATGGACTAGTCAACAGGGGAAAAAATTGTGTATGTAGGAGCCACGCCTTCCCCAGGGGTGGAAGTCCCCTCTCGAGGGGTGTAAATTTTCATGATGTGTATCTTTCGAAAGAGCTCGCCAATACCTTTAAAAGGAATGGTTGAACCATCGATCTGCGATAATTTAAAACAAAGTTATCGATTTTTTTTTTTTTTAATGTTGATAATAAAATGAACGTTTTTTGGATATTTAGTGTTATACTACTTCCCTAATATGGAAATCGTCTGCATAATCATAAAAGATAACTTTTTTAAATAATAATTTTAATAAATTATTTTTTAAAAACAGAATTATTTTTTAATAGCCGAATGAAATTCTATATAAATGTAGGTGCATTAATGAAACGACGGATTGCTAATTGTCACAGAACTAATTATCATATAAAACTCTTCCGAAGCCTACTTTGAATTGCTTAACACAGGTTTACATAACAGTACTCGTTATCTTACCTAATTATCTGCAACCTGCATTTATAGTATTAAATTTCAGGGTTAGAGAAAGTCGTGTGAGTGACACACCAGATTATTTAAATAATAATTTTAATAAATTATTTTTTAAAAACAGAATTATTCTTTAATAACCGAATTAAATTCTATATAAATGTAGGTGCATTAATGAAACGGGGGGTTGAGGGGGGCTCCCCCCTCAACCCCCCAGAACTAATTATCATATAAAACTCCCAATTTGAATTGTTTAACATAGGTTTACATAACATCGTTATCTTACCTCTTAATCTGCAACCTGTATTTCTAGTATTAAAATTTTGGGTAAGAGAAAGTCGTGTCAGTGACACACCAGATTATTTACTTTAAAAACACTGTAGTGAGGAATGTATTGAAATCATGTCAAAAATCCGAGGTTGAGTTTTTTGTGTTTCAACACGTTTACAGGTCCCCTGAATTCATATTTACTGTTTTCACGATGATATATTTATATATGTATGTATGAATGTGTACATGTATGCGTCTGAACACGATAGCGTCTAAACGTTTTGTTAGAATGAGCTGAAAGATGGTACGTATATTATAGGTCACGTTAACACGAACCTTATTGATTTTGGTGAATCTGGCACTTGCAGTTTTTATCGAAACAAAGAAAAATTCTTTATCTTTATGGTCTATGGGCTCAATTTTTTTAAAGTGCGATTGCGTCTAAATGCGTTACTCTAGTGAGCTGAAAATTTATACACATGTTATGAGTCACCGTCGCACGAACTTCATAAATTTAGGTGAATCTAGAGTATATATATATATATATATATATATATATTATTTACAAGGACAAACAAAAGAAATTAATTATCAGGGTTCATACTCAAATATGGGAAAAAAATTCCCTGAGTTTTCCCTGAGTTCCCAGACAATTTTCAAGAAAATATTAGTGACATATTACAAGAAATTCTCTTCTAGACAAGACAAAATACAGCTACTTCCACTGTATGATGTCATATTACTGCCGATCATAATAGAAATTCAGGTAGAAATCATATTTACATGCGTGTTTTCACAATAATTCAGTATTTAAATTTTGATACGAAGCTAAACCAGAAAAACATAACTTGAGAGAAAAAAAAAATTGTTTTTCCAGGTTTTATAACTGATTTTCCCTGAGTTTTAATGCAAATTTTTATTTTCCCTGACTTTTTTTAACAAATTCTAAATTACCTGAGTATTCCCTGTTTTCCAGGTTTTCCATGAGAAGTATGAACCGTGGTTATCATTATGGTCTATATGAGACCAAATTCTTTAAACTGCGATAACGACAAAACGTCTAATTCAATTGAGCTGAAAATTTATATACATGCTACAGGTGACCGCTACCTGACGTTTATAAATTTCGGCGAATCTGATGCGCATTGTTCTTTTACTGGGACACAACGAAAAATATTTTATCATTATGCCCTATAAGCTCAAATTATTTAAAGAGCGATAGCGCCTAAAGGCCATATTCGATTGATCTGAAAATTTATATGCATGATATAGCTTGCTGTCACACTAACTGTATGAATTTTGAACTATGCAGCATTTATAGTTTTTTTTTTTTTTTTTAAGAAACTCAAAGAGTAATTCTTTATCACTACGCTCTACGGGCTCAATTTTTAAAAGTAAGATTGCATTTAAATGCCTTATTTAAAAGAACTGTGAGTTTCTACATATGTTATAGGGCGCCGTAGCAAGAGCCCTAATGATTTTGGTGAATCTAGGATTTGTAGTTTTTCGAGAGAAACAAGGAAAAATTCTTTATCATTATGCCCTATAAGCTCAAATTATTTAAAGTTGTCTAAACTCCTTATTTGAATGAACTGAACATTCATACACATGTCACAGGTCACAGTCGCATAAACTTTAGAGGTTTTGGTGAATATTACACTTGTCCACTTTTACACAGGGACACAAAGGAAAATACTTCACCATTGTGGTTTATAGGCTGAAGGCATATAAAATACGATAGCGTCTAAATACCTCATTCGATTGATCTGAAAATTTATATGCATGTTATAGGTAAACATTGCACGACCTTTATATAGATTTTTGTGAGTCAAACGATTGCAGAATTTTACAGGGTGAAAAAGAATATTTATCATTATTTTCTATGAGCTCAAATTATTTCAAGGGCAATAGTGTTAAATAAAAAAAATATAAAAAAAAATACTATATGTAGAAAAGTACTCATACACCCTATTTTTCTCTTACTTTAATTTATTTAAACAAACGTTAATTACTTAATGTTCGGAACCCCAGATTTATTTTCTTACGAGAAACTGATTAAAATGCATTATCACCGTAGTTCTATGGGAAAAAAATATTAAGATATTCTTAAAGTATTTTAGGTGAATATTTGGAAGGAATTAAGAATCAAACTCGTACCAGATATTTAATTAGTGAATAAAACAAATTCTGTGTAAGAAAAGTGTAGAATATTAAAAGAGTTTTCTCGTGATAACCTGTCATCTGTTCTTTTTAACTCGCTTTTATTAGCTTCACCTGTATGTATGTTTGTATGTATGTTTGTAACCGCTCTGGGAGCAAACAAAAAATATATATTGTAAGAAAAAAAGACTTTCCCTACGTGAACGCTGTGGCTGTGAGGTAAAGCTCCGGGATACGAACCTAAAGGTCTAACGTTCGATCCCAGTCATAGGAGGTTTTTTAAAAATGTTTTTTGTTCAATTCTAAATTATTTATTTCTCATTCCTTCATTATGTTATTTTTAGTTCACATTTCTATAAAAGCGTGTTCTTTAATTTTTTTAAAAGTATCATTTTATTAATGTATCTTTTCGCGGAAAAGTTACGAATATCAAAAGTGTAGAGAATACAATTTTTCAGGCTATTTTATTTTATTTTTATTTTATTTTATTCTTATTTCTGTTTAAATTCCTTTAATATTCTCTTCTTTACTGCAAGATTTTTTGTGCTTCTAAAAACAAGATTAATTATTTTTAGATGTTTAATTAAAGTACTGAAATATTTTTATTTATTAAGTTAATATGATTGCTCATTAAAACAAAAGTAAATAGAATTAATGGTTATGAGTTAAATAACATTTATTTATGCATTACCTTTTAATTATAAAATATTTTTCTTACTAGCAGGCTTTGCCCGCTTCGCTGGTCATTATATTGAAATGAATCCCAGCATGAATCCCAGCATGAATCCCAAATGAATCCCAAATGAATGAACAGCATATCATTGATAATAATAAAATATCTTAAAAAAAAAAAAAAAAAAAAAAAAAAAAAATCATTGAAATCCATCAAAATCTAATTTTAAGTTGCCCAATGCCTTCGGCAGTCCCTTACCTGCTTTTTACTCCCCCTCCCTCACGGTTACAGTTGAAAGTTTTACAAAATCTCATCAAAGTGCATATTTCGCACACTTAATTAACATCCACACACCAAAATTCGTCATTCTTAGGTAATTTGGACGGATTTAAGCTTCAAAATGTGGTTTTTGCCCCGCCCGCCCCAAGAGGAAGGAGGGGGGGGGGGTAAATTTCCAAAATTACTTTATATTTCATGTTGCATACCCATACCTGACCGACACATCAAAAAATTGAGATCATAAAATTATTTAAAGCTGAGCTATGCTTTAAAACTTTTTTTTTTTTTTTTTAATCTCTCCTCCCGTTCTTAAAGGAGGGAAGGAGGAGTGAATTTCGCAAAATCTCTTCATACTATGAGTTAGATACATATAATCGTCCCTTACATAAAAAATGTCCAACCTTAGATAATTTAGTGCAGCGTTACGCATGAATACATGTTTTTGCCCCCCATTCTCCAAAGGGCGGTAGGGGGGAATTTCATAAAATCCCTTTGTAGTGTGTGTTCAGTTCGATTTCCTCGTGTGTTGAGTACCCTTCTTTCAAAATCTTTTCCCTTCCCTCCCCCCTTAAAAATCCAAAATTCCAAAATCGCAGAAAATAATTTTTTTGTACTGAAGTCTGGTCTTTCCATCTGCAATTTCTTCACCGTTAAGTAATTTGGAGCCGAGTTAAGCCTTCTGCCCCCCAAATAGACGGGGGGGGGGGTATTTTGCAAAATTCCGTCTTAGTTGGGGGTCAGGCTCCGAAATCCAACCTGGTCACTAAAGTTTGTGACCTTCTTTCCCACAGAATCGTCATGGCACTGTTGAGTCAGTGAATCATTGAGTTTACTCTTTTATATGTACAGATTTGTTTATATTTTTTATGGACTACTTGGCTTAAGGTTGTTGTCACAAAAATAGAGTCCTTGGCGAAAAATGTCCTATCTACTTTAGAGTGACCATATTTTTTTCCTTGAATTTGTGGTGAAAGATGGCGGTGTCCTCGAATTTCGAGGACAAAAAAATATAAAATATTTAAATCACCTTAAATTGTAAAATTTTAGTAATTTTTATGTATAAAACACCTTATTTCAGCTTATTTATTATACATACAATAAATTACTATAATAAAACATTAATAACTTTATAACCGGCGTCCCCAAATGTGTTGTAATTTTTTGGGGACGAAGGTGGTTTGTCCTCGAAATTCGTGACTCTCCTCGAGATTCGAGGACATATGGTCAGCCTAATCTACTTCAGTATTAAAATTAAAAATATACCCAGGATTATCAACTAATAACGCTCTTTAATACAGATCTGAATTAGCTATCATTTTCTTATTATTTAATTTTGATAATGACGTTATGTTGTCATGTACCTAAGCAAATTTAATATGTATTATTTTTTTTATTATTATTCGCGTGAAATGTTCTTTGGCAACAATAAAAAATTAAAATAAATTATTTTAAAGTTTTATTATAGAAGAAATATTTATATTATACAGAATATTAATTAAAAAATTACATTTTTTTCGGTATAAATAGTAGCCTATGTCTTATACCAGACTATTACCTATCTCTATACAAAATTTCATCCAGATCCGTTTAGCCGTTGTGGTGTGATTGAGTAACAAACATCCATCCAAACTTTCGCATTTATAATATTAGTATAGATTATAGTTATCATGTGCATGTGTTAGATTGAGTTATTTTGCTATCAAATTGACAAAATTTTAATTTTAAATTTCAAAACTCTGTCGTTCTTGGCGCTTATTGTATTTGGTAATCAAAAACGTAATACGAAAATATGTATGCCAGATGTATATTTTCGTAATATGCATTGTACGAAATATTGTTTCATATTATTCATTACTCTCTTAATATAAGTTGTTAAAATAACCATGATTTTTGAAAGGAATTAAATTATATTCGCCAAATAATTTGTCGATATTTTTTTTTTTTCTGCTAAGGATAACCGATATCAAGTCTATTCCGCTGCAATATCGTATCTTATATCAGATACTTTATTTAGACATTTAGAAAGAAATTTGACTTCAAATTATGATAGAATATTTATCATTTTCCTTTTATATAGTGTATTATTTGGATATTTATTGTGTAAATATCATCCTTTGAAATGAAATGTTTGTGTTTTCAATCGAATATAGAAGTTTGCCATTTTTTTTCCCTAGAGTTTTGATATTAAAAATTCAAATTTTGTCAATTTTACAACAAAAATAACTTAATCTAACGCATGGACATGATAACTAATACATCTCTATACCTAAATATGGGGATTAAAATCGGGAAATAATTTTCCTCGATTTTTAATAATTTTTTACAAAAAATCCAATGGATGTTTAACATAGGACATATTTTTCTTGAATCCACAAACGGCCAGTGACGTCATCACTTCGCTTGCGTATTAGCACTTTATCAAAGTGTAAAAGAAATTTTTAATTAAAAATGACGTCAATTTTTGTGAGATGCATAATTTTTTTTTTTTTTATAATTTTTTATCGTTCACTTTTAGATAAATGTATTTATTTTCCTGTTGAAAAAATAAATAAATTCGTTTTTTTTTTTTTTTTTTTTTTTTTTTGGCAACAATTAAATTATGGATAAATTTAAATGGCTAATATTTTGCTATTATTAGCTTACAAAATTGCTATTTTATGCATAAAAATCGCAAAAACAAATTTCTTTTTGGAATAAAAGGTAGCCAACTTTTTAAGTTAGGGTATAAGCTATCTCAATTACTAATTTCATCGAAATCCGTCGAGCAGTTTTGGCCTGAAACTCAGTCAAATAAATGCACGGACATTCACATTTATATATATATAAGATTTAAAATTACTCCAGGAAAGTGTTACACATCCAGTATTCATATGCGCCCTTAAATGCTTTTAAATATACATAATTAATGCAGTCTTTTATTTTAAAAAATATAATATAAAATATCCATTAAAAATTAAATATAATAGTAATTAAAAATGTAATATTTATTATACAAGTGCTCAAATACTTTAATTAGAATTACTTTTTACTTTCTCCTACTCATAGGGTCGAGAAAGTATTGTTTTAGGGTCAAATTTTCGAACGTGAGTTTTTGTTATATTTACATGTTCTGAGGTCACCTGAATACTAAAATCAAGTTTTTAGCGAATGGTCTGTGTGTCTGTCTGTGTGTTTGTCCGTTATCAGCGTATCTCAAGAACAAATTATAGCAGAAATTGCAAACTCGGTATTCTAAATGTGTTTTATATAGGGATGCTACAGTAAGATTTTCATTGAGAAGAAGAAAATGGTTCAAGTACAGGGACACTCAAAAGTATTCAAATGCATTACGTCTATGGGAAAAATTGCAGGTAAGTAGATTTTAACATCTATAGACTACAGTAAACCACATGAAACGAAAATATATTTTTTGTAATAGAGATAGTCAACAGGGGGGAAAAATGTGTATGTAGGAGCCTCGCCTCCCCCCTGGGGGGAAATCCCCCCTCGAGGGGAGTAAATTTTCATGATGGGTATCTTTCAAAATAGCTCGCCAATACCTTTAAAACGAATGGCTGAACCATCGATCTGCGATAATTTAAAATAAAGTTATGGATTTTTTTTCATTTTTAACAAACAACATTTTTTTTTAATGTAATATTGAGAATAAACTCAACTTTTTTTTTTTTTTTTTTTTTACTTTTTTTTCTAAAGAGTTATACTACTTCTCTAATATAGAAAACGTCTGCATTATCATAAAAGATAATTTGTTGAAATAATAATTTTAATATATATTTTTTATTTTTTTAAATAGAATTATTTTTTAATAACCGAATTAAATTCTATGTAAATTCGGGTGCATAATTGAAACGGGGGGTTGAGGAAGGGGGGGGGGCTGTAGCCCCCTCTTACAGAGAACTAATTATCATATAAAACTCTTCTGAAGCCTAATTTGAATTGTTTAACATAGGTTTACGTAACAGTACTCGTTATCTTACATTTTAATCTCTAATCTCTATTTATAGTATTAAATTTCAGGGTAAGAGAAAGTCGTGTGAGTGACACACCAGATTATTTTTTAATATATTTTTAAGCAATTTTGGACAGTCAATTTTTATATAATTTATGATACATAGTGCCCATATAAAGATTTGAAATTGATTTGATTGCATAAAATAGATAAATATTTTTTTATTATTCGCTAGAAAATTAACTAAGATTTTTATACTAAGATCTTCAAGAATAAAAAAAGTTTTATTATGCATGTCATGTAGAATTCCTGGGATTCAACTGTAGAAAGGTCCAATTAATTATCCAGGTCCTTATAGCTGAAAAAGAAGGCCGTCGAAACAAAAAGAACTAATAGTTCGCAGCAAAACAATATTTATTTTCTTTTGTAGAGGTTTCATAATAAAATGAACAGTACATTAATAGTGTAATTTCAGCATGACCATAAGTTACGAGAATGCAAAAGATAGGGGTGAGAGAGAGAGCTACGGGGTCACATGATATACTGTCAACAGTTGTAGAGCGAATTCTGAAGTTGACTCTATTGCAATTAAGATCAGACTGATGAATTACGCCAAAATTATTAAAACAGTGCCAAACTTTCCAGCCAAAGCTAATCCTTTGTTTGTAGAATAATTTAATATAAATATTTTGAATTTATTAATTTCGTTACAGTAGTTTATGCCAAGTTTTATCGCCAGAAGACCGTTATTTAAGGGAGACACTCAGACTAGGATTTATTGCACATCCTGTGATAAAAAAAATCTAAATTACCCTTTAATGATATTAGAACGGAAATGTATTGCTTAATTTAGCCTCGAATAAATAAACATACGCAATTTAAAAGAATGAAAATGTAATTATGTATCCAACGGTTTATAACATGGAAATAATATTTTTTTATATTTTATTTATTAAATGATTTAGAAGAGCTTATAATTTTGAGAGATGTCATTTAAAAGGAATATGTTTTTGTTCTCAGACGATTTAATAATAGCATAAGGGATAAAGTATTATTAGAATTAAGATATTTATTATAGACAAAAGCGAATAAATAAAAGTAATTTAGAATTTAGTTATCTATTTTTATTAGCTATTTAATTTATTGAAAATATAATAATTATTTATTGCCTTTATTTAAAGTTATAATTAAAACACATATATGTGAAGGAACGACTTCACATATTTCTCCCCAGCGACGAGGAAAAAAAAATATCGTCAAACTGGACGAAAATTATAAAAATATAGAACGCTCTCTCTCACCAATGCATCTCGAACTGGTTGGTCGCTGGTCTAGCACCAATATGTGTCCAGTAGAATTCCTGGGATTCAACTGTAGAAAGGTCCAATTAATTATCCAGGTCCTTATAGCTGAAAAAAAAGGCCGTCGAAACAAAAAGAACTAATAGTTCGCAGCAAAACAATATTTATTTTCTTTTGTAGAGGTTTCATAATAAAATGAACAGTACATTAATAGTGTAATTTCAGCATGACCATAAGTTACGAGAATGCAAAAGTGAGAGGGTGAGAGAGAGAGCTACGGGGTCACATGTTATACTGTCAACAGTTGTAGAGCGAATTCTGAAGTTGACTCTATTGCAATTAAGATCAGACTGATGAATTACGCCAAAATTATTAAAACAGTGCCAAACTTTCCAGCCAAAGCTAATCCTTTGTTTGTAGAATAATTTAATATAAATATTTTGAATTTATTAATTTCGTTACAGTAGTTTATGCCAAGTTTTATCGCCAGAAGACCGTTATTTAAGGGAGACACTCAGACTAGGATTTATTGCACATCCTGTGATAAAAAAAATCTAAATTACCCTTTAATGATATTAGAACGGAAATGTATTGCTTAATTTAGCCTCGAATAAATAAACATACGCAATTTAAAAGAATGAAAATGTAATTATGTATCCAACGGTTTATAACATGGAAATAATATTTTTTTATATTTTATTTATTAAATGATTTAGAAGAGCTTATAATTTTGAGAGATGTCATTTAAAAGGAATATGTTTTTGTTCTCAGACGATTTAATAATAGCATAAGGGATAAAGTATTATTAGAATTAAGATATTTATTATACACAAAAGCGAATAAATAAAAGTAATTTAGAATTTAGTTTTCTATTTTTATTAGCTATTTAATTTATTGAAAATATAATAATTATTTATTGCCTTTATTTAAAGTTATAATTAAAACACATATATGTGAAGGAACGACTTCACAATGCAATTGTAAAGTACTTTCATATCAATATATGTTGACTATCCTCAGTGATTTCTGTGCCAAAGAATTATTTTTGTAAGCACTTTTAACAGAGGATAAGTTATATTAAACAACACTTCAGTCTTATCTTAAAAGAAAATGAAACGAATAATAACGTGATACAAAGTTTATATATCTCCAAACAACCTGACAGTAAGTTTCATAGGCAGCTAGTAAAATTAAAAATTAATGTAATGAAGTAACCACGTAATTAATTACGAAATCAGCAATCGTAATTCTATTATTATTATTATTATTATTATTATTCAGTAATCAGCGCATTTAAAAAAGTACGTCATTTCATATAGACAATATATATATAATTTAATCATTATTATTAAAGAGGAATTTTATAACTTTGGACTAAAAAAACAGTAACGAATTTTAACTGAAGAAAAATGTAATGAATTAGATCTTTCGTCTGAAAATGTTTAATTGCACTGTATTTGTATGTGTTTCATGAAATTAAATTCGAAAATAAAAGTGCAATAAAGCATTTTGTAATACTTTAAGAGTAATATATTTTAATTACTTTATACATAATCTCTGTCACATCTTTTTTTTTTTTTTTTTGTCTTCGTTGTTCTGCCAATAAGTTTCATCAATTTCAACTTTAAAAGAATAATAGGCTTTTCTGGTACTTTATTATGACATCTTTTTTCCTCGTACTTTTCATTTTTTCATTAAATACAGACGTTTACTCGAAATACTTTCCTTTATGAGAAAAAAAAAATTCTTTTCCAGACTTGAAATTATTTTTTTTTAGGAACTGAACTATCTCATACAAATTTATCTTTGGAATTTAATGTAACATAAACTTGTAGATTTTATTTTTAATGTTTTTTTTTTAATTAAATATTTTAACCCTTTGCGGCGCAAGACAATTCGGATCATTTAAATTATACTGCCACCGGAATTCACGAACTAAATTAAACTAAAAGAAATTTAAAATTTTAAGGTTAAAAAAATCGGCCGTTTCTGATATGTTATAAACGTAATTTTTTGTTAAAGAAATTCCGGGATGAATTTTTGCAGCTGGAACTTAAATTTTGCGTCCTCGCAGCGAGGACAGCGCGCGTTAAGGGGTTAATAGATCGTTTTTATTCCGTAACTATTGTTATATAATATCTTATTCTGTCTAAAATATTCAAAATAAAATTTATTACAAATTCATTATTAAATTTATTTTTTAAAGTATCATTTAACTTAATTAAAGAGGAAATATAACGAATTTATATATAATTTTTGATTATTTATTTAATTATTATTAATTTAAGAAATATTGCAGCCTTTTTCTTTTTATTTGATGTTTAAAATAAAATTTATTGCGATGCACGTGACATATTTCTATATAAATATATATTTGTGTTTAAAGAATTTATATCATGTTCATAAGATAAAGTGTAATTATCCATTAACTTATAAAATAAGATGGCTTTTTGTGAGTAACTCCTTATTAAATATTTCTTTTCTGTAACAATTAAAGGCCGAATTATTCTATTGCACTTAAACTTCTAAATTTTCAAGTATATTCATATAAATATACATTTGTATTTAAAGAATTGATAATTTCTTCACAAAATGAAGTGTATAATTATCCATTAACTTATACAATACTAGCAGGTTTTGCTCTCTTCACTGGTCACTGTATTTAAATGAATTAAAAAAAGAATCAATATTTTTTATACCGTTCTAAAAATTAGAACTAGAAAGAAAATGCATTGAAATTGCTTAAAATCTTCATTTCGGGCCCTCGCTTATTTCGGCAGAGACTTCTTCCCCGCAACGTCTTGGTACTGGATAATATAATACAACTTAATTTATAGAGATGTCAATAATACAGGAAAAACTGCATTAGTCATTTTTTTTGTAATAAACAGAACGGAAAACGCATATTATTTTACATGGAGATATTTTGTATAATTAGACCAATTAAAAAAAAAAAAAAAAAAAAAATGCTTTTCTTTTTTCTCCCACTCGCATTACAAAAATATTTTCAATAAAATTGAGAAAAAAAAATTGCAAAAACATTGAAATAGTTTGAACTTCTTGGCGGAATTTGAAATTTGGCACTAAAGTAGCTCGGACGTTTCTCGCCAAAATGTTTACTTATGCATTTGCGATACCCATATCAGCTCATCGACGAAATGACAACAAAATTATAAATAATTATAAGATTTAAAAAACTTTTTATATACCATGTTTTTAAATTTTCTGTTGAATCTTATAGCTATAGATTTACATTAGCACTTTATCAATGAGTAGAAAATATAAAGTGATAATGACGTCCATTTTTGTGAGATACATAATTTAATTTCTTACAGTTTTTTAATGTTCAAGTATATTTTTATGTATAAAAAAATAAAAAAAAATAAAATAATAATGAACTCTTTTTTATTTTTGGCAACAATTAAATTATAGTTAATATTTATGTTCATATTTTAATTAATTAAAAGAAAAATTTGCAATGTAATATTTCTTTAATAATTTGAAGTATATAGTTTCCACACAAAAAATGAACAATTTTTAGAGCTCTTTTAAAAAGCATAACATCTATGCCAGTACATTTTTTAAAAAAATCGTCAGTTTTTACTTAAAAAAAAAAAAAAAAAAATGAAAAAATTACGAAAAAATGGGCAACTTTCACAACTAAAGTAGTTAAATCTAGATCAATAAAAAATAGGAGTGGTCCACCTGGATGTGTTCCCGACAAACTATTTGCTTTTTTAACACGCTTTTATTAGCTCCACATGTATGTATGTTTGTTTGTATGTTTGTATGTATGTTTATAACCGCTCTGGGAGCAAACAAAAAATCTATATTTTAAGAAAAGACTTTTCCTACGTGAACGCTGTAACTGTGAGGAAAAGCTCCGCGCTACGAACCTAAAGGTTCGAGCCCAGTCAGGGGAAATTTTTTAAAAGTGGTTTTTGTTTAATTCTAAATTATTTTAATTAAAGATTTAATGTATGTAAATATTATCGTGTGACACTCACACGATTTTCTCTTACCCTGCATTTTAATACTAAGATAGATATTTTGTGCTTTTTAGTTCACATTTCTATAAAAGCGTGTTCTTTAATTTTTTAAAACTATAATATTATTATTATATAGAAAATGGCTTCTTGTGAGTAACCCCTTATTATTATTATTATTATTATTTTTTTTTTGTAATTATTGAAGGCCGAATTATTCTATTGCGCTTAAAGTTCTAAATTTTTATGTTATGTGCCAAAGTTACCTTTAGAACTCGTTAAAAATTTTAAAAAGTAAATAGCTTTATATCATACATACTCACAATTTCAGTTAAATCATTTTTCATAGAAATCTCATGTTCCATGATATTTTTAATATATTTGGATTTGCCCTTTAATAGCATTATATTATTTACACGTTCTTCATGATCTAATGTTAAATTTCGTCGAAAATATTTGGCATTAAAAATTAAAAACAAGCTTTTATTTATTTATTTTTTTAAATTGCTTATTATTATTATTATTATTATTATTATTATTATTTATATAAATTAAATTCTTAAATAGATACATCAGAAAATTTTACAGGATCTTTATTATCATTTGGGACAGTTATAAATCATTTCACTCTTTAAATATATTGTTCCCATTTATTCCCATTCTTATTCTTATACTTATTTTGCTCATTTCATCTTGTTTTTCCTATCCAGACATACACACCAATTATTTTCGTAACCAAATTTTCACAGAAAAATGAAAGGAGAGTTTTGTTATTTATATCTGCAAAGTTCAGGAATATTTTATCAAGTGGAAAATTTATAAATTGGTAAAAATAATAATAATAATAATAATAATAAACTTTTCGATTAACATTTGAGAAAGTCTGTAGCTCATTACATTGTCACGCATTACTCATCCTTTGCCAAATAATAAGGAACAAAAGTGATTTTCTCTCTTAAAAACATTTTTCATAAATTATTGTCTAAAAATATTAAAATATATGTATGTACATATGAATTGAAATATAACGTTATTAAGCAAATATATATAGTATATTCGATTTAAATAGTTTTTCTGAAATTTTAGTATATTTATAATTGTTATATTTTATTGCATATAGAAATTCTCATTAATCTAAAACAATAATATATATATATGTATATATATATATATGTGTGTGTGTGTGTGTGTGTGGGTGGGTGGGTGGGTGTGTGTGCAAAATTTTATTGTCTACCGTCCTCTTAAAATTAATTCCGAAAATTGGTAATAAAATAAGAAGTTAAACCTAATAAACTAGCTAACAAAACAACAAAAAATTAATAAATATTATATATCTTTATATATATATATCTTTTGTGCGTGTGTATGTCACTGAACTCCTCCTAAACGGCTGAACTGAGTTTAATGAAATTTTTTGTGTGTCTTCAGGTGGATTCGAGAATGGTTTAGATTTACAAATGAAAGTTGCAACTTAATTAGTTCTTTTTTAATTAATTTTTAACCAACTCTTTCAACAACTTTTCCACCTAGATGGCGTGAGTTGTCGTAAACACGATGTCAGAATTTATTTAATGTTGAAATGAAAAATGAATTTTTAACCGTATCTTACGAAGTGTTTAAAATAGTTTTTCAAAGTTAATATTTTAGAATCGTAAACACGATGTCAGAATTTATTTAATGTTGAAATGAAAAATGAATTTTTAACCGTAAGTGTTTAAAATACTTTTTCAACGTTAATATTGTTAAAATGTTAAAATTAGTTAAAATGGTATATTCTTTTAAAAAATTCGTCAATATCCGATGGAGTTATTTTATGTTAAAATGAAAAATGAATTTTTAGGCCATTATCATTTTTGCAGATGGAAAATGTACTAAAAGTTTTCCGAAAAATTTCACGATCACAAATGTTGACGGATATCCAATATATTGTCGAAGAAATCCCGATAATGGCGGACAATCTTATCATCTATGGCGGTCATCTATGTCAACAACATAGATATTGACATTGATAACCGTTGGGTGGTCCCATATTCGCCTCTGCTGATCAAAACATTCAATGCTCATATTAATAGCAAGAAATTCAAACTTCTTCACACACCATAAATTTTAAATCAGCACAACCGGTTTCGAAAGGACGTAGCCTTTCTTCATCAGGTGCAAACACGTGCAACTGCCTTGGAGGCAAAAGCAAGACTGAAAGCAGGACAAAATCCAGAGGGGGAGGAGCAACACAAACAACCAATAGGAAGCAACATGCAGGAAAGGGCCAATCAGAGAGGAACACACGTACACACACACCACAAAATGAGAAGGGAGGAAAGGAGTAAACAATTATTATTATTTTTTTTTTCAATAATATTAAACTAATAAGTAAATTTAATAAAAATTATCCCTTAATTATGATTATTTTTATTTAAATTAGAATTATTTTATTATAACTAATATGAAGTTATAAACATAATGAAGGAAATTATTTAATTGAATTAAACAAATTTTTCCAGTCTGTAGACAGCAAAGTGGAATCAGATTTTTCATTGACAATTTTATCACGATTAAGGTAAATAGCTAAATTTTCTAAAAAATCCAGTTCGGAAACGTGTTTGGCATGAAAGATAATTTTGGCACTCTTAAAATTAAAACTATGATCAAATTCCCAACTGTGCTTCGCAATAGAAGATTTAGAAATTTCTTGATTAACAACATACCGAGAATTTTCACGTAAACGACATTCAAGATTTCTTTTAGTTTGACCAATATAAGATAAATCACAGTTATTACAAGATACATTATAGATACCCCATTTTTGAAGCTCAGGAACAGGGGATTTGGTTGAAGGGAATTGGAATTTATAAAATTTATGGTGTGTGAAGAAGTTTGAATTTCTTGCTATTGTCTGTACGCCAGTTTTTTTAATTTATTTTTGGTGCTCATATTAATGTTCAGTTCTGCAATTCAGTGAAGAGCATCAAATACATTTGCAAGTATGTGAATAAAGGCAGTGATATGGCTGTATTTCGAGTAGAAAATACCAATGTGAATGCTCCTCCGGTGAATAACAACGACGAAATAACACTTTACCACATTGGCCGGTACGTCAGCTCCAATGAAGCTGTTTGGCGTATCTTTGGTTTCCCAATTCATGAACGGGATCCAGCAGTTCTTCATTTAGCCGTCCATCTTGAAAATGGCCAGCGCGTATATTTCACGAGCGAGACAGCGATTGATCGTGCTATAAATCCACCAAAAACTACACTCACCGAATTTTTTGAATTGTGTAATCGTGCGGATGCTTTTGGTGCTTTTGCACGGACATTACTCTATTCAGAAGTACCACGCTATTTCACATGGGCTCCAACAAAAAAATGGATGCCCCGCAAGCAAGGCACGCCGATTGATGCATGTCCCGGTTTATTCAAATCAAACACCTTGGGACGAGTATTTACAGTCAGTCCAAGGCAGACTGAGTGCTTTTATCCTCGTTTGTTATTGGTTAATGTCATCGGCCCTTTGTCATTTCAAGATTTGCGTAAAGTGAATGGACAACAGTATCCAACGTATAAAGATGCATGCCTTGCACTCGGCTTGCTGGAAGTCGACAACCAGTGGGAGTGTATGCTTGCTGAAGTAGGACTGAACTGTACAGCAAAACAAATTCGTCTACTATTCGCTATAGTGTTGACTACATGTTTCCCGGCCCGAGCAGAGACATTATGGGATAATCACAAAGATTCAATGACTGATGATATATTGCATCAACATCGTTCACGGTGCAACGATCTAACGATAGTATTCAGTGACGCTATGTACAATGAAGCATTGATTGCTATTGAAGATCTTTGCATTTTCATTGCCAACTTACCACTCAGTAATTTCGGTATGCATTCAACAAATCGAAATGCATCTGATTTATTAAGCACTGAATTGAATCGTGAACTACAATACAATACTGTAGAAATGGCAGCGATTGTTGCTCGCAATGTCCCACTAATGAATGAAGAACAAAGAACCATTCACGACCGCATCATGCTCGCAGTTTTGGCAGGACAAGGTAGATTCTTTTTTTTTTTTTGGGGGGGGGGGGGGGGTGCACCAGGTGGAACTGGCAAAACATTCCTTATTTCGCTAATTCTCGCCGAAATACGATCAAATAATGGCATCGCATTGGCTGTTGCATCATCTGGCATTGCGGCAACTTTATTGGATGGAGGCAGAACAGCTCATTCATTATTTAAACTGCCACTAAATATTCAAAATAACCCAGACGCAGTGTGCAACATAAAAAAACAATCGTTCATGGCCACAGTGCTGAAATAGTGTAAAATTCTTATCTGGGATGAATGCACTATGGCACACAAACATTCGATTGAGGCGTCGAACAGGACATTGAAAGATATAAAAAACAACGACAAACTATTTGGCGGCACTCTGTTACTCTTTTCAGGTGATTTCAGACAAGCACTTCCCGTTATTCCGCGTTCAACATACGCTGATGAGATTAACGCCTGCTTAAAATCATCGTCATTGTGGCGTAATGTTGAAAAAGTACAACTGAAAGTAAATTTGTGCGTTTAAAAGCTTCAAGATCCATCCGCTGAAACATTCTCAAAACAATTGTTAGATATCGGCGATGGAAAAGTTACTACAGATGAAACTGGATGCATAAAATTACCGACCGATTTCTGCACAATCATTGATTCTCAAGATGCTCTTATTGACCAGATATTTCCCGATGTACACAGACGATACACAAATCATGAGTGGCTGGCAGAAAGAGCAATTTTAGCAGCAAAAAAATGTGGACGTCAACGAATTGAATCTCAAGATACAGCATTTGTTACCAGGAAACTTGGTGTCATACAAATCTAATGATACAGTTTGCGATGCCACCGAAGTTGTAAATTATCCAACAGAATTTTTAAACTCACTGGATTTACCAGGCATGCCACCGCATAATTTACAACTGAAGGTTGGATCTCCGGTTATTTTGCTTCGTAATTTGAACCCACTACGGTTGTGCAACGGCACGCGATTAGTCATAAAAAAATTAATGAAAAATGTTATCGAAGCCATCATTTTAAATGACAAATTCCGAGGTGAAAATATATTACTACTGCGAATTCCTATTATACCCACAGATGTGCCAATTCAATTTAAACGCCCTCAATTTCCAATTAGATTGGCATTTGCAATGACTATCAATAAGTCTCAGGGCCAAACGATGTCTGTCTGTGGCTTAGATTTGAGCACATCATGTTTTTCACACGGACAATTATACGTGGCCCTCGAGTGGGCAAACCATCCAGTTTGTTTGTATTGGCGAAAGATGGGATAACAAAAAATATTGTACACTCTGTTGCATTAAGGGATTGATATTGTTTTTTAGTAATATTGTTAAAAGTAGTGACATGTATATAATTTTATAGAATCAATTTTAATAAATTAAAAAAATAAATGATTGGTGTTTTGTTATTTTTATATTCTTTCACCGTTCACAGCGCTCCATACATCTTCCACTTATATACCACATCCTTACACACTTACAGTAAGTTAATTATTTTTTCTAGCAAAATATTCTCTAGAAATAATTTATATGACAAAACAACGTTTGTCGGGTCAGCTAGTATATATATATAGATCGATAGATAGATCGATCGATAGATAGATAGATAGATACCAGTTGTCCTCCATAAGTCTGTAGACATTTTAAAAATAGATGAAAATTGAAGTAATTAGTAGAATTGAACTTGGTTTGCGAAAGAGTCATTTTCGTTCAGAGTTTTTTTTTTTTTTTTCTTTTTTTTTTTCTTTAGGTAAAGACAAAAATAATACAGTGCGTTAAGAAATTATAAGACCACAAGTGTGTTAGTGTATTTCTGAAGAAAAGAGCATAATATGCAAATGTTTAGTTGCGTATTTAAAATTGATAGGAAAACGCATCCTATACTAATTCCAACTTTTAAAATTAAATTAAATTTCATTAAAACTTATTCATTTTTTAAAAATTAAAGACTGTGTCTGATAAGAAATTATAAGACCACCTGAGAAGATTAGCATATTATACATGACGTCAAACTTAATATAAATCGCATGCGTCAGTATTTCGTGAAAGCATTACCTAAGAAGAAAATGCTTAGGTTTTGAATGTGTTATCTAACATTAATTTGACGATGCCTCGAGGTAAAGAATTATCGGAGTGCGAAGTGAGAAAAATTTTATTTTATAAAGGTTCAGGTAAATCTGAAAGAGATATTGCGAGGTTAATGAACCGTTCTAAAACTACCATTCATAATGTCATAATTAGAAAAGATTATTCAAACAAAAAAAAAAAACGATTTGGTAGAAAAAATATTTTGACACCACGGGACAATAGACAAATTTTTCGACTGTCAACTAAAAAAGGCCTTTCAACTCGTGAAATTTCGAAACGTTTCAGCAAGAAAACTTCACATGTAACAGTCTGGAAGAGTCTTAAATTAAATATTAATACGAAATTTATGAAATTGAAGAAAAAAAAAGTTATTGAAATACCATCGAGAAGAAGATTAAAATGGGCTAAAAATATCATGCCATGGAAGGATGAGTGGAAACAAATTATATTTTCTGATGAAAAGAAATTTAACCTTGATGGTCCAGATGATTACAAACACTATTGGCATGACTTGAGGAAGGAACCAAAAGAATGCTTCAGTCGACAAATGGGTGGAGGATCAGTAATGATTTTGGGAGCTTTCAGTTATGAGGTGTTGTGTGATTTACACCGGATTTCGGATCATATGAACTGTACACAATATCAGTCTATGCTATATGATCATATGATACCGTTTGGACCTATATTAGGTGGTGCTAAGTGGATGTTTCAACAGGACAATGCTGCTTGTCTTACATCTAAATCCACACAGGAGTGATTTAAAAATAAAATAATAATGTTTTGACATGGCCAAGTCGAAGTCCACACTTGAACCTCATGGAAAACCTATGGTGTATATTATCTCACAAAGTCTATGCTAATAATAACCAATTTTCATCTGCCAATGAACTGGAAGTAGCCATTGTAAATGAATGGTACAATATATCTATAACTGAACTTAATCACCTGGTTACTTCAATGAAAAACAGAGTGTTTGAAGTCACCAGGGAAAATGGAGGACCAATATCATATTAATTTTTATACAATTTTGTTTTTTGACAAGTGGTCTTATATTTTCTTAACAGGTTATTTTTCACTTATTTTTAATATATATTTTAATTAAACATTTATTGCATTATACCAAGTTATTGAAAAGTAATTATAAAAAATATATAGAGCAATATGTTATTTTATGTATTTAAATTATGATTAGAATCTTTATTTTTCTTATAATTTACAAAATTAAAGTGGTCTTATAATTTCTTAACGGACTGTAGTTAATAATTTCGATGATAGAGGACGCTTTGCGAGGGCAAATCTCACATTTCCATAAAAAAATTATATTTATTTGCATGTAAATGTTTACAGGCATATAAATCCTATTCTATGTGTCCGCCATCACCAAAAATAACAGTTTGCGAACGAGTTTCAGTACCGTTAACTGACGCTTCAGTCGGTGGTTCTTATGTAAAGGAAAACTACTTCTCCAATAACGCTTTATATACCAAGTCAGCATCGCAAATAAAAGTTCATGTATGCGAAAGTAGGAGGAGGAAAAAAGAAATGAGATGTGATAATTGTAAATGTGTGCAATTTTTGCAATTTATAGGACTCAGATTTGCATAATTCTCGGTGCGCATCCGTGCTGCCCCCTCTATTGACAAAAAATGTATTTTTTTTTTTTTTTTTTTTTTTTAATCTTTCTTCACGAGAATAACTTTTTCACAAACCGCGTTCAATTCTATTAATTCCTTCAAACTTTATGAATTTTTAACATGTCTACAGACTTATGGGACACCCAGTATATATTAAAACCCGAATAAACTACTACGTCAGAAACGCCAAAGAAAAATATTGGAAATGCATACAGCTGTTTCCGTAGCCTAAAGCTAACCGTCTTCAGTGCAAAAAGGATTCTGAATCAGGAGAAGTGCTCGTATATATAGGAGAGGGTCCGGATTTAGTTCAACCAATAGGATTACGGGAACGCTTTAGGCTACCGAAACAGCTGTATGCATTTCCAATATTTTTCTTTGGCGTTTCTGACGTAGTAGTTTATTCGGGTTTTAATATTCCAACGCCAAGTCTCCTGTTATTACCCAGTATATATATTGAAACTTATTAAGGGCCCTCTTCACTCACCGCCACGGGTAACCGAAGCTAATGGGAAATTTTTCTTTACAAATAACTTATTAACTAATACATATTTTTAATTCTGTTTTCACATTCTGAAAATTCTCAGCTGTTAAATTGACGGACCTTTTTTTAAAAAATAATTTTTTAAATTTTTGATATTTTATTTTGAAGCTGCAAAATACGATTTTTCAATATGTGAATTTTTTTTCATTTTGCAATTGCAAAATAAAATACTAAAAATTTAAAAAAAATACATTTTAAAAAAAGTCCGTCAATTTAACAGTTGGAAATTTTCTGAATGTGAGAGCAGAATTTAAAAATATGTATTAGTTAATAAGTTATGTGTAAAGAAAATTTCCCCATAGAATAACATTGGTTCGGGCTTCCGTCGACGGTAAGCGAAGAGGGTCGTTAAACAAAAATTTTTTTTGACAGTATATAAAATATGCTTCAATCTATTTAATTGTTTAGAATATGCAGATTATAGTAAATTACCATAAATACATGTAAAAAAAAGTTAACAACTAAAAATACTACACGAAAAAATAATTTTACTCAAGAAATTTTAATGGAACCGATTTTCAGATAATAAAATCTTAAGCAAAAAAATTTTAAGTATTTTATATAAGACTGAGAAAGTACTTAAAATTTCCTTTTTAGAAACAAAAAATTGGAACTGAACTCAACTAGGTATAAGAGAAAGAAATTTAGAAGCAAACAAAAGAATTTCAGTTTTCTACAATGCATATCATATTTCCATTACATCATTGCTATATTTTTCTGTATCTCTAATATAAATAAAATGAAACAAGTGAAAGTTTGAAAACAACATCTTTTATTATTCTCTAGCAACAATCAAAAAACGACAAACAAGTATCTTTAAATTTTGAAAGAATTTAATTTAATAGTTTTCAAAAGTAGGATGCAAAATAAATCTTTAAAAAAGTGAACGTTCTTCCCCTTCAAATAAAAATGGCAAAGATATATATATATATATATTTTTTCCTATTTGATTCGATTTTGAAGTGCAATAATTCCTATTCTAACAAAAGAATTTTATTGTTTACCTGATGATATTTCTAAAACAGTTGTAGCTTATTACATCAGAAATGAAACTTGTACAATAGCAGAGAATAATAGAAAAAGATGGATTATATTCGCCTTTAGTATTTCTTTTTTAGAGTGATTTTATTTTGAAAAAATTCTTATACTTTTTTCTTTCTATTTTTGAGCCACCAAATTCTGCTTTTACTTAATAATTTATATATAAAAGCAAAAATGCATTATAAAAAATCTGATTAAGGTAAATTAAAAATATAAAACTAAAATATTTTTAGTTTAAAGATCTGTAAATTTAATTTTGTTGAAGAAATTTATTAAACAAGAAGCGATTTAATATTAAAGACTACGCTCACTGATGAAGATAATAAGCTTTAAGCCTATGGCCAGTCTATCTTTCCAGTTTAATTTCGGTTCGGAAAACTAAGTCCGTAGCCCCTAGTCACCCTATGATTTAAATGCTTAACCCTGGAATGCAGAACCTGGGAAATGCTTTACCCTGATTAGTGTTAATTTTATAATTTCTCTTTAACATATTTCAAGTCCCGTTCTCTAAAACTGATTTCTTCTATGTCTATCTGTCTTTTCTTTTTCTTTTTATGCTTTATTTAAAATTCTATGGAGAAAAAAAGAATTATTGCTTACTTGAATATATATCGCTAACAGTTGCAGCTACTGACAAATTTAAAAAAAAAAAAAAAAAAGACAGCAACAAGAGATAAAAACTAATGAAAGACAGATTAAAATGTATGATTTTTTTTTTTTTTTTTTTAATATCCTTATTACTGAAGGCACCCTTCTCAAATACTTAAACGTGTAGCTCATACACTGCTCCATCGGCAACCGCTGCTATAATGCCTAAGTTCGAAGATACATGACAATTTGCATCTTTAATACAGATTATTTTACTGCTTTAGGCAATGGATGACTAGTAAGAGTTTCCAGCAACGCCACGCAATACAATATGTTGTCGACGATAAAGCTAAGCTTCATCATATTCTTAGTCTTTCGGTCGCAATAGGAGGCCCCACTTACGGCTAATGCTCAAAGCTGCTTCATTTTTATTACATCTGCGACTATTTTCGAAAATTTCAACCGTTTCACGATGTAGTGCATAAATATTGTTACTAAATTGTAAATAATTGTGTTTATTTTTGTATGAATTCTTTCAAAGAGGCTTAGTAAGTTGATAAAGTGCTAATTTTGTGCATTTCTAGTCGTTTTAGCGTTGAAATAGCCTTAATTTCCCTTAAAAACGCATTAAAAGCCCCGGTAATGCAGGTAATGGACTTGGCGCCAAATTTGGCGACTTTTTCCCACCTTGGCGATTTTTTTGGCGACCTTGGCGAGAAAATCCTTATATGGGATATACCAAATATGGAAGCTGTAAGTTGATTGGTTGACCACTTTCTAGAGTTTTCTCGAAAAATCTGGGTTCCATGGAACAGCATATAAGGAGCGCTTCCTCGCCAAGGCAGTCAGTTCAGTTCAGATCTCAGTCAGCTTCGCTAGTGCTTGCATTGCTCTTGAACCTCTTTGAGAGAGACTTGCTTCAAGTGTCATTGGTATACAGTTTGTACTGTGGATTTGCTATTGACAGCTGTTGTTTAAGCTGTGTTTACTGTTTGAATTGAAGCTGATACTTGGTTCATAGACCTGCATTTTTCTGGAACTTTCTGTGAATAAATTACTGAATTTTTGTACGTTTGGGCCTTTCATTCTCAGACGACTCACGAACCCCCAAGTACGCAACATTTCTGGTGTCAGAAGCGGGATTGTCTGTGAATGGTGATAACGAGGGCTATGGAACAAGAAATGAAGAAATTTCTAGAAGGTCTCTCTGCTCAGATGAATGAGTTAAGATCTGGATTGATAGAGAAAATGGAAACAGGACAGGAGAAGATGGAAGCATCGCAAAGAGAGATGAAAGAAAGTATGGAAGCATCGCAAAGAGAGATGAAAGATAGACTGAGTCAAGAGATGAAAGAAATGAAGGCAGCACAAGAGAAAATGGAAACATCACAAAGAGAAATGAAAGGAGGACAAAAAGAATTGAAAGACGGCTTGACTGAAGAAATGAAGGAAATGAAAGCAGTTCAGGAAAATATGGAAGCCAGTTTGACCGAAGAAATTAAGTGAATCCAAGAAAAAGTTGAATGCAATCAAGAGGAGATGAAGGGAGAACTTTCAGCAGTAAAGGAAGTGATTGAAAGTAAATTATCGGATATGGAAAGCTGAGTAGATGGAATAGAAGAGAAAGTTTTGAAAATAGAAGAAAGTTTTGAAGAAAAAGCTATGAAGATAGAAGAAAATGTTATGAAGGTTGAAGAGAGTGTTACGAGGATAGAACGGAGTGTAGAGGAGAAATTTAAAGAAAACTTTGATCAAGAGCTGAAAAGAAGGTTTTCAGAGATAGAAAGCAAGTTTAAGAGAATGGAGGAGGATCGTGAAAGAAAAATGAAAGAAGAGTGGAACAGAGAGGTAATAGGGAATGAACTGCAGAGCAAGATTCGGAATCTCGAAGAAAAGTTAGAATCCATGCCCCAGGAAACTGAAAAGAAAGAGAGAAGAAGCCAGAATCACGAATTTATTAAGCTATCTACCTACGACGGCAGTTCCTCCTGGCATGTATATAAGACGCAGTTTTCCATCGTAGCTGAAGCTAACGGCTGGGACTCTGTTGCAAAGACGGCTCATCTGGTAGGATCGTTGCGGGGCGACGCCGCAGATATTCTGGAGACCTTTTCAAAGAAACAGCGATATGACTTCGAAGCTGTAACCAGAGCACTAGAGCTACGTTTTGGAGCGAAATGGTCCAAAGAATATAGTCGACTCCAGCTAAGGTCCCGTCGTCAGAGACCAGGGGAAAGCTTACAAGAACTGGCGTCAAACATCCAGCGGCTTTCACATTTGGCTTTCTCAGACTGTCATCCTGAAACACGCAATGATCTGGCTCTAGAATATTTCATTGATGCTGTCGGAGATCCAGATATTCAAAAAGCCCTCAGGCTCTCCGACGTGAAGGATGTGGAGTCAGCCTTGGTGTATGCCCTAAAGCTCGAGACAGCCCAACAAGCCTCCCACGAACATCGTCCGAACAGCACAGTAGACAAAGTGAACCGTTCTCAAGATGATTTTAAAGAGATTTTCAAAATGATTGCAGAAATTAATAGAAGACTACGCATTCTTGAGAGTAAGAAAGAAGGGAAGACTCCAACAACTAAATGCTGGGCCTGTGGAAAAGACGGGCATATCAAACGAAGCTGCCCAGTAAGAACACCTAGAGAAGCAACCAAGAATGTCTCTGAAGTATGCCACCCAGAAGGAGCTCTTCGGGAAAATTCAGATGCATTCTTGCGGAAGCCTCCATCTGAAGCTCATAAATACATCTCTAAAGCCGAGGATAAACACCAAAGAATAAAGCCAGTTGTTCGCCAAGTTACTGTCGCAACATCATCAGAACAAGATCCCGACCCATGGAGTGACGAAGAATTTAGAAAAGCCCAGATGGAAGATCCTGAAATAAAGCCTATATTACAACTGAAGGAGACGACCAGCAACAGACCTACCTGGCAGGACATTTCCAGGTTCAGTCCCATTACGAAAAGTTATTGGGCACTTTGGGACTCTCTTCATATCAGAAACGGCGTATTATACAGAAAGTGGGAATCTGATGATGGGAAAAGCTTCAGATGGCAGATTTTATTACCAAGATCGAAAATTCCAGCTGTTTTAGAACAACTGCATAGTAGCTCTACCGGAGGCCATTTTGGGGTAATGAAGACTCTGCAGAAAGTTCGGGAACGCTTCTACTGGTGCAAGGCAAAGGATGATGTGGAGAAATGGTGTAAATCCTGTGATGCTTGTGCGGCACGTAAAGGCCTGCAGAAACGAAGTCGAGGTAGACTGCAACGGTATAACGTGGGAGCACCATTTGAACGGATTGCAATCGACATCTTGGGTCCTTTGCCACGGACCTCCAGTCGAAATAAATACATTCTCGTCGTGATGGACTATTTCACCAAGTGGCCTGAGGCATATCCCATTCCCAATCAAGAGGCATGCACAGTCGCAGAAGTCCTAGTGCAGCAATGGGTGTCAAGGTACGGCACGCCCCCACAACTTCATACCGACCAAGGTAGGAACTTTACCTCTGATGTTTTCAAAGGACTGTGTGAACTACTCGGCATAGACAAAACCCGGACAACACCCTTACATCCCCAGTCGGACGGCATGGTCGAGAGGTTCAATCGTACCATCCTGAATAACATCTCCCTTCTAGTATCAAGGAACCAGAAAGATTGGGACTTGAAGTTGCCATTGTTCCTGCTGGCTTATAGAAGTGCTGTCCATGAAACCACTGGCTATACTCCAGCCCAGATGCTGTTCGGACGTGAACTTCGTCTCCCTTGTGATCTCCTGTTTGGTTGTCCACCCGATGCGCCTTCATCGCCCGAGGAGTACATCCAAGATCTCCAGGCACGATTTGAGGACGTACACAACTTTGCTCGGGAGCGGATTAACATGGCAACGGAGAAAATGAAGACAAGGTACGATCTAAAGGCTACACAACATGAGTTCCAGGAAGGAGAGAAGGTCTGGTTGTGGAATCCTGTTCGACGCAAAGGACTCTCTTCTAAGTTACAGTGCAACTGGGACGGACCATACACAGTCTTAAAAAGGCTGAATGATGTAGTGGTGCGGATCACTAAAACACCTTCATCAAAACCGAAGGTGGTACACTATAATAGGCTAGCCAAGTACCACAAGTAACGGTAATATTAAAAATTAAAAATGTAAATACTGGTAAAATTTGCGCATGCGTAATGTAAATATTTGTATATAAATATTTGTACATATTTGTGAATTTTGTAAATATTTGTATATAAATATTTGAACATATTTGTGAATTTTGTAAATATTTCTCACTTGATTTGTATTTCTATTTTATCGTTATATGCAGCTTAGTTTTTGTGTTTTAGATTGTGTAAATTTGTTTAGTTTCGCCTCTTGACCAAGGGTTGCACTGCCCGGGACGTGCAGTCCTTGGGAGGGGGGCAGTGTTACGAAATTGTAAATAATTGTGTTTATTTTTGTATGAATTCTTTCAAAGAGGCTTAGTAAGTTGATAAAGTGCTAATTTTGTGCATTTCTAGTCGTTTTAGCGTTGAAATAGCCTTATTTTCCCTTAAAAACGCATTAAAAAGCCCCAGTAATGCAGGAAATGGACTTGGCGCCAAATTTGGCGACTTTTTCCCACCTTGGCGATTTTTTGGCGACCTTGGCGAGAAAATCCTTATATGGGATATACCAAATATGGAAGCTGTAAGTTGATTGGTTGACCACTTTCTAGAGTTTTCTCGAAAAATCTGGGTTCCATGGAACAGCATATAAGGAGCGCTTCCTCGCCAAGGCAGTCAGTTCAGTTCAGATCTCAGTCAGCTTCGCTAGTGCTTGCATTGCTCTTGAACCTCTTTGAGAGAGACTTGCTTCAAGTGTTATTGGTATACAGTTTGTACTGTGGATTTGCTATTGACAGCTGTTGTTTAAGCTGTGTTTACTGTTTGAATTGAAGCTGATACTTGGTTTATAGACCTGCATTTTTCTGGAACTTTCTGTGAATAAATTGCTGAATTTTTGTACGTTTGGGCCTTTCATTCTCAGACAACTCACGAACCCCCAAGTACGCAACAATATAATTTTCGTAATTACGGATTAAGATACGCCACAAACGTCTTGAATGAAGCTTCAATGAAGGCCTTTAGTTTTTCAATTGGATTTAAAGAAAATTTGGTATTAATTTAAGAATTATTTTTCAAATACACTGGTATTAAAAAAAAAAGCGGGTATTAACAGTGCTCCAGAATCGGTTTTGTAATACTAATTATCTGCAGTATAGCATAACATGGTAAATCTTTTGTAATGGTTCTTGGAGGAAAATATTTTTTCTAAATTACAAATATTGAATTATAGACATTTATGTTTATTTTATTGTTACTGTTATTATACGTAATATTACCTACCATATTATAAAAGGAGATAAACATTCCTTAAATTTTATGTTAAAGTAAAGTACTTAAAAATGTTTTTGGATGCTCACAGGTAAGCAATGACATTTTGAGATCATTATTATAAATATAAGGGTTTAACCAGATTGCTAACGCATTTCTTTAAAAGGTTCACTTTTTTTTTTTCTAAATTTATAATAAAAATTATCTCATTATTATGTATTATAAATGCATTTATGTCTCTTACACAATTTGTAACTGTTATATTTTTGCAATTGCTTTTAAGATACTTTAGAAACTTTTTTTTTTCAATCGATTTTCCCTCTGAAAATCCGGAAAAATTTAATTCGAAAATCTAATTAATGTTTTAATAATATTTTCTGATTTTACCAAAAAATAAATATAAATAAATAAAATAATTTATAAACAAACACTATTTCAAAATTTTCTATGCCAAAAAACAAAAATAACATTATATTCGACATAGATGAAAATATTACTAATCTGCAAACTTTAAAAGTTTCATGATAAATCATTTTTAAAATAGCAATATGAAAAAATATGGATATTTCAAAAAACGGTCTTCAAAATAAGGAAAATTTTTACATGTTTGCTTTGGTTGTTACACACTTTTAGCGATATTTTTTTCTTCTAATTAGATTTTTTTTTTGTTTGTTTGTTTGTTTGTTTGTTTGTTTGTTTTCAAATGGATCCATAATTTTTAAAAGTATCCATGATACATCTTATCTTTTTTTTTCTTTTTAATATAAAGAAATGCTATTTTATAATATATATATACATATTAAAATTAGTGCTGCAATTTGTTTTTCTTTTTTCAAATAAAACAGTGGTGAAACACATTAAGAAATCTTGACACTAAATTATATTTTTGTACCCTTAATTTTATGCTAGCAGAAAAAGAGAAGAAAAAATCATATAATATATTAATGATATAGACTATGTATATATATATATATATATATTCAGAAAAAATATATATAATAAAAGCAATTATGGAAGAATAACTTGCCACGCGAGAAAAAAAGGGCTCAAATCAAAAATGCTTTTCCGTAAAATGAAATTTAGAGGTTCATTAGATTTTTCCTTTCAGATATAAATTTCATAGACAGAAAAGTTTATGGAATTCCTCTGAGAAAATTTTGAAATAAAAGAAAAATGTTGGTAGAACATGAGCTCAATTACTTATAAAATATCCGTAGAAAAAGAAAATAAATTTTATTTTTGAATTTTTAAACTTTTAAGTTTTTTTTTTTCGCATATATATTATATTTTTATTTTCATTTTTATTTTTATTATTTATTATTATTTGTATCATTTAAACGTCAGGATAATTTTGTAAATGTAGCGACTTAGATAAATATACATGCATACACATTAAATTGCTATCATATATAAATAATATAAAGATCCAAGTTTATTTATTTTTTATTTATTTGTTTATTTATTTATTTATACATTTATTTTAATTTATTTTAATTAGATTCATTTATAAACATTTCGGTTAATTGCTATGCGATGATCATTTCTTCATTCTGTGCATTAAATGCCTATATTACCTACATTATAAAACTACAAAAATACTGCGCAAGTTTTTCTTTGAAAAATAAATTTCACATCTGGCAAATATTTCCCATGATGAAACATTTTTAAGTCTACGCAAGTGGTCTAAACTCAGAAATACTTGCACGTTTTGTTATTTTCTTGTTATTTTTTCAAAATATATATTTCCAAAATAAAATTTGGGTTGTGTTAATATGTTCAAAATATATTTGTGAAATAATGTACTTTTTGTCTAAAATAACTCAAAAATACATATTTTGAGAAAAAGTCTCAATATTTAAACGTGTTATGCGCGACCTGAAAATGTAAAATGACGGACACGAAAAAAAATGTACAATATTTAAAAAATATATATATTTTACTAACACTACCTGAAATTTATTTTTTCTATAGGAATTACAAAAAAATATTACATTTAAAATTGCAATGTGAATATTTAGGCCCCTTGCGAAGCCTAATAATTATATAAAAATTAATAAAAGTAATTTGCTAAAAAATTCATAGTTTCCAAGCCCAATTATTGATAGGCACACTTTTTCGATAAAATAAGTACCATTTTTCTTTCGATCAACACTGCTATATGTATATGAGTACAGGTCCCATATTGAAATTTGAATTCAGTTTTTGCTTTATTCGAAATGATTTAATAAAACAAATATCAAACTCAATCTAATAGACTATGATTTAAATAATAATAATAATAATAATCTGGTGTGTCACGCACACACACTATCTTTGTCCGGGTATTACGCGAGAACGTTGGACGGAATTCAACAACACTTGGTAGGAATTTAGGTCTTTACACAACTTAAAATTATATATATCGAAAATGTAATAATATGGTGTGTCACTCACACGTTTCTCTCTTACCCTGAAATTTAATACTATAAATACAGAGTGGAGATAAAGAGGTACGATAACGAGTATTGTTATGTAAACTTACGTTAAAACAATTCAAATTAGACCTCGGACGAGCTTTATTTGACAAATAATTCAGTGTGAAGGGAGCCCCTGCCACACTCAACCCCCTTTTTCATTATTGTACCCACATTTATATAGAATCCAAATCTGTTATTAAATTCAAAAGTTCATTTAAAATTATCCAGACAACTTTCACACGCAACATGCCTTGAAATGTGTCAATCTTGATAAAAACTTTCCTAGTAACAAACGTATTAACTTTAAAATACAATATTTGGATCGCTTGAAATTATTTATTTATAAATTACTCGAAGAGATACAGACAAAGATCAAATATTGAAAATTTTACTTCAGGCATCCGGAATCCTCAAAAATACTTAAAATACTAAGCGATGAACATTTAGCTTAAAAAAATACATTATTTACCATATGGCTATGAGAAATTAATTTCAATTCCTGAGCAGCTTTTCTGTACATGGTAAAATAGTATCACTAACAATAAAAAAGAATGTTATGTCTTAAATATTGGCAGCCATATACAGTGGCGGACAATAAAACTGCATCACCTAAAGAAAATATATTTTTATTTTAATGTTATGCATTATTTTTTTACATAAAATTATCTTAGTTGCTGCAAAGCCAGATATGACGTCACTCCACATTCATATTGCATCATACAACTCTTCTAAAGTATGACATCATCCTACTTCCATAAATAACCTGCCAAAAGGGGACAATGGTTATTTATCTAATTTTTTATGCGATGGAAGGATGGCTCCTTATATTCAATTAACGAAAGAAAAAAAATGTGTGGCACTTGCTTTAGCCAAAGAAGGATATTCGACACGTGTGACCGCTAAAAAAAATTGGCTGCAATAAATCGACAGTCTCGAGAGTGATTAAGTTGGAGCGTGAAACTGGTAATGTTGAAAAAAGGTCAGGATCAGACCAAAAGAGTGTAACCACAAAATCTGACAATCGATATCTCAAGCGTATGTCTCCGTAATCGTCATGCAAGTGCTTCTGATTTAAGAAAGATTTGAGAAGGAATGTGGTGTCAATTTAAGTGCACGAACTGTACAAAGACACCTTGCGGCATGCGGTCATCATGCGTATCGCCCGAAGAAAAAATAGTTACTTACAAAAACAAAATTATGCAGAAGGGACTTTCTTGGGTGAAACAGCATGTTTCATGGACAAAGGCTCAGTGGGACACAGTAATTTTTTCGGATGAATCTAAATTCAACCGACATGGGTGGGACAGTAAGCGGTATGTTCGGAGGCGTAAAAATGAAGCTTATCATACAGACTGCATATTGCCTACCGTTATATTCCCAGTGAGCCAAATGGTCTAGGGATGAATATCCAGCAAAGGGGTTGGTCGCCTGAAACTTATTACTGGAACTGTGAATACATCCGTTTACACCCAGGTCTTGGAGAAGTGTTTAAAGCCAGTTATTGTACTTTTAAACAGGTCTCTGCAACCTGTCATACAACGAAATCGGTTGTACGATCTAACTTATTTATGTATGATTTTTTTTTACCTTATTTACAGGTTTTTATTTCCACAACATAAAGGATATTACAAAAGTAACTTCCTCCTATTTTACCCGTTTAGGTGAAGGCTTATCTGACAAAATCTGGAATCAAAGCTTTGGACTGGTCTGGAAATAGTCCCGATCTGAATCTCATTGAAAATTGATGGCACTTAATGGATACGAAAATTGCTGCTAAAAAGCCTGCTACTAAGATTGAACTGCATTATTGGGGTTTGGTTGCATGATACTGGCCGGGATTACATTCAAAAATTAATATTTTCTATGCCAGACTGCTACAAGGGTGTCATTGCAGCTCATGGAGGATCATCTAAGTATTGAAGTGATCCTTATGCCTGTATACACATGTAAATAAAGGTAATATGACTGCAGTTATGTAGGATTTATATTAACTACAAAATTTGTATGTCAATTACTTTGTTGCACTTTTTATTAAATATTACATTTTTCACTCCTTTTCATTTTTCTGAGTAATTAAGTGTAAATAATTCATTAATTCTAGTAAAACTTGTTTGAGATTATTCCTACAACTTTATTTTATCCTAACAGTATGATCTTTACATAAAACATATACGTGAAACACATTATTTGCACGCTTTTCCATTTTTTTGTCCGCCACTGTATATCTTTTGAAGATTATGTACACACCACATGTTGCACATAAATATAATCCATTATTAATAACACACGGCACAAACTGAAATACACTTCCATCAATTTTCATGCATTGCCTCATTATAATCTGGTTCTTTTGTGTAGCTTTGTAAGCGAACAGTGATAGATTTTCATTCCATATTCTACATGAAACATGTTTTTACGCATATAAAAATTATATATTCGTTTCATTTTGTTTAGTGCAGTCTATAGATGTTAAACTCTATTTACCTGCAATTTCCACCATAGACGTAATGTCTTTGAATACTGTTGAGTTTCTCTGTACACGAACCATTTGCATCATCTCAACGAAACGTTTTGTATAGCATCCTTAAATGATACACATTTAGAATACCATGTTCGGACTTTCTGCTATTATTAGTTCTTCAGATATGCTGATAATAGACAAACACTCACGCAAACACACAAACCATTCGTTAAAGACGCGATTTTTGGATTCAGAGGACTTTAAAACGTGTAAATAAAACAAAAATTCAATTTCGAAAATTTGACCTGAAAACATCACTTCCTTGACCCATATATATGGGTAAAATAAAGTTTAAAAAAACTGAGAGAACGTTGAAAATTTATTTGAAATCTATTTCTGGTGATATATTTTATTCTCGAATTGTAATTGAAAACTATAATTTCTTTTTACTTCACTTTTATTTTTTTTAAATCTTTTTTTAAATTTTCTTTTGATTGATAACACATGACTACAAAAATAATGTTTACACAATTTTATTTGATAATATCATCTGATAATTTTTTTTACTTTCTCTTACCCATAAGGTAGAGAAAGTATTGTTTCTGGGTCAAATTTTCGAACGCGAAATTTTGTTATATTTACACGTTTTGAGGTCCCCTGAATACGAAAATCATGTTTTTAGCAAATGGTCTGTGTGTATGTCTGTGTGTCTGTGTGTCTGTCTGTCTGTTATCAGCATATCTCAAAAACAAATTATGGCATAAAGTTCAAACTTGGTATTCTAAATGTGTATCATATAGGGATGCTACAGTAAGCTTTTCGTTAACATCAAGCAAATGGTTCGTGTACAGGGACAATCAAGAGAATTCTAATACATTACGTCTATGGGGGAAATTGAAGGTAAGTAGAGTTTAACGTCTATAGACTGCATAAAACCAAATGAAACAAATATATATATTTTGTAATAGAGATAGTCAGCTGGGGAAAAAATAATTGTGTATGTAGGATCCTCGCCTCGAGGGGAGTCCCCCCTCGAGGGAAGTAAATTTTAATGATGGGTATGTTTCAAAAGAGCTCGCCAGTACCTTTAAAACGAATGGTTGAACCATCGATCTGCGATAATTTAAAACAAAGTTATCGATAATTTTTAACTTGTTTTTTTAACTTTTAACGAAAAAAAAGAAAAAAAAAACTTTTTTTTTTTTTTTTTTTTTTTTTTTTATTGAGAATAAAATGGCCATTTTTGGATATTTAGTGTTATACTACTTCTCTAACATGGAAATCGTCTGCATTATCATAAACGATAATTTTTTAAAATAATAACTTTAATAAATTATTTTTTAAAAACAGAATTATGTTTTAATAACCGAATTAAATTTTATATAAATCTAGGTGCATTAATGAAACGGGGGGGGGTTAAGGGGGGCGGCAGCCCCCCTCACATAGAATTAATTATCTTATAAAACTCTTCCGAAGCCTAATTTGAATTGTTTTACATAGGTTTACATAACATCGTTATCTCACCTCTTAATCTCCAACCTGTATTTATAGTATTAAATTTCAGGGTAAGAGAAAGTCGTGTGAGTGACACACCAGATTATTTTTCATGTGCTAAAACTAAAAATGAAAACAGTTTTGTCTTTCATGTACAGACTTGTGTCAATCCAATGTGTTTACCGACACAATTTCTTCATTTTCGGTAGTTTCTAGTACGGAAAAATACTATAAAAAATTACCATATAATTCGATTGGTGGAAGACTGACGGAAGAAATTGTGTTTGTAGATATGTAAATTGTATTTGTTGTGTATTCACAAAAATCTACACGTGAAAGAGAAAAATTGGCTTCAGTTTTAGTTTTACCATAACAAAAAACATAAGTTTCAGCGAAATTTATGAAATCAAAATTTTCGATGTAGACCTGCGTAATTTTAAAACTGGAAACTGCATTTGAGTGCACATTTTAGCCTTTTATGTTTTAGAAAATTTCTGGTTTCATGTTCAAAGTAAAACCTATTTTTCATTCGAAATCAGTTATTTTTTATCATTTAATTGTAAGTTGTTTTAAAAATTTGTGCAGTATGGAAAATTTTGTATTGAAAAATACTTTTAAAATCTTAAAATTCTTATGCCTTAAAAATGGAAATCCGTGAAATTCCTTTACAAAACTAGATGTATACAAAAAATTATATTTAATTCGTTTGTTTATGATTTCATTGAATTCATTTTAGTCATTATAGAAAAAAAATGTTATTAAATATTATTATTGAAACATCATTAATCACTGAGTTTATCAATTTAAAAAATGCTTATTTTACCAAAAGGGACACAATAGACATTTTTGATAAGATAAACATATTCTGATATGGTAAACAACCAAGGATTTTTGATAAGGTAAACATATATAATATAATCTAAATTTAATTAATATGATTTAATAATGTTTAATCTGGTTCGACGAAATGATTTTACCATTATTTATCCTTACTCTAGCTTTTTGTTCTTACACACTGCTCATGTTGGGGAGTGCTGCACTAATTATTTCTTTCAATTCCTTTTTCTGGACATATTGCCCACTGGCAAGCGAGAAGATGAACTTCGGCAGAGAAAATGCTGTTTTATTTTTTGCTTATCTCACCTTGCCAAGCTTTGAGGGATGCTCGAGCCGGTGGACAAATAAATGAACAAAATAATTTCAAATAATTTCAGATTCATAATTCTTATGTTGGTCATTGCTCAAAAACCTATGCTACATATAGCATGATATTTGCTAAGATAAAGGAGAAGTTTATTATAAATATTTTTTATACTGTTTTAAATTTTCTTGTTCAGTGATAAATCCTAAACAGTCATATTATTTGAATGAAACTTGCATTAAAAAAAAAAAAAAAAAAAAAAAAAAAACCTCTCTGCACTGAATGTCTTTTTATATGCTTTTTTTACTTTCTCTTACCCCTAAGGTAGAGAAAGTATTGTTTTTGGGTCAAATTTTCAAACGCGAGTTTTTGATATATTTACACATTTTGAGATACCCTGAATACGAAAATCATGTTTTTAGCAAATGGTCTGTGTGTATGTCTGTGTGTCTGTTTATGTGTATGTCTGTGTGTCTGTTTATGTGTCTGTCTGTTATCAGCATATCTCAAGAACAAATAGTAGCAGACATTCCAAACTTGGTATTCTAAATGTGAATCATATAGGGATGCTACAGTAAGCTTTTTGTTAAGATCAAGCAAATGGTTCGTGTACAAGGACAATCAAGAGAATTCTAATACATTACGTCTATGGGGGAAATTGCAGGTAAGTAGAGTTTAACGTCTATAGATTGGACTAAACCAAATGAAACAAATATATATATATTGCAATAGAGATAGTCAACTGGGAAAAAAATATTGTGTATGTAGGAGCCTCGCCTCCCCCCCTGCGGGGGGGAAGTCTCACCTCGAGGGGAGTAAATTTTCATGATGGGTATCTTTCAAAAGAGCTTGCCAATACCTTTCAAACGAATGATTGAACCATCGATCTGCGATAATTTCAAACAAAGTTATCGATTTCTTTTACTTTTAACAAAAACAAAACTTGGAAAAAAAAATCGCATTTTTTTCTTTTTTTTTTTTTACTATTGAGAATAAAATGGACTTTTTTTTTATATTTGGTGTTATACTACTTCTCTAATATGGAAATCGTCTGCATTATCATAAAAGACAATTTTTTAAATAATAATTTAAATAAATTATTTTTATAAAACAGAATTATTTTTTAATAACCGAATTAAATTCTATATAAATGTAGGTGCATTAATGAGGCGGGCTACCGCCTTCCTCACACAGACCTATTTATCATATAAAACTCTTCAGAAGCCCAATATGAATTGTTTAACACAGGTTTACATAACAGTACTCGTTATCTTACCTTTTAATCTGCAACCTGTATTTATAGTATTAAATTTCAGGATAAGAGAAAGTCGTGTGAGTGACACAACAGATTATTTGTTGTTTGTCAGTGTCAAATTTTCAGGTTAGTTTTAACTCCCTTACTATCAAGTGAGTCAGGTGAAATTTTGCAGAACAGTATAATGCCGATGACAATATATGTTCTAACATTAACTGACTTAAGGAAGTGACCCGTGGGGTCATGGACCTCAAATTTCAGTTGCAAATTTAATCCCACTTCCTATCAACCAAATTAGTTTAAATTTTGAATACATGTATGAAAACGATGACAACGCTTATTTGAACAAAATCGGACTTGGGGAAGTGGCTGGGTCTCTGCGTTCCCAATACCAATTCATAACTTTTAGGATATTTGGAAATAAACGTTTTAAGGAAACAAATAATTTGTGTTATTATATTTAACTGTCAGAATTTTTATTCAATATTATTTATTTGTAATATGCACTTTTAGATCTTTTTACTTTTATAAATTTATGTCAAATATTTACTTTTTTGAGATACAGGTAGCCATCTTTTCACTTAAATTTCATTTTAAAAATCTTAAGTACTTTAAATAATTTTACCCTTTATGTTTACCTGAAACGTCTAAAAGGCAACTTAACTTCTTTGTCAGAGTTAACACACAAGTTTAAAGTTACTTTTCTCTTTAACACTGACAAACAACGATTTTCAAATGCATGTAATCAATTGCATTATTTTTCTGTTTTCTCAAAACTTTCTATTAATTTATATCGGCTAAAATATATTATAGTCAAAGTTTAAAACTGAAAAAAAGGAATATTTCTGGAAACACAAATTCATATTCCTAAGTGCTTAATTCGCAAAATAGTTGCTGAAATATTCTTTAATAAAGAAATATGAATTTAATTGATTTCACTGAAGAAAATCAGACAGTAAGGAATTTTGAATAATGAAAAAAAAAATTATTGTTAAAACGAAACAAATATTTAATTCAAATGAAAATCACTTAATGATAACTCAGTAATGTTGAAAATTCTACTTTCTAAAGATGAAATTTTGCAATGATTAACGTAAATACGGTTTATCATTAATTAATTTAAATATTCTTATTTACCCGATGTATGCTTCGAAAAACCTATATTACACTTTGAATAACTGCGTAAAATGTTTCAAGTAAAAAAAAAAAATATTTTTATTTAAAACAATCTTCCATTTAAACAAAATGTTCTGTTATAGCGCAGTTTCAACAAACCAGTTAACTGTACAGAAATTGTAGAAACTGATTCTTTTCATATTTATATATATATATATATATAAAAAATCATTTAAAAATAAATTCGAAGAAACCACAAAAAATATGCGTGCCATTTTATTAGCTGTCCTCAAATGAGGACACTGTGCGCTAACGGGTTAACTATTTCTAGGAATATTGCACAATGACGAAGTGGATTATTGCTAATATACATACATGTAAGGAAGCGGATTATACAGTCATAGTAGAAACCAATAGAAATTTACGAAACTGAAGCTGTAAACCAATAGGAATTGCTATAATCCTCTTCCCTACCTACATATATGAGCAATAATCCACTTCGTGATTCTAAACTTATGACGGTACGTTTTACGCTAACGAAACTGCAGTATGCACTTAACATTTTTTATATTGGCGTCTCTAACGTTGTGTAAATATTGATATTTCTTTTCTGCGTCAAGTCTAGTTATTTATTCAAATTTTCGTTGTGTTGAAAAATATTCTATAATTACATTATGAAACACAATTTTTAATTATTTATTTATTCTTAATTTATTACTTTTATGAATATTTATTTGTTTATTCATTTATTCATCTTAAAACTACTTTTACATTATCAGTTTATTTTATTAATTTTTACTGGTTAATTTCAAAGGTAATATTTCATTTAAATAATTTTTAGCTTATTCTTTTGTATTACACTAGCAGGCTACGCCCGCTTCGCTGGCCACTATATTTAAATGAATCTCCAAAAGAATTGGATCATTATTTATTTTTCACATCACATTATAAATAAAAACTGAAATAATTACATTGGAATCGCTCTAGACCTTGCATCGGGTACTCGCTGACTACGGCAGCTCTTTCTCTGCCCGCACTGTATCGGGAGCAGGTCCCCACTGCCTGCAGAAATCTCTTTCCTATGTATTTCAATATGCGTATTTATTGACGATAGGTGGGTCTGCCATTATTTAAGAACTACGATTTTAAAGATAACTGTATCTCAGCGTCTATTAAATATTTTAGTTTTTGAACCAAGTATTTTATTGCTCATGCTATTTACACTGTATTACAATTTGATTCCGACCAATATAATGAAATAAAATAAAAAGTAGATTTTCTTTTAGAATGAATTAAATACATAAAAAACAAATAAATTCCAATCAGTTTAATCCTTTCTACTATATACTACCATTATTTCCTGACAATTACTATAAATTAGAAAAAAACCTTTTAAAGAAATTAAATTAATAAATGAAAAATAATTGTTGTTATACTACAAAAATTATACATAAACATAACTGTTATAAATACGTTTTTAATTTTTTAATTTAATATATTTAATTTTTTCTACTGCATTACCATTTTATTTTCAATAAATATAATAAATTAAAAAGAGAAAAAAGATTCGCCCTCAAATAAATGTATTAAATAAAAAATAAATTGCATAATATAGCCGTTGCTAAGATACGCAGACGATTACAATCGAAGAATAAATTCATCAAAAATGAAACATAAAAGCCAATGTTTAAAATCGAACAAACATTAATTTAAAAAATTCAAATTCGAAATTCGAAAAAATCTCGATGAGGTGCATACCTGCAGGGTCCCAGGTACCTATATGCCAAATTTGGAAGCTCTGCAATCAGTAGTGTGTAGTATTGTTCATGTTTAGATAAATGTATTTATTTTCCTGTTGAAAAAAAAAAAAACTCGTATTTTTTTTTTTTTTTTTTTTTTTTTGGCAACAATTAAATTATGGATTAAATTTAAATGGCTAATCTTTTGCTATTATTAGCTTATTATTTTCATATTTTTATTAATTAAAAGAAAACTAAACATAAATTCGAAATTCTGACTTCGATGTGCACAATGATCCTTCGGTGGGCACCTTTGTGTTAAATCTCGTGACTGTCCGAGCTACCGTTTTCGAGAACAGTGAAATATATATACAAATATAGCTCACTTAATAGTATAAGATTAAACAATTTCGAACTAACGAATATGACCTCATTTTTTACACTTTACATCACAAACAAGACATCAAAAACTGAGACCAGTTAATGAACATTGAATATAAAGAATATTTATACTAAAGAATAAAAATTAACATTCACAAACATAGGACTTCCAATGCAGAGAGTAATGAAATAGTTAAATATTCTGCTAGAAAGTATTTTATTAAGAGCAGTTTGTTAAGACAAATGTTTATATATCTAAATGAAAAGTATTATCAAGTAATAAATAATGTTTACAAATTATCTGTGAAACTAATAAATATTTTTTAACTTAGAAAGCAAAGAAAAAATACATTATTTCAAGATAATTTAAAACGAAGTATAATTTTTTAAAAAAGATTTTAACAGTATTTAATTTCATTTTATGAAGTGTATAAATAAATAATAACAGACAAATACCCAAAAGTATTGAGTTAAAATTCATTCCATCAAAATTTTTAATTCATAACAACAACAAAAAAAAAAAAAAAAAAAAAAAGCTTTAATCACGCTTGGCTTTTATACGAATCATCGATTTTTAAAGAACAAAAACTAAAAGTTTTTTATTACATCATTATTTAAATTAATGGTATTTTGCTTTTACATTTTTTTTATGTTGTCTTGAATATTGTAATATTTTAATGAACTAAGTGGAAAACGGAAACCTTACTTAAATTAATACAAGTATCATTAGCATTTGTATTATGTAACATAAGGTATGTTTGCTGTTAAGGTATTTTAATTCATTTAGTAGGAAAATTTTTTGATATTTTATTTATTTATTTTCGTATTCCTTTTAATGATATAATATACCACTGAAAATACTTATTTGTTATTTTTTTGTGTGTTACATGAGATAAAATTTGCTCGCTAGAGAAAAGTAATTTAAAAATATATCTTTATTTATATATTATTGGAGGCTAGTATTGCTTTAAATAATTAGTAATTGAAATAGTTTTTTTTTAAGCAAAATTAAGTACAATTGCTGAAAATAAATTACTTAAACTGGAGTGCGGGCATGTTTCCATTCTTTGTTCGAGGCTCTCTGAATACACGGAGCTAGGTTTTCTCGTATACTATTAATCGTCTAAGTCCTATTTACCAAATTTTAACTTTTCAAACGACATTTTCGTCATTTAATGACTGAAGAATTTCTCCTGTTTTGCATGCCATACATTACATGCTGCCTGAGCGGTATTATCCCCTAGTGTGAATTTATACAACAGAAGGTATCGCATCAGGCGCTTCTGTTTATCCACGTTCAACGCATGAAATATAGAAAAAAATTGGAGGACAGTCATCTTAAGAGAATCAATATTTTCGTTCACCCTAATGTACTACACTCACACGAAAACAATAATTATTCATAATTCAATTTTTAGGTTACTTAAACATCAATCAGCAATTTGAACACGTATTTTGAAATACAATAGCCTAAAGCATGGATTACTATGGACCATGATAATTTTGTTTTAAACATATAGGTGCAATATATTCATTGTATACGCACCCGAAAAAAGTGTATTATGTCTGTTCACTCACAGCTTCACAGCTTCACTTCCGATATTAATGCCACACCAAAGTTTTTTGGTAACAGAGAAAAACTACTATTTTCTCAGAAAAACTTTAAGGGTGAAATGACTTGTTAAAATATTTTTAACATTCATCATCAATAGTTTAAGGGGGGGAAAAAAAACACTCCATTTTTCAGTTTCTAAACTAAGAAAAAAAATTACTTATTACCCTGCTATAAATTCTATCGGAGTACAACGACCAATTTTACCATGTTTTTATTAACTTCGATTCCTGTTTGTATGTTTGTTTGTTTGTTTGTCCGGTAGAAATATTGCAATCGATTTTTAACTAACTTTCTGACTAGCTAGATATTTGAAATTTTCAGGACAGCTCACAATACGGTGACAATACATTTTTCTAATAATTTTGGTTAACTATTTCAGGTCCAGCTGCCTTCGGCAGCGTTTATATGATTCGACAGAAAATTTATTTAACTAACTTCCCAACTAGCTAGACATTTGAAACTTTCAGAATAGTTCAGAAAACGGTGAAAATGTATTTTTTTAATACGTTTAGCCAACTGTTTCGGGTTCCTGCTGCTTTCGGCAGCGTTATCAGTACAAAGCTTGAAATCGATTTTTCACTAACTTTCCGACTAGCTAGACAATTGAAACTTCCAGGGCAGCTCACAACACGGTGAAAATACATTTTTCTAATAATTTTAGTCAACTATTTCAGGTCCCTACTGCCTTCGGCAGCGTTTATATGATTCAACAAAAATTATTTTTAAACTAACGTCCTGACTAGCTCGACATTTGTGACTTTCAGAATAGTTCAGAACACGGTGAAAATGCATTTTTTTAAATACCTTTAGCCAACTGTTTCGGGTTCCTGCTGCCTTCGGCAGCGTTACCAGTACAAAGCTTGCGATCGATTTTTCTCTAACTTCCCGACTAGCTAGATAGTTGAAACTATCAGATAAGCTCAAAACACGGTGACAATACTTTTTTAAATACTTTTAGTCAACTGCTTCAGGTCCCTACTGCCTTCGGCAGTGTTTATATGATTCAACAGAAATTTTATTTAACTAACTTCCCGACTAGCTTGACATTTTAAACTTTCAGAATAGTTCAGAACACGGTGAAAATACATTTTTTAAATACCTTTAGCCAATTGTTTCGGGTTCCTGCTGCCTTCGGTAGCGTTATCAAAACAAAGCTTGCAATCGATTTTTAACTAACTTCCCGACTAGCTAGATATTTGAAATTTTCAGGACAGCTCACAATACGGTGACAATACATTTTTCTAATAATTTTGGTCAACTATTTCAGGTCCCGCTGCCTTCGGCAGCACTTATATGCTTCGACAGATAATTTATTTAAGTAACTTCCCAACTTTAACTAACTTCCTGACTAGCTCGACATTTGAGCATTCAGAATAGTTCAGAACACGGTGAAAATGCATTTTTTTAAATACCTTCAGCCAACTGTTTCGGGTTCCTGCTGCCCTCGGCAGCGTTACCAGTACAAAGCTTGCAATCGAATTTTCCCTAACTTCCCGACTAGCTAGATATTTGAAACTTTCACGATAGCTCAGAACACGGTCACAATACATTATTTTTAATACTTTTAGTCAACTGCTTCAGGTCCCTACTGCATTCGGCATCGTTTATATGATTCAACGCAAAATTTATTTAGCTAACTTCCCGAGTAGCTAGACATTTGAAACTTTCAGAATATTTCAGAATACGATGAAAATGCTTTCTGAAAATATTTTTAACCAATTGCTTCGGGACCCTGTGGCCTTTGGCAGTGTTACCAGTACAAAGCTTGCAATCAACTTTTAACTAACTTCCCGGCTAGATAGCCATTTGAAACTTTTATAATAGTTGAAAACACGATAGCAAGGAATTTTTTTAATACTTTTATCCAATTGCCGGGCTCCCGCTGCCTTCAGTAGCGTTTATATGATTCAACAGAAAATTTAAAAACATGGTATATAAAGTTCTTTTTATCTTGTAATTATTTATTCTATCATCAAGATTAATACCATACTATGAAGGAATTTTCGTATCATTATATTCTGTTTTATTATAAACAGACATATTCAAAGAATTTCTTTTATTTTCCACTTTTTTATTTTCTCTTGCACAGAAGGTAGAAAAAGTATTGTTTTGGGGTCAAATATTCGAAAGTTTTTTTTTTTTTTTTTTTTTTTTTTTTTTTACACGTTTACATGTTCTCTACATCCAAAAATAATGTTTTTAGCGTTGGTCTGTGTGTGTGTCTGTGTGTCAGTGTATCTGTCTCTGTGTCTGTGTGCGTGTCTATTATCAACATATCTCGAGAAGAATTAATGGTATAAAGGCCGATCTCGGTATTCTAAATGTGTATCATATAAGGATGTTACACTAAACTTTTTGTTGAGATCAAGCAAATGGTTCGTGTACAGGGACACCCAAGAGAATTCAAATACATTACGTCTGTGGGGGAAATTGCAAGTTTAACATCTATAGACTTCACTAAACCAAATGAAACGAATGTACATTTTTTAAATGCGTAAAAACTTGTCTCATGTAGAATATGGTAGGGAAAGCATTCACTGTTCGCTTACAGGACTACACAAAAGATCTAGATAAAAGTGCGACAATAGTTGCAAATTGGTGGAAGTGTATTTCAGGCTGGGCCATGTATTATTGCTATAGAAATATATTTAGGTGTATCATGTGGTCTGTACATAATCTTCAAAACATATACAGGGCTGAAAATATTTAAGCAATAACATTCTTTTTTGTTGTTAGTGGATGTGCTTTACTATAATATTTTACCATTTCCAGGAAAGCTGCTCAGGAATTAAGATTAATTCCTCATAGAGATATAGTAAATAATATATGCCTTTAAGCTAAATATTCATCGCTTGTTTTTTTTATTTACACGTTTTGAGGCTTACTGAATTTCGAATTCAAGATTTTTAACGTTTAATCTTTGTCTGTGTCTCTTAGAGTAACTTAAAAACGAATAATTTTAGGAGATCCAAATGTTGTATTTTGAAGTTAATATAAGTTTGTTGCTAAAAATGTTTGATCGAGATAGATAAGTTTCAAGGAATGTTGCTTATGAAAGTTGTCCGAATAATTGTAAGTGAACTTTTAATTTTAATACCAGATTTAAATTCTATATAAATGTAGGCGCATTAATGAAACGAGGGGTTGAGGAGGGCTACCGCCCTCCTCATACAGAACTAATTATCATATAAAACTCTTCCGAACCTTAATGTGAATTGTTTTAACATAACAGAACTCCTTATCTTACCCCTTAATCTCCAATCTGTATTTATAGTATTAAATTTCAGGGTAAGAGGAAGTCGTGTCAGTGACACAACAGATTATTTTTCTCTTTTCTACTCAAAAACAATTCGTTTCCTTTTATTGTTTTATTTATTTTTTATCTCCATCATTAGCTATAAATAAAAACTTTTTCTAAATTTTATATATCTTAATGATTTTTTTTTCAAACTTTTTCACTATTAGACTTGTTGACTTTATTCCGTTTAACTGTTATCTTGCAAATACAAGCTTTTCTTTCAAGATGTATTAAAAGTAATGAAGTTTATTTTAAGCTGACAATTTTCAATAATTATTAATAACGTGCTTAATTGGAAATTAGTTATACTTATAAATCATTTTTAATCAGCTTTAACATATAAATAATTCTTTTAATATATAGATTATAATATTCACTGATTAAAAAATCAATAAAAGTATTAACTCGGAATTTTCTATACAATACCCATTTTATAAAAGCATCTGAGAAACAAAGTTAGAGTGAAGAAAGTTAGAGTGTGATACCATAATTATTTGGGCCCCAGATTTAGTGGTCTATTTTAACTCATTTTTAATAATTCAAATTGTCAATATTTTTGAAACACATTGTGCGCACCACTTATAGAAGCTTAGAATCAAATTTACAAAAAAAAAAAAAAAAAAAAATTAAAGATTTCAATTTAAAGATTTAAGAACGTTATTTACATTAATTATAGAATAAGTTAAATAATTCACCACCTTGTGGAGAACGTAAGTTCTCCATGCTCATTTAACTTTAACTGAAGGTTGACTTAACTTAAAGGTTGAATGCTGCCAACTTACTTATTTAACTTTAGATTGACTTGCAGCTGTAAATGAAATACTTAAACTATGAAGGAATGACAGAGTCCAAATATATAACATAAATTAGCTTTAATTGAGCTTAAATAAGAAGGGGACGCTGGACTTTGGCATCTAGTAATTTACTACTTAAAATGGGCAGTCCTCTTAAATACTTTGATATTGATAAATAACCCCATTACTTTACTTTACTTTACTTTTCTTTACTTAATTACTCGCAAAGGATCTCAACTACTTTTATTTAAATTAGCTTCTCAAATCGAGTAATCTTTCGATTAGCAGGAGGATTCCCTGACACTGCTATCTACTTGACTTACATCCAACCGCTGCTAACTCTCCTAAACAATCTTCCCACCAACTAACTTTAACTCCTCTCCAACTGCCTCCGACTAACACCAACTCCAACTAACTCCCATTATCCTCTCTCCAACTGCCTCTAAAGCAACCTTCTTTCTCGTTTTATACTATTCAGTTTCCAAAATATTAGCATATTTCAATTTACAAATTTAAGTTAGGATTGGAACTAACTCTATTACTTAAATCGAATCTTACAACCTTCGTATTCATGTGTTACGCAAGTGCGAGTTTTAATTGCAGCATTACTTTGCTATACCTTACAGTTCCTCCCCTGAAAAAAAAATTTTACGTAAAAACCCCAACGGGTTTTACCCGTGAAAATTTTAAAGTTATTGCAATACTATGCAAAGAAAAGTTAGCTGCAGTGACTTACTGCTAAAATTCAACTACATAATACTTTAGAAAAAGGAAAAAAAAAGAGGGGGGAAACTTAAATTTACTTAGACTGCCCAAGAATAATTATTGCTTGTAAAATATAATAAGGGAAAAAAAAGTAAGAAGGCCGAGCTTAAAACTGCCCACTCAAGATAGATTTATGATAAAAATACTTATTTTTTAAGCTCATCTGAGATGGTTTACGGCAGAAACTCCATGCCCTAACTTAGTTTAAACTTATTTTAAGTCCAGCGTAATTACAGCGGGAAAATACATTCATCTTTCCGTAAAACAAATGGAAAGGAAAGAATTGTATGCATTAAAAAGAATGTAGTACAAAAGTGATCGCCTAAACAGAACGTGCGATCATTGTTCAATTTAACTTGTAACATAATTTTATTGTAATAAAAAACTTGTTAATTCTTCATCCAATCTGATGTTAGTCTAGACCCAGATAAACCGTCAGCTAACCAAAGTACTTGACTTGATTTCTAGTAGATTTATCTCTAAAATGTCAATCCAGACTGCTGTTGGCTTCCAAAATAAACATCTTTTACGTCAGAAAAGCAAAACTAGCTCCTAATTCAGAGATCCAAAGTCTTTGTCAAACGTCCGAAAATTATCGCCTCTAGCATAAAATGTAACATTTGTAGAAGTTAGCGTAGATTTTCAGACCCACGACTGGACGGAGAGTTTGAATCAGAGAACTTCTAAAATACAAAAGTCTTTTGAATGTATAAATCAAAAGAAGGTACACTACACTTTTATATAGGTAAATGACATAATTTTATACATAAGCCATTTTTCAACTAGGTATTTGGGTACGGAAAAAACAAAATGTTAGTGGATTAATTTGTTAAACGCGAATTAGCATGCAAAAATAGCTTTTTTAAAAAAAAATCTCTTTTTAATCCCCATACGAAGATATACATGCATTGACTTTTAGTTAAAAATACAAAAGTTACAATAAGAAAATTCGTTTTATACAACATTTAGAAAAACATAGATAAGGATACCAACATTTTCAAAACTGCAGTTGATGGCTTGAGAAAAAAAAAGATTAACGTACATACATATTTACATTACATTTACAAAACTATAGAGAAAAATGTTTATACACTTATAAAAGTTTATTTGATACAATATAAGACAGTTGAGAAATATATTTAATGAATATATACAAATTGTTAAAAAAAGTTTTCAAAACTGCCGTCGTTGTCTAGAAAATACAAGCCTTAGAGTATATACATTACATCATGTCAAAAACTGGAGAGAAAATTTATATACAAAAAGGTAAGAAAAGTTATCTTACTAAGCACTGCAGGTGATGGCTAAAGCATAAACACAGTTAAATACATGCAGATATAGATCATTCAAAAACGAAAGAGGGGGGGGGGGGAAGTTTATACAAAAGTTCAAAAAAGGTTTTTTTTTTTTTTTTTCAAAAACTGCTGGTGATGGCTTAGAAATAAAAAAAAACATTAACATACATACATGCATATATTATATACAGAAAAAAAATTTATGACATGTAAACAGTACATGAAATTTCGATAGTTGAAAGTTCATGCAGCAAGTTTAAATTTAGATTTGTGATATTTTAAAAAGTTTCTCTCTTTGAGATAATGATTGAAAGTCCAGAAGAAAGTCCAAAATTCGTTACATGTCGTATATTTCCTCACTGCTCTACTAGATAGATACTTTACAATGGAAAAAATAATTAACCATAGCACCTGATAGCGTGATTCCTTGACATCAGCAGATTTACAGATGTGGTTCAGACAGGACTGCGGAGTTGTGGTAGCAATTTCCGTGCTGGTGGCTTGTAGAACGAAGTCCGGTATCGGAGAGGCACTTTTCTGGGACGGACTCGAGCCCGGTACCTTGTGAATGTCTACCGGTGCAGCAGAAGGCTGCGTTCGCTTTGTGCTGTTGAATGCAGGGCTGCTGGCTGATCTAGAGGCCTCAGAGGAGGCTGGCTGCACTTTCGAAATTTCCTTCGTTAACATCACATCATTTTCTTTCAGTTTCGGCGGCGGGTCATTTTGACAATTTAAGTTCTCGTTCGCCTGAAAATTATTTGACTGTGTCGGCTGTATAGATTTAAAACTGTTTTCTAAAGGCGAGTTACCAAGATTAACCGCATCATTTATTGCTTTTATATTTTCGCTGAGTTTAACAGTGTCCGCGGCCACAGTAATTTTAATAGGATTTTCTTTTACAATTCCCGTCGCAATAGGACACAATTTTTCGGATTTCTTATCCGTAGCTAAAAGCTGACTAACAGAAGGAGATTTGCCTATAGTGCTATTTAAAGGTGAAGTGTGCTCGTTTTCATTCACTTTTATTTGACTTTCGTCAGAAGGATTAAAGTTTTTGTCGTCAGTTTGGGGTTGATTTAAATTAGTAGAACTTTCTTCTTGCGACTGAATAACTTGTGGTTTTTTCACATCCTTTATTACCGCTTCCCACCGACGTTCGTTAGGGGGGAGGGAACGGTCATGCCGTAATCGTAGTTTATCATACGGAGTGGCGAAAAGATCGATAACTTTGCGTTTTAAAACATCATACGTTGGATTTGGGCCAAGCGAATGGCAGGCGATTAATCTATGCCGCTGTCTCGGTTCTCCTTCTTGGGGGTAGGCTAGCCACGAGTAGTAGTTTTTAACATTGATTTTATGAAAACTGAAAAAATATTCCAGCTGCTCAAAATATTGCAGCACACTATTAGTGCCGTCAAAAAAGACTTGCTCGGGGGGGAGGGGGGGGGGGGTTCGACATTATTTGGGCGCCAGTGTAGAGAATTAAACTTCTCCATGCTCATTTAACTTTAACTGAAGGTTGACTTAACTTAAAGGTTGAATGCTGCCAACTTACTTATTTAACTTTAGATTGACTTGCAGCTGTAAATGAAATACTTAAACTATGAAGGAATGACAGAGTCCAAATATATAACATAAATTAGCTTTAATTGAGCTTAAATAAGAAGGGGACGCTGGACTTTGGCATCTAGTAATTTACTACTTAAAATGAGCAGTCCTCTTAAATACTTTGATATTGATAAATAACCCCATTACTTTACTTTACTTTACTTTACTTTTCTTTACTTAATTACTCGCAAAGGATCTCAACTACTTTTATTTAAATTAGCTTCTCAAATCGAGTAATCTTTCGATTAGCAGGAGGATTCCCTGACACTGCTATCTACTTGACTTACATCCAACCGCTGCTAACTCTCCTAAACAATCTTCCCACCAACTAACTTTAACTCCTCTCCAACTGCCTCCGACTAACACCAACTCCAACTAACTCCCATTATCCTCTCTCCAACTGCCTCTAAAGCAACCTTCTTTCTCGTTTTATACTATTCAGTTTCCAAAATATTAGCATATTTCAATTTACAAATTTAAGTTAGGATTGGAACTAACTCTATTACTTAAATCGAATCTTACAACCTTCGTATTCATGTGTTACGCATCAAGTGCGAGTTTTAATTGCAGCATTACTTTGCTATACCTTACAACCTTACTTTGTAATTGTGGAGAGCAAATTCCTTGTGATCATATTTCTTTAATGAAGAAAATGATCTGTTTAAAAAAAGAAAAGAAAAAGAAATACACTAACCGTATCTAGCTTATCAAGAATAAAATGGCTAAGTTTCTAGACACATATATTTTTATTTTTATTTTTCAATTATTGTAATGTTGCTAATCGCTCTATAAAGTATAACGCTGTATAGACTCGCTGTAAAATATGACGACGAATCAGAAACTGAAACATAAAATAAATAAATATACGGAAAATAAGCAATAAAATGTACGGTTTACCGTAACATTTATGTCTAAAGTTTCACAATGAGGTTCTCGGTTGTTCAGTCGTAATTTAGTTATTTATTTCTTTCAATATATATTAATTTGATACATTTAAAAACTGAATTAGAATAAATTAAAGGAGTTGTCTCTTGTATCACAGTCTTTCCTAGGATGTTTGTTTATTTATTTTGTTATTTCCTCTTCATTTATGCATATTTTTTATGTATAATGTTCATTATCATAAAAGACACATATTCGAGAAAAGTGTTTTAAGCACTTTTTGTTACCGTAATGAAATCCTTCAATCGCAAAATATCGATAGCTTTTCGAATGAAGAGAATACGCTCATTCTATTTAAAAATTTTAAGTCTATAAAAATATTTTATTTCAGTCCTTTTTGCAAGCTCTTTCTTCCTTTAGATACAAAAATTTTCAACTTTTTTATTTAAAAATTATTTTCTACTTTAAATTTTTTACAGAAGTAATTTGTAGTTTTTATCTAGACAAGTTCCTAATAGTACTTTTTTTTTTTTCAACTTCCAAACAAGAAGTACTCTTTTGATATCTGTTTGTTTGTTTGTTTTCTTTCCTTCATTAGACGTAAAATATTACCTAAAATTAATTAATTTCAAAGAATTTAATTACTTTTTCACTCTTTTTTTTTTTACTGATGAAAACGATCTTTTTCCTTAAATAAACATGTTCGCAAACCCATTTTTTTATGCGCCGGCATACTCATAAATTATTTTATCTCTAGGGTAATTAAATCGGTAATGTTTAAATAAATTTATTGTATATAACTTTAATTGGTTGTGTTATTTATCGAAACATGAAAGCGGTCAGGGATTTTAAAAGCCTAGATTTTATTGTTGTTAACAAAATTTTTATTAATGACGGCGTTTTTTTATTGTGTAAAAAATACTTGTTATGTTTTGAGAAAAAGAAAATATATTTCATGAGACAAAATCACTATTTCTACTGAATAATGTATAAAAACAATGAAAGCTGATTAATTAAAAAATTGTATATTTTTATTATTTTTACCTTTTCTTCACAAATAAAACGATGGAATAATATTATTTTTTCATAATTCTGTGTATAGCTTAATATTCGCCATTTTTTAAATTGTTAATTACTGAAATTTTAAAATTTCAGCGTTTATTTACTCAACGATTAAACACAGAGGTATATTTCTAGTTGGAAAAATGATTGTAACTTTAAATTCTATTATTTTAGATGTCGTTTATCTCAATAAAATTGTTTATACAAAAATTAAAATTCAAACATAGATATTTAATATTTCTATCATTCCTATTTCCAACAAAAGAACTTTTAAAAAATTGTCTCATCAATGAAAATGTTGGGGAAAATGCAGATTATCGTTTCATAAAGCCTTTTAATAATGCTGGAAGTAATATAACAGTTTTTTTTTCACATCTTTGAAATAAACCAAAATTTTATGACATAAAGGACTTAAAATCGTGGGTACTGTGAAACTTGCAAAGAACGAATTACACAAATCCCTCAAGCTCACTAAAGGAGAAATGCTTTCAACCAAAATTCACCCACACGATAATATCTCTCTCTAACGTAATACCAAAGAAAGAACATAAATATATTATTGTTAAGTACTTTACGCATTGTACTCGAAATTGATGGCAACGAAAGAAGACGCAAACTGCAAGTGTTTAATTTTTATAACACAGTAATCACGATGTGGATATTATTGACCAGATGGCAAGAAAATATTTTACTATGTATGTTTCTTACTTGACGATGGCTTGTACATTTTTTTTCCAATGTTCTTAATCCAACAATTATAAATGCTTAGGTTATTTATAAAGAAACTACTGGTACCAATACCAATCGTCGTGATTTTATTTTGAATTTAGCTGATGACTTACGTACAAAATATATCTCCTCTAAGATGTATAAGATTCCAAAATATGTCTCCACTATCAAATTTCACTTCAAGTTGAGATAATGCATCAGTGATCTCGAGCAGTACACACAAACGATGTTAAATCAACATATGCAGAAATAAAACCACATTCTTTTGTAATGATTGAATTTGATCTTTTGTATTGATTAATTTGTCGAAATTATTTTGTCGAAATTATAAAGTTAAGTGTTTATAAAAAGTGCAACAGAGAAGTATGCCTTACTTTGTAATATTTCGTTCAAACATTATGCTATAGATAATATTTTCTTAAAAAAAAAAATAATAATAATAATAATTTTAATAAAATGATAAACTAATATCATTACACTAAATTATTTATTTACAAAATATCCTTAAAAAATCTGTTTCAACAAACAAAATCTTCAAAAATTGTGTTGTTTTGATCATCAGAAGCTGTCAGAACAACCGCTTATTGTCTTTATAGGTGTACGAAATTTGCCGTCTTTATAACGATAATTTCTGTAACTAATAGTTGTTCTAGTGGGCGTTAAAAGGTATAACTGGAATGTTTCAATAGAGAAAATTTAAATAAAATTAAATGTTGATAAACACATCAATTAAGAACTATGCAAGTAAAATATTTGCAATTGCCGTTTCACTTTAATTAAAAATATTATAATGCTTATGTAAAATTGACTTATGGAATTATTTAAAAATTTTGATTTGTAATGCTTTGGTCAAATGGATAATGTACATGTAATAAAATATAAATAATAATCTTAGTATACACAGAAACTTAAAAAATTTATCACTTCTCTCTCTCTCTCTCTGTATATATATATATATATATATATATACATATATTATTTCGCCCTAGCTACTCGTCTCTCGCAAATAAAGCAACCAATCAAGGTAACATATAATAAATCTCTATCTTCTATATTTCTATCAACGTAACAGATTTTAGTTATTTTTTTTTCCTTGGCTTTTTAAAAAAAATTTCCTAATATCCTCCCCCTTTTCTTTTACCTATATATAAAATAGCTTTTCAAACAGGAATAATTTTCTCCTAAATGTAAATTTTTCTATAACGTAAAAAATCTTTTTCGTTTAATAAATATTAACTTTACATATTTGTGTACATATATTTTTTCTAACTTCCTGTTAGTGCTTAAAAAATTAAACATTTTCATATCTCTCTCTTTCTCTGTATATATATATATATATATATATATATATATGTGTGTGTGTGTGTGTGTGTGTGTGTATATATATATAGAGAGAGAGAGATTTTTTTTTCTTTGCTGTTGTAGCTTTTGTTTTTTTTAAAGGAAAAAAATACGATAAAATTCAAAATAGTTTTCATCCAAAGAAAACGTATCAAATATGATAAAAATAATGCAGAAATAGGAAACATAACCGGAAGTAAAAATTTCTAGAAAAAATAAAATGCTTAATTATTCTCAGTTTTTCTAAGACAAAAAATTGTTGGAAAATAATTCTTACAAAGAAAAAAAAAAAAAAAAAACTTTTTAAAACAAGAATAAATTTACATATAACTTCCTTTTTGTAGAAAGATACTTTGTCATTTTTTACACCTAACAATGAAATAAATCACAAGATATTAAATTTTACGGCTAAAGAATTTTCTAGAGGCAAGATAAAATATTCTGAAGGTAAATGTAATAGTTTTTATAGCTGAATTATGTCAAAAAAGTTAAATTTCTATGATAATAATGATGAATGTTATATGCACACGATGCTTATAGCATATACAAGTGATAAAATATAAATATGCGTTCCCTATAAATAAGTATTTATTTCAGCTAAAGTAATACTTCCAACTGTTCTTTTTATTACATTTTTTATTGAATACACAGGATAACACTATTATTGCTCTATGCATTTCTATACATTTTTAAACTTTTACTCTTATAATGCATAAGACAGATTTATTCAATTTGTGCTGCTTTGAAATTTCTTGATACCTTTAAAAGTCAATATAGCTTTGACTTTAAACTTGCACTGATTTATCACCACATAAGTTCAACGTATTTCAAACAAAAAGTTTAATCTAAAAAAAAAAAAAAAAAAAAAAAAAATATTTTCAGATTCAGATTTTTTTTTTTTTTATGTACTATTAAAATCTGTTGTATTGTTCAAAGTTTCACATTGATTTAAGGTATTCAGAATTGACACAAATACTCCCATCATGTAAAATAATCGTCTCTGAACAATTTTGCAGATAAATGTAGATGGATCACAATATTGCTTATGTGCAGTATGAATACAGTTTAAAAACAGTACAGAGACAAAAAGTGTAATTTTAATTATTGGAGAAAGAAACTCACAAAAGCATTTTTATAGCTTCACTTGTAGAGAATTCGACTTCTCCATCCTCATTTAACTTCAACTTGACTTAAGACTGAATGCTGCAAACTGAAATACTTAATTTATGAAGAAATGACAGAGTCCAAATATATAAAATAAATAAGCTTTAATTGAGCTTAAATAAGAAGGGGGGCGCTGGACTTTGATTGAATATAATATCTTTATACCTTTAAATGGGCAGCCCTCTTAAATACTTTGATATTAATAAATAACCACCGTTACTTTACTTTACTTAATTACTCGCAAATGATCTCAACTACTTTTAATCACTTTCATTAACTCCTAAGGCCAAGTAGTCTTTCGCATGTAGGAGGATTCCCTGACGCTACAGTGCTACAGGACTTACTCTCTTCTATCCTAAGCCGCTAACAGCTAGCTCCCTCAACTCTCATAGTTTCCTTCACACTAACTTTCTAACTACCATCCTTCAACTCACTCGCCTTCCAACTAACGCTCTTACCAACTCTCAACTAACACTCCTTCCAACTAACACCAACTAACATCTCGAAACAATCTTCCTTCTACTTTTATTTTATTCAGTTTCCAAAATATTAGCATATTTCAATTTACAATTTTAAGTTGGGATAGGATTTAACTCCATTACTCAATCGAATCCTAAAACCTTCGTATTCATGTTTTATTCGCAAAGTGCGAATTTTAATCGTAGCACTTTGCTAGTCCTCACAGTTCCTCCCCCAAAAAAAAAATTTCGCGGAAAAAATCCCCAACGGGTTTTTACCCGTGCAAATTTTAAATTATTGCAATACTATGCAAAGAAAAGTTAGCTGCAGTGACTTACTGTTTAAAATTCAACTATATAATATTTTAGAAAAAGAAAAAAGAGGGGGGAAACTTAAATTTAAACTAGACTGCCCAAGAATAACTATTTGCATTTAAAATGTAATAAGGAAAAAAAAAAAAAGTGAGAAGGCCGAGCTTAAAACTGCCCTAACTTAGTTTAAACTTATTTAAAGTCCAGCGTAATTACAGCGGTTCTTACATTCATCTTTCCTTAAAACAAATGGAAAGGAAAAAAAATTTCATTAATTTAAAATAAATTTTAGTAGAAAAAGGTACGCTTAATAAAAATAAATGCAATCGTTATTGAAATTAAATTGTGACATTAAAAACTCTTTATTGACAAAAAACTTGTATATCTTTATCCATCTGCAGGTTAGTCTTAACCCAGATCATCAGCTAGGAAAAATACTTGAACGGGCATCAGAAAAAAAAAGTCTTTCAGTTGTCCACTGTGAGTTAAATTGAAAGGTCAATCCACTGCTGTTGGCACTGTTCCGAAAGCACCTTTGACTTTAGAAAAGAGAAACACTGGCACAGTTCCAAAAATACCGTCTTTAGCATCAAAAGTAACAATTGAAGAAATCAAGCTGGCTTTTCAGATTGAACATCTATACTTCGGGTTTAGAGTCAGGATCAGCAGCTGGACCTCAGATTTCCTAAATTCAAAATTTTTAAATGTATACATCAAAAATAGACGTGAACTACACTTGTATATATAGATAATTATGATATAATTGTATACATAAGCCATATTTCATAAGCTAGTTGCATACGGAAAAAACTAAATTGTTAGTGGATTAATAAGGTTAGTCGTTAAACGCGAATTTACATGCAAAATAGCTTTAAAAAAAATTCTCTTTTTACCCCATACTAATAGATATACATACATAAAAACTTTTAGTAAAAAATTCAAAAGTTTACAACAAGAAAATTCAATTGATACACTTTATACAACATTTAGAAAAACATAGATAAGGATACGAAATATTTCAAAACTGCAGTTAATCGCTGAGAATTAAAAAAGATTTACGTACATGCATATAGATCATTTACAAAACTATAGAGAAAAATGTTTATACACTTATAAAATTTTATTTTATATAATCGAGAGAAATATAGTTAAAGAATATATACAAAATATTTCGAATAAGTTTGTTTTTTCAAACTGGCGTGGCTGGCTACAAAATAGAAAAATATTAGAGTATATACACACTGATCATGTAAAAAAAACTTAGAGATAATTTATATACAAAGGTAAGGAAATTTATCGTACGAATCGCTGCAGGTGATGGCTAAAACAGAAGGCATTTAAGTACATATATATAGATCATTCAAAAAACTAAAGAGGGGGAAAAAGTTTATACAAAAGTTCAACAAGGTTTTTTACCAAAAACTGCTGGTGTTGGCTAGGAATTAAAAAAAACATTAACGTACATACATGCATATATTATATACAGAAAAAAATTATGACATGAAAACAGTACATGAAATTTCGAGAGATGAAAGTTCATGCTATACGTTTAAATTTTGCATTTTTAAATTTTAAAAAGTTCCTGGCTTGGAGCTCATGGTTGAAAGTCCAGAAGAAAGTTCTACATGTCGAAAATTTCATAACTGCTGTGATAGAACTACAGTTTACAATGGAAAAAATATAAAACCATAGCACCTGACAGATTGATTCCTGTATAGCAGCAAAATAAGAGATGCAGGTGAGACTAGCCTGTAGAGTTGTTGTTGCAAATTCCCGTGCTGGTGACTTGTAGAACGGAGTCCGGCATCGGAGATGCATTTTTCTGGGATCGACTCGAGCCCGGTACCTTGTCACTGTCCCCAGTTATCACAGAGGACTGCGTTCGCTCCGTGCTGTCCAATGCAGGGCTGCTAGACTTTCTGGAAATTTCACAGGAGTTTAAATAGATGTTTGAAATTGCCGACTTAAAAATACTTTCATTTTCTGTTGGTTTAATCGGCGGGTCATTTTGAAATTTTAAGTTCACGTTCGCATTATAAATATTTGACTGTGTCGGCTGTATAGATGCACAGCTGACATCTAAAGGCGAGTTACCAGGATTATCCGCATCATGTAATGATTTTCCACTTACGTTTAGTTTAACGGTTTCAGCAGCCATAGTTATCTTAATTTTATTTTCGTTTGCTTTGAGCGGCGTGTCATTTGGACCAATTACGTGCAATTTCTCAGTAGAAACAATTGACTTTGTCGGCTGTATAGATTCAAAACTGACAGCTAAAGTTGAGTTACAAGGATTAACCGAATCATTTACTGATTTTACATTTTCGCTTAGTTTAACTGTTTCCGCAGCCACAGTAATTTTAATAGGATTTTCTTTTACAATTCCTGTCGAAACACGAGATAATTTTTCGGATTTATTAACCGTAGCTAAATTCTGAATAATAGACTTAGTTTCATATGTATCGCTGTTTGAAAATGAAGTTTGTTCGTTTGCAGTCACTTGCGTTTGGCTTTTGCCACTAGAAATAAAGTTTTCCTCACCAGTTTTAGGGTGACTTGATGTACTCGAGCTTACTTCTTGCGGTTTTTCCGCTGGGTTTAATATTGTTTCCCACTGACGTTCGTGAGGGGGGAGGGAACGGTCATGTTGCAATCTTAGTTTGTCATTCCGAGTGGCAAAGAGTTCGATGACCCGATTTTTTAACTCGTCATAGGTTGGATTTGGGCCAAGCGAATGGCAGGCGATTAACCTATGCCACTGTCTCGGTTCTCCTTCTAGTGAATATGCTAGCCTCGCATATTTTTTGGATCGATCGATGTTATAAACGTTAAAAAAATATTCAAGCTGCTCAAAAAATTGCAGCACACTATTATTGCCGTCAAAAAATATTTGCTCGGGGGGGGGGGGGTCGACTTGATTTGGGCGCCAGTGTAGAGAATTCGACTTCTCCATCCTCATTTAACTTTAACTTGACTTAAGGTTGAATGCTGCAAACTGAAATACTTAATTTATGAAGAAATGACAGAGTCGAAATATATAAAATAAATGAGTTTTAATTGAGCTTAAATAAGAAGGGGGGCGCTGGACTTTGATTGAATATAATATCTTTATACGTTTAAATGGCAGCCCTCTTAAATACTTTGATATTAATAAATAACCACCGTTACTTTACTTTACTTAATTACTCGCAAATGATCTCAACTACTTTTAATCACTTTCATTAACACCTAAGGCCAAGTAGTCTTTCGCATGTAGGAGGATTCCCTGACGCTACAATGTTACAGGACTACTCTCTTCTATCCTAAGCCGCTAACAGCTAGCTCCCTCAACTCGCATACTTTCCATCACACTAACTTTCTAACTACCATCCTTCAACTCACTCGCTTTCCAACTAACGCTCTTACCAACTCTCAACTAACACTCCTTCCAACTAACACCAACTAACATCTCGAAACAATCTTCCTTCTACTTTTATACTATTCAGTTTCCAAAATATTAGCATATTTCAATTTACAATTTTAAGTTAGGATAGGAACTAACTGCATTACTCAATCGAATCCTAAAACCTTCGTATTCATGTTTTATTCGCAAAGTGCGAAATTTAATCGTAGCACTTTGCTAGACCTCGCACACTTCGAAAAAGAAAACATCAAAAGAATTGTTTTTATGTAACTGTGTATATCGTCTAAAATGTTCGTACGTATCATTTTGTGCAAACTACAAAACGTCCATAGCATTAAAAACTTACTTCAGACAATTTTCTATCATACTCATGATGTAGATGAAACACTTTAAACGCCTTGCAAACCAATAAATTACATTAATCATGTTTAATTCATTAGGAAAAATATTTTTGTTAAATTTAATGTTTAGTTTATTATGTTAAATGCAGTATGACAGTGTTACATTATCGTGAGAAATCTCTTCTCGTAGACCATAATGCACTGAAAATCATTTCTGAGTTTCTAGATTAAAACAAAAGTTTCTATTTCTACTACTTTAGAAAAAGAACATGTGATTGTGAACTTAAATAATATAGTTGTAAGGTATAGTAAAAATATTTACTGAAAGAAAATGAAGAAACATATAGACTGATCAACGACATAATCAATTCGAAACTTTGATAGAAAGAATGTAAAACATATTAATACAACTGACAACACAACAAACAATATTCTTCCAACAATTTCCTGTAACATTTCCTAATATATCTGAATATTTGGATATGTAAATTAATCATCAATACTAATCTCAAAACTCCATAGAAAATATTACTTTGCATATATAAATAATATATATAGGGTATGTGCACTAGTGATTGACACATTTAGAGCAATCTCTGATGTTTTTAATGTTCTAGTCATCAGAAAATATTTTTAGAAATCTCAAGTTAATACATATGTTATGAAAGACATTCAGAACCACATATATGTTAAAATATATACATTTCATAACAATTATTTTTTTTATGAATTTTTATTTAACACGCACTGAATGTTCCAGTAATTGACATTGCCAGATTTTCCTTTTATTAGTGATTGGCACCCTATGTACCAGTGTTTGACACTGTAAGTTATTCACTTTACCAGTTATTAGCACCCTATGCCCCAGTGTTTGACATAAAATGTTAAAATTCTTATATGTAAAATATATGATTTTATTATTTTTTTTATTTATTAATTATTTCAGGATGGATGTCAATTACTGGAGGACCTACCCTATATATGTATTTTTTTTTCAGTAAAAAGTCATTAAAATACGCTTAACAAAAATACATTTTTTGGAATTCATTGTAATGGAAATCTCTTGGATGTCCCTTTACGCAAACGAGTGTACTATTTATGGAATTTTCGATAAGAAATTTGCAGTGATGACCTTAAATAACATATATTAATTTTACGGCAACCTAAGAATATTTACAGCAGTTAGAACACACACAGATGGACAGAAAGACAGCCAGTATAATCAAATTCGTAAATACTTTTAAACTTTGTTGAAGTGTCTTTAAAATAAATTTTGAAAAGTCTATTAAATAGTATATAATCAAATACCGGCTAACTCATATAGAAGCATCTTTCTAAACTGGTTTGGCAGTCTATTTATGGATATCATATATTATCATGTATGTCTATTTATATCTTAATAATTGCTCCTTTCAATTTATAGGTAATGTTATGAGTATTTTTTTTTTTACCCAAACCGTTATAAAACGTGAATGATTAGTTTTCTAATATTTATCATTATATATATATTCCGTACATCTAGAAGAGTAATTTTATTTATTTGGCATAAATATTTAAATAGCAAGAACACTTTTGCTTCAATGATTAATGGTAAATGTAAGTAGAAAATTATTTATTCAAACAAACAGGGAGATATGATTAATGATATGATCACATTACAATAGTCTGCTATAATTTTATACGAAACTATTTTATGTAGCAACTACTTTACTTTTTTATATTTAAAGAGCATTTCTACTTTTTTTATAATAATTATAAATACATACCTTTTAATTTAAGTATATTCTTTTTTCTTTTCTTTTTTTTTTTTTTTTTTTTTTTTTTTTTTTTTTGAAAAGCTTTATTTTACATCGAAGTAATATGATACTTTGTTAATAACATGTACTTTTATCTAATTAGTAAATTAATTTTCCGAATGACCTTGGATTCATCAGTTTCATAGATACACATATGTAATTGTGTGTTTTATCATTAAGATTTTTTAAGAATACAAGTTAGAAAGGTTTTTTTTTTTTTTTTTTTTTTTACTTAGGAAATATATTTTTTTTAAAGCAATAGCAATAATTTAAAAGGTAAATAAAAAGTAATTTGCTGCGTATATTTATATTATAGTATTCTTCATTAAATTGCATTAAAATTATATTTATAAAGATTTGTAAAATTTTGTAATATTTCGAGCAAAAGATTAATTTAATTTTGTATCAATAAATTATGTACGTGTCAATACCCTGACGGTAAAAGGCGCTATGTCCATTTTGTGAAAAGCGTTACCATCACGTCTTTGATGTGCTAGATTCAATTAAATTTGTCATGGATAAAGAAAATGGAGATGGTTTTATTTTCTATTGTCTTATCTACATAATACTAACTGGACATTAGTGCTTAATTGTACCCTTCAGCGGATTCCTGACCATGTAGATATCGAAGGGAATGAGGTGGCCGATTTTCTTGCAAAGAAGCCAGAACACTCGAGCCTGTAACTCTATCTACTACAGTTTTTGATGCAAACGCGTCGCAAAACGGAAGCTCTGCTCAAACCCAAAGAAAAAATTCTCGCTGCCAGAATTAAATTACTGCCGAGAAGTAATAACAACCATAACAAGACTAAGGACAAAGCACTTTAAGGGCATGAAGATTCTACTCGATGGTTCCAGGACATATGTGGAATACAGGCACTGCCCAGGCACGCAACTGGATCCCAAGCACCTTCTTAGCTGCCCTTCCATTGCTAGTGCCCCCTTCAAGATAGACAATGACTGCAACATGAACGTTTTATACACAGAAAGAGCCATAGACATTGCCAAGGCTGTGATCCACGCTTTTGGCAATATTTAGTTTTTGTCTCCCTTTTATTTTTATTCTTTTTATTTTGTTTTTATCACTTCTGCACTTTGTCATACAAGATAACAACAACAACAACATTAGTGCTCAATGCCTCCATATAAATCGAAAAATTCACGTAAATGATATGGTGCTAAATTTTTCGCCAAATCGACGTGATGTTCTTTACCTCCGGAGTGCATATTTCCAGAACATATATTGTTTCGAAACTACTTTGACCACAACTCACTCCACCGAGTCTCATGAATCCGTGAATGCTAACGCAGTTGAACAAGATGTTTGTGCTTCAGTTAAAAAATATTGCTTTTCCAGATAGTTTTTTTAATATTATTGTTAAAAGGACGACGATTATGTCGTAATTCTATCTTCTCTGGAAAGTATGTGATATAGATAAATGGATTAATAAATCCAGTATATATATATATATAAGAAAAAAAGAACAGGATTGTGCAATTATATCGGTCCCACGAAAAAGCAAAACCTGTTTGCAGCTACACGTATTTTTTGAGTTTTTAGCATTACACTAACTTTTATTATATACGATTAACTGCTAAATCGAAATATTTTTAAAATACATTAATAAATAACTACTGATTATTTTAGAAATGATTATGAATGTAAACACAATGATTAGAACAAAACGAAAAAGACAGAGTGTTCTAACAATAATAATGAAAATAACAATAATAAATTAATAAATTAATAAAAATTCTGAATGTGCAGCATTTTGGCTGCTTAACTAAACCAAATATGCTACTTTTTATTCTTTTTAGTATCATTTGTGCAGAAATTTTTATTTCATTTAATCAGTAAAAGCTGCTTCAAAAATGTATAAAAAATTTCTCTTAAGAATTTTTAGTATACAAAAAGCGTAAACTTGGTATGTCAAATGCATATTCAATATATGATTTAAAATAATTATTTAAATGTTATTACAGTATTTGTATTTCAATATAAAAAATACTTTACAAATTTCTACTTCAAAAACATTTTTTTGTGTGCATTTAAATATATAATTTTTATCCTATTAGTAATGGTAAAAGGAATTTTGTTCTTAGTCTCAGGTATAATACTTTTAAATAAAATATGTTCTGAAATTAAATATATTACATTTACGTGCAAGCTTTACGGTTGTACAATTGTTAAACATTGCATTCCTTAAACAAAAAAAGAAAAAAAAAGAAAAAGAAATTAACTTATAATATGAAGTTGGGTTCCTTAGCAACTATTATTATATTTATTTCTTAAAATTTATTTTGTACGTTTTCTCTCCATTTTATTTTAATTATTTTTGTTTTAAACTTGTTCTTTATTTTTTTTTAACTTGTTGCAAATGAAAAAAATAAGAAAACCGTTTACAATGCTTTATTTTGTCTGAAAACAATAGTCACCTAATAAGAATTAAAATTATTAGGACTGAGAACTATTAGTCGCAATCTGAGGATTTTTAAGATACCAGTTTTATGGTAGTTGGACAGTTATCGAAATCTAAAATTTATCGAAAATATAATTGAATAATTTGAAAGCGATGTTATAACTTGGGGAAAGAAAAAACTAATAGTCATCCGTCTTAAGCTAAATTCTGCTTTTGTCAGAATTCCAGAAAAATCTTTTTTTTCTTTTTTTAAGAAAAAAATAATAATAATAACTGTACCCCGACCACGGGGTACAATGTTCCGTGACATGGTGTACTATTCACCACATGTCAAAATTAAAAAGCATACTAATGTAGTATGTTTTTTAATAGTATAAAATGTAGAATATATTATATTTGCTTATTTATGTCTTCGATTCATACAAATAATATTAATTAATGAACATTAAAATTAGAAAATGTTACGCTAAACAATTTTTTATTATCACCATGAATTTAATAATAATGTTTTGTTTAATATAACTAAAAAATTCATTTTTTAACATTAATGACATATTTACTATTTCTATTTATATGCTATTTATATATACATGGTTACTGATTTTGAATATTTGTTAAAAGCCAAATTTCTATTATAAAGAGTCATTTCTATTATAAAAACTTTTTTTTTTTTTGGAAGAGGGATCATAGTTATTTTATAATTATTTCACGAATTTTCATTCTTTTACTGTCTTTTAGTTAAGTTAAATCAGTATAGTTTATCATTAGGTTCATCTCATATATTAACTTTAATGCACTTTTACGCTTAGGATAGCATTTCTATAAACAAGAGAACTGAACTACAGCAGGGCCATCTCTCGACAGATATGCCCTCAGATTGAATTAACGTAGTTTTCCTCAATAGTCATCTTACATGTAAAGTTGGTGCACTTATATACAATAGAAACCGAAACTTAACCTCCCCTCTAAATGAAGAAAATTTCAGTAGAACTGCATCATCTCTCAGTCGACATGAGCCTAAATTAAATCAGCGCAGTTTTTCACAATAACCCTCTGACAATACCAGATTTATTGCATATATAAGAAGAGAATAAGAATAAGAAGAGATATAAAGTTTTTTAAGTGGAGAATTTTTCGCATAATAGCGTCACATTTCCGCCGATATTCATCCAATATTGAATCAACATATTTTCTTTTTATTTTTTATAATGAACTCCTCACTTATAAAGTTTTTGCGCACTTATATGCTGTAGAAGCTGCGAAATTGCAACATGACAGCGCCATCTGTAGGGAGATATATACCTATACAAAATTCTAACTGGCAATATTTTATATTAAGGCTAAACCAAACATACAGTTTTGTGGAAAATCGTTATTATTTTGCGAGATACAGCGTCCAGAAAATTTTGTTAATACACACACACACATTTCGACAGACAGACTTTTTTTTTAATTAATAAAGCATAAAATCAAGTTCGAGAAGACTCATAACGAGTAAATCCATTGAAAGTCGAAAGTCAAAAATATTCACGAATCAATTACTCTGTTCCTATATATATAGGGGAAGGTTGTTCAAAATGGGGACGCTAACATATCTCTGTCCACAAAAAAAAAATCTATAAATAAGAAAAATTCGGCAAAGCATTTCCTGATTAGAACATGTCTTGGACTATCAGTTGGCAAAGTTATTTTTTAAAAAATATCATTAGTATCGGCACAAAAAACATTTTTCTGAAAATTGTGCAAAGTCCCCGTTTTGGACAACCGGTTGGGTAAAATGGGGTACTCTTAAGAAATAACGTAAATTCAAGTCCTAATGCGAAATTTTATTAATAAAACTTGGATTACAAAGAAAAGGTGAAGTTAATGCAAAATCAAGATGCAGATAAAGTATTTTGTTATCTTTTTCAACAGTTACTAGAATGACACAAAAAATAATCAAACACAGACGTCACATATGAAATTGACATCGCTTTTTTCAACACTTGAACAGACTTCATGTACCCAACTTCGACAGCTGCTACATTGAATCTACCCCTTTTTGTCTTTCGGGTCAATGTAAAGTTCATTACAGAAAAAACAAGTGTCCTCGCTAGTGTGTTCCTCATCAGATGATAATATTGGGTCTTGAATTTATTTATTTTCTTCTCCTTTTTAGCTTTTGGATACCTAGGATTAGATTCGGTGGGTTTCTTGACCAAATTTCTTTTCTATTTATTCTGCTTTGCATTTTTCTCCTGTTCTGCAGCTTTCAATTCTGCTTTGTAAGGTGATGAAGTGAGTATGACAGTTTTACTTCTCCTCATGTCATTCACTTTTTTTTTTTTCTTTTTTTTTTTTGCTAACGTTCAGTTTTTTATGGTAGTGGCATTATTATTTTAGGCGAAGTGTTAAAAGCTGAACATTTCTGGGGTTCGACGTCCCCGTTTTGGACTACCGTCAATGTCCCCGTTTGAGCCGACCATGACGTGTGCTAAAAACGCTATACAATACAGTGTACGGCCACAATCGAAATGAAAATCGCAAAAATTTTAAAACTTCGTAGAAAATAACAGATACAGTAAAATATGTCAACAACTAGATTCAAACTTGCTTATAGCCGAATTAGAATTATCTTAGACTATTGGATTCGAAGAGGACAGTACTAATCAATGAGAAACTGAACGTCACCATTTGACCCGCCGTCCCCGTTTTAGACAACTCTCCCCTATATATATAAAGCAGAAAAGAAAAGAAAAGAAAAGAAAACCAGGATAGATCCATGAAGCTGGAATAGCTTCATGGTTCTATCCTGTTTTTTTTTCTGCTTTATATACCATGAAGCTAAAATAGCTTCATGGATAGAACTTTACACCAATTATAATTTTTAGAAACAAAATTTTCATTAAAAACAATTATCTTACTAAAAATAGTAATATAATCGTTGAAAAAAAGAAAATTGAAAAATATATTGCATAATACGAACTATTATTATTATTATTATTATTATTATTATTATTATTAACATTATTAATCAATACATGATGTGTAAAATAACAATAATAAACAAATTTTAAAACCTTGGTTACAAATTCATGAAAGAAAATAAATATTATCTGTATTCTTGCAGAAGTAGTTGTCATAAATTTTAACTAACACGTTGTTGAATACCATTTTATGATGTAGCAAGTTTCATTTTTTAAACTAGCTGCCTTCGGCGACCAGCTGTTTCGCGATCCTTGAAAAATCCGACTTTATGAAACTCTCGCTCGGTGGCCCCTGCGGCGCCTTTTTCCCGTTTCAGGTCTTACAACAGCTTTATTGAAGAATTTAATCGCAGTAAATTCCCGCTCGGTAGCGACTGCGGCGCCTTCTTCCAGTTTCAATATCTGAAAGAGTCTGTTTGCTCACCATGTTATGATCTTTCAAATTTCTGACTTTAACAAACTCCCGGCTGCGGCACCTTATCCCCGTTTTAGAACATAAAACACCTTCCTCGCTCATTAGAATTTAAAATATTGAAATTTTAAAATATTGTAGCACCATCTGGCGGTAGAAATTTCTGTAATCTACTGTTGAATTCCAAATCAACAAACCTTTCAAATGATGTATTACTTATGAAAATATATTAATTAGTAGCTGAGAAAAAAGAAGAAAACCTAATCAGGACACCTTTAAACGTGTAAATCAGGTACATTCTCGAATTCCCCTTTCGATAATATAAAAGATCTGTAAAATATCTTTCGAATGATGTATTAAAAATTATTTAATCATAATTAGAATTTGAAATATTGAAATATTGAAATTTTAAAATATTACCCGCCATCTGGCGGTAGAAATTTCTGTAATCTACTGTTCAATTCCAAATCAACAAAGTTTTCAAATGATGTATTACTTATGAAATTATTTTATTTGGTAGCTGAGATACAAAAGAAAACCGCTTCAGGACACCTCAAAACATTTAAATCAGGTGAAATCTCGAATTCCACTTTCGATAATATAAATGTACTTTTAAATATCTTTCGAATGATGCGTTAAAAATTATATAATCACAATTAGAATTTCAAATATTAAAGCGGTATTCAATGGTTTCAATGCATAAAATTAAAAAAATTGTAACACATTCAGTTTTTGAAAAAGTCTTTCAATCATTTAAGATGTGAATCGTCTAACCGAGATCTATATACAAAATAAATAAATAAATAAATAAATGATTTATCTCTAAAAGATTTTGAGTTATAAAATGTTTTGTGAAAAAATCGATGTTCCGTAAAATCTAAACGTATGGATCGCTAATCAATTTTGTTAAAAATTTTTATATGGTTCAAAAGAGGATTAAATGAGCTTTCCAAATATACCAATTGTTAAGAAATGAACAGTTACTCGGTCGTACAGGGCGATTCAAAAAAAAACGATCAAGAAAAAGGGAAATTGTTTACTCTTTTTAAAACTTTTTTTAAAAATATAAAAAAATCCGTATTTTTCAAAAAAAAATTATACTGTAAAAATCGGTAATAAATTCTCTTTCTCGTGGTACAGGTGTATTTTCAATATCTGCTACCGCTAAGCTCGGATGGCTTTACAAAAACGCGCGAAATTTTCTCTGTGTGTTTCTTCTTTTGAGAAACGCGATGAATTCTAATTGGAGGGCGGAAAACACGATTCGCACGATTTTTAATTAGGCATTGGTCGACGTTTTAATTAATATCTCCGGATCTAATTAATTTTTTTTTAAATTCTTTTTGCACTATCCCCTCGAGAAGGCTTCTGAGCACACTCATGTCAAATTTTGTACGTCTGCGTTCAGTAGGGGTTGAACGTATAGATGCACAGACAGACAGACATCTTCCTTTATTATTATAGATAATTACTATAACACATACAATGATAAATATTATTGCAAAATGTTTAAAGCTTTTCATTTGTATCTTCGATTATTCTATGATTTGATTTCTCAGCTATTTTTTACGATGAAGCGGAGTATTCACTTAGGACTTGTAGGAGTAGGACTTGTATTCATTTCATCGAAGACGTCTTTCTTCGCCAAATGAAAGTAGCGCCAAGTGGGTTTCAAAACAATGTATGTTCTGGAAATCTGTCTCCGGGGTACACATATATCTTTCACTTTCTTTTAATCAATATACCTTTTTAAAATTTATAAATAATTATCTTACACTTTTTTTTCTTGTTAATTTACTTTTCTTAAACTAAACGTATTATCTCTAAACTCCATAAACTTCCATATAAGTTAAATAACTATGAAAAAGTGTATTATAATATTAATTGCTTCAAAAATTACTTTTTGATCTACAAACGTGTTTAGGGTAAAGACACCAGTGCTCAACACTCTTAAGGCTTTAACTTAAAAATATTTGTTTTTTCGAGTATTTTAAGCGTCGTATTTATGTGTAAATATCATACAACCGTCTATTTTATACACTTACCCTTCTAAATGTCAGCGACACACACTTTTAGGTTTTTAATATATTGAACCATTTATAGAAAATTATAAAAATTGAAGCAATTAAAATGCACCAGTAGTCGGCACCAAAAAACTTGATTTTAGCTGTATTCGTCAAGTGTTAGCACCATTAATCGCCAGATCTATAAAACAGAACAATCTGTTGAATAATTTATTATTATCCTAACAGCACAAAATGTTCCAGAAATGTAACAATCATATAACATCTAAACACTTGAAATATTTCAGAAACGTTTCGAAACGTTCAGATTGCTTTCCGATTAGTTTCAAAAATGTAGACATATCTGCGATCATAAGAAAAAATTGGATACATAACAGAAAATTTTCAAATACGTAACAGATGGAGCATCGAAAAGTGCGAGTGTTTCAGAAATGTATCAGAGAGCATGCTTAAATGTGTTACGTTTTTGAAAGATTGTATTCTTTTTGCAACATATCTGAAACACTCTGTGCTGTATGAGTAATTGCATTTATATAAAATTAAATTTAAAAAAGTATCTTTGGAACGTGCTTAGCTCCTAAATCTATTTTCAGACTTTAAAACACAAAAGATTATGTAGCACAATTAGAACATATACAACACAATTTTGAAAATGAAGCTTGTTAGATCATATGCAACATCAATTAAAAAAAAAAACTGAAAATCTTGATTATATTTTACATTTAATGAATGTTCTGAAAATTTGCCTTTTCCATATCAATATCTTTATTTTATGCCGAGCTGTTTAAAATAAAGATATTACAACTTCTTTCCTTCCAAAAAAGAAATATAATATTTTCTTCTTATTTTATTGCGTCGTTTTCGAATAACTGTTTTCTTACACTAGTAGATGCTGTTTCTGATTATATATTCTCTGATTTCCTTTTTTCTACCCTCTATTGCTCTTTTTTCTTCTTTAAATCTTCCAATTACTTTTATTTTATTTTATTTTTCAGTTCTTCTTTTCATGATACTCTCTCCAAAAATTTTATGCGATTACGTTTTCTAAAATTTCTTGACTCTTTCTATTTTGGAAAGTGTAGAGACAGTAAGAAACAAAGTTTTTTTTTCTTTGAAAGGACTCGATACGTTAAACGGAGGATAAGACTCCTATTTAATGGTACTTGAGGAGAGATGGTTTGCTCAGTAAATGACGGAAATGATCTGAATGACTGTCAATGCACCTTCGTTTTTTTTTTTTTTTTTCCTGCCTCCAGAGATTTATCTCACATATTCGAATTCCTCAGCGCTTCTTGTGAGACTTCTCTTTCTTCTTTGGACTCGGAAATGCCTCTAAGGGATTCCAATAACTGAACCTGCAGAATCCATGTCAGTTTTTTCGCCTGTTATTGGTGAGGGGAAAAGACGAATGGAATTTTGCTCCTGATTTTATTGAATTGCAACAGCGACGCTTTGTATTTTCTTCCGTATTTCAAATTATTATGCACCTTTTTATTGCATTTCAAAAATCTGATAACTTGAACAATTTTAACTTTTCTTGTCCAAACAGACTCTAGAAATTTTGAGGGAACTGTTGCTTTTTTTGAGTCTATGTCAGTCTCTTATTTTCTGGAGATATTTTCTTCGAAAACATTGACGCGGAACAATTGTAATTGCTTGTATCCTCCAAAGAACTAAGACTTAGCTAACTAAGTTTTAAAACCATTTGTAATAACGGATGGATTTATACCATTAAGACCTTTTTGTAACAATAGACCAAAAGGTTGCTTCTTTTTCGTAGGTCTATTGTAATTTGCAAGTCTCTACTATATACTTTCTTTTGGAAAATTTCCTTTAGTTGGATAAAACCTGTAACATCCATAGACTGGATAAGGTGTGTAGATTTTGGATAAAGTGCTACTTCATTAATCTCGTTAATGGATTAAAACTGGCTAGTTTGAAACGAAAAATGGAAGCCATGCCTGTCTACAAACAAAGTTTCTGGCAATTGAATGTCATTTGTGCGTTTTGTGCGTATCCAAGGATTAAAAACATTTGCAACAAATCTAAAACAGAGAAACGTTCAGCCAGCCTGTATCTAATTTGAGGCTATTCCAAGTTGAAGAAACAATTTAAGAGATATCGGCAGGTATTTTTGCGTATCTTAAATTAACTAACGGGGATGTCATCACTCCTGCGGCATTAGCTGTTATGAAAACTGTGAAGCCCTCCTTTTCGTTAGCTTTGACATGTCGATATACTGCTCTGTCACTTTTAGGTGAAAAAATACCGTTTTCTTTTGAGTTAAGTAGAAAGATGGTCCGCATTTAATACTCAAGAAGAATCTTATTTTTATCAGAATTTCATTCTTCATCGTTCAAGTTCAGGCTTCTGTTCAAAAAATAGTTTAGTTATTTTCGACCAGTTGAAAACTTTCTATTCTTACCTAGGGTTTCAATAATTTTTATCGAGGTGTTAAGATCTTGCTCTGTAGTCCCATTAAAAACAATCTGGCTAACATAATTATCAACTTAACCAAATGATTTCTGCAGTAGTACGATGCGTTTTTCGAGGGGTGTTTTGCCCTTTGCTTCGTTCTTCAAGGCATACCGTTATTTTTAACGGAAGCAGCCACTGCCATACCGTTTTTAATGTCCTCCAGCGTCTTTCCCATATCAGTAATGGAGAAATGAAAAATAAATCCTTCTTTCTTTACCGTCCTCTATTTTGCCCAATATTTACAAAATTGAGGATAAATTAATATACAAAATAAAACATTATTTTATCCACAGAGTTGTTGTGTTACACTTTTTACAATTTTATTCATTTAAATGCAATTAAACTGACTAAAATAAAGTTACAAATGTAGTACAAGTCATGTTCTTGGGGTAAATGTGTTTCTTTTCTTTACATTAACAAATACTCCTGTCGACTACTGGTTCTGGTAGTCAAGATGAATCCAAAATCATATCTTCTTTTTTTTTAAACATTGAGTTTTATTAGATTTTATAAAAGTCAATTATTTAAAGTATATATATATATATATATATGTGTGTATGTGTGTGTGTGTGTGTAACTCTTTACCATACACAAATGGGACCTCACTTACTTTATTTAGTAAATACAAATAAGAAAATAGAATATTCATTATTTAACAATATTAACTCCTTTATTTTTCTTTTACATTCAACATTGCTTTTAGAAACTAAAACTAAACTGAGATTTGTTAAGGAAGTTATGATTTATTCAAAAGTGTGCTATAATAAACAAAATACGCATGTAAATATCGCTTGTCTTTGATATTTCTTTATTAGGTACATGCCTAACAATTTTCTTTTGTGCATTTTGATGAGCACAAAATGCAAATAAAATGAACAGAAAACACTAGGGGAGGCTAAAAAGTGCTACGTTTTTGCTTACAAAACTGGAAATTGAGATGTCTTTGTTTAGAAAAACGATAAATGCTCAAGAAACATCGACAATAATGCATAAAATTTTCGCACATGGTTGATTTTCATATATTTGTGAATAGATGCATAAAAATGGAAATAACAAATTTCGTGTAAATTAAAATTCAAAATTTTTAATGCTACGAATAATGAACGAATGAATGAAGAAATATCAAATGATATCATGAATAAAAAATTTCGAATGTATAATTTCATTGCTTATGGTAGTACTTGCATGGTTAAGATTAAAGCTATAAAGTTGTTACTAATAATGGAATTTATTAATCATATGATTTTTATTAATGTGATATTTCAATCCGCAACTGAAATTCATTAAAATGGCAATTATTAAATTAGAAAATATAATAATTGCTATTTTAATTCTAAGCTAAGTTATCACTTTGATAACTTAGCTTATAGTTGTCTGGTTTTATTACGTAAGTTCAAACATGATTTTTTTTTTTTTTTTTTTTTAAGTAGCATTTCAATAGTCTGTATTTATATTTAATTTACATAATTTTTCTGACATATTTATTAAAGTTTATATTCAAACAAACTAATTTTTAAACAATACCCCGAAATTTAATGTACGTGGATTTATAACAAATGCGTTTGTTATTAAATTTATTACTTAAAAGTTCAGAAATATTATTTATTAACCCACAGCAATATTTCTTAACAAATATAAATCAATTATTTTACATAAATTACTTCACGAATAAAATTTATTTATATTTCACGTTCTTAAGCAGAAAATGTATTGCCAGATTTTACTTACTTTAAAATTTTTGCAATAGGCAGTTACTGACTAGAATATTTATTTCTTGAAGAAATCAGTAAAACACCATATTAAGTTTTATGAGAAGTTTCCTCCAGAGTTCAGCGTGTACTGAAATTTATTATTTTAATCTTCACTGAGGTTCATAATATATGTCTTAAGGAAATAAAAATATCAGATAAAGGAAAAATATAAGTAAGATAACTACTGTAGAAATTATATTAATTTCTACGGAAAACTATTCATGTGTTATTGTATTTCTAGATTGAATATTTTTATGATTTTGGGAAATAAGAAGTAAAGAAGTAAAATTTATACTGAAATTAATGAAAAAATGTACATCGTACAGAAGGTGTAAAAAAAAAAAAAAAAAAGTTATGATTACGAAAATTTTGAAATAATTGCTACACTTGTTCGTATTAGTGTGCTTTTTAAACTTATACTTAATAAATAATTATTATTGTTAATATAAATTAAGGTAAATAATAATAATAAACAGTAATAACTTATTTTTAATTTTTTGTATTAATCTTATTTATCATTTTAATGTACTTTTATGTTAAAGAGTTACGTCTCATTAAAAAAATATCGTGCCTGTAAAATTAACAGGGTGTCCCATAGTCATTTTAAAAATTCATAAAAATCGAATGAATTATAAAAAATGAACGCGGTTTGCGAAAAAAAATTTCTCCTAAAGGGGATTTTTTTTTTTAAAGAAAAGAAAATAAATTTTCGTTGATTTTCTCTCAAATCTCGATAAGAGCGCTGTATGTGAGCAAATCACACATTTTCTTGAAAAACTATATTTATTTCCATGCAAATGTTTACACAGGCATATAAGTCCTACACTTTGTGTCCGACATTACTACAAATTATAGATTGAAAACGAGTTGCAATACGCTAACTACTTTTTTCCCGTAGTTCTTACATGGTCGAAAACATTTTCACTAAAAAATTTTCAAATCGGAGCGATCCCCATAGAACATAATGCTTTTTTCTTCGCGATTGACACTTTACTATATAACATAAATGGAAGAAAATTGTATTAAATTTATTCAGAAAGCAACGCAGAAGATTTTTTTTATAATCCTCGATTTGATATGAGGGCCGATATGATATATAACCCCAGATATGATATCTGGATTTTTTTTTTATAACCCTCGATTGTTATAACTAAAGGACATTTATCTTAACAGGAATATACTACGCCTATAGTAAAAAAAAAAAAAAAAAAAAAACGACAACTGTTATTTTATGAAAAACTGAGCAGAATCCACAAATCCCAAATATTTTGTGTAAAACAAAGACGTAAGTGGAAGTAAATGTTAAGCTTTTTCACTATTTTACCATGTTTTTATCAACTTCGATTCTTGTTTGTTTGTCCAGTACAAATCTTGCAATCGATTTTGAACTAACTTCCCAACTAGCTAGATATTTGAAACTTTCAGGACTGCTCACAACACGGTGACAATACATTTTTTAATACTTTTAGTCAACTGTTTCAGGTCCCGCTGCCTTCGGCAGCGTTTGTATGATTCGACAGAAAATTTATTTAACTAACTTTTTTTCAACTGCGATCGGAAAACAGAGAAATTTTTTGTTATTAATCCGTAATTTCTATATTAAGCAAAATACGTTAGTTGTGACACGTTGAAAGATTTTTTTTTTTAATATAGTTAATTTAAATATGTGTTTTAAAATATATTTTAACATATATATATATGCCAAATTAGAAAAATACATGCAGATCTAACACATTAAATATGCCACAAGACAGAATTTAAAAACTGTAGGTAATAGCTAGCAAATAAATAATGTAATTATCTCATATTTTAGTAAATAAATACATAAAACAGCATTCAGTAAGAGAATTCAAAGTATTTAAACCATGATATTAAATAAATAATAATGAATTTTTATCTTCTTAAAATATTTCAGAATTAAAGTAATTTATTACCCAACAAGTAAAAATGTAATAAATAAGTTCTCTTCCAGTTATGACGTAAAATAATCTAAATATCCTCTCAACGTAATGGTAAGCAATGGACCAACTAGCACTAAAATGGAGGATTTCGTCAAAAGGTTGGCACGCCAGTGTCGAGTCTCTTTCTAATATAGGGTATCTACGGTACGCTAGAAATCCTTTAGTGAATCCTTTAGTTTACTGAAGGATTTCTACGGTACGCTAGGGACCCTCGATAGAGAGAGACTGGACATTGGCGCGCCGGCTTTTTGACGAAATTCTCCATTTTAGTGCCAGTTGCTCCATTGCTTATCATTACGCTGAGAAGAAATTTTGATTATTTTACGTCATAATCAAAAAAGAACTTATTTATTACATTTTTACTTTGTTAGGAGATAAATTGCTTTAATTTTGGAATACTTTTAAAAGATAAAAATGCATAATTATTTATTTTATATCATGCTTTAAATACTTTGAATTCTTTTATTGCATGCTGTTTTACGTATTTATTTCCTAACATATGAGATAAATACATTATTTATTTGCTAGCTATTAGTTTTTAAGTTCTGTTGTGCAATATATTTAATATGTTAGATCTCAATGTATTTTTCTGATATATTTTAAAATACATATTTAAAATAGCTATATAAAAATATAGTTTTTGATTTTTTGCTAGTACGCAAAATGTATCAGATTTCTTAAAATAAATTAAGAAAAATTAAGAAAATAAGGTGTATATTATTTGCTAACATACGAAACATAAATTTATTTTTAATAATAATTGCCATGATAAATTTTATAAATAATATTTAAATAAGTAATTATTTTTATTTACATAATATTAAAAAAAAAATAATAAAATAAATAAATAAAAATAAAAAATCAATGAAATAAGCAAATGTAAATAAAATAAATAAAAACATTTTTTAATTTCTGAAGATATTAGTTACTATTTTTACAAATTATTATTAATAAAATTTTTATTTTTAATATTTAACTAGGTCATTATTATTATTAATAATGGGTAATTGAAATAAATAAAATATGTATTTTTAGCTTGTAAAAATATTACGTAAATATTTTTATAAAATAATAAAAAAATAATTTCTGTTCTTCTGCCGTAGTTTTACATTTATTCATGAATTACTTGACAAAAACTAAGATTACCCTATTTTTGTTAAAATTTTTCTAACTTTTTATATATAGAATGTATGTCCTCAGAAAAAATAAGGTAGAATTGCTTTCACAATCAACGTATTTTGCTTAATATAAAAATATACAACAAAAAATTCCTCTATTTTCCGATAGGAATTGAAAAAGTAACCATGTCGAAGGTTAAAACAAAATTCGTTTTTCTTCAAATTCTTTTGCTCTAAGACAAAAAAAAAATTACATATTTATATTCTGTATTATTTTCTGCACAAATTTAGCACAATTTCCTTTCATTTATGTTGTATATTAAAGTGTCAATCGCGAAGAAAAAAGCATTATGTTCTACGGGGATCGCTCCGAATTGGCACTAAGATGGCCGACTTTCGGTCAATGTCCAGTCTCTCTATATATAGGGTCCCTACGGTACGCATGCTTCGAGAGCCCTCTATTGGCAAAAGATTTAACTATACATTTCCCTCCCCCCACCTTTCCAAAAAAGAAACCTTCATGAGAATAGCGTTTTTGCAAACCGTGTTCATTTTCCAATTCCTTCAATTTTTATGAATTTTTAAAATGTCTACAGACAAATGGGACACCCGGTATATAAAAATTATTTTTGATATTAGTATTATATCTTTAAGTATTATATCTTTATACATATAGTCTTTTTTTAATAATATGTATTATTTACTGAATGTTTTAGCCTACAAAAGCGTTTCAAAAAGGCAATATTTCTCATACAAGCCTTTAAAAATTTGAATGCATATGGGTGTAAATGTCTGTAAATGAGGAACTATCGGGATATTGTTTATAGTACACTATTAAGATAGTTTTAAGTTCATTTTTTTGTAATTTCTGTAAAGTATTTTTTGTCAATATTTGAAAGAAAATAGCATCAACACTTGTACTAGATATTCAAAGTAGTGTAAAAAAAAAAAAAAAAATCTTTATGTGAGGAAAGAGTAGAATTCAGCAAATTTTCTGATGACAATTCATTAAATGTTTTTTGTGTTCACTTTAGTTCCTCATTATGCTAGAAATATGAAAAATTAGGTTTTCGTAAACAATTTCAAACACTTTTTTTTTTTTTTTTTTTTTTTAAACATTTTTTGGTTTTATGTATTCAAAAATCCGAAAATATCCTTTTACATGGTTATCAGATTGCTAGTTTGTTAGTCAGCGTACACAAAATCACATAAAATAATTTACCGTGAGGAAGTCCGACTAAGTTTTAATTATCACCTACGATACTGCCAATAACCTAATCATACCTCTGGGGATTATCGAAGAGGGGTATTGCGTAGAATATCAAAATTATAATGGCATATACAGGAAAAATATATCGTCTCCATCTAGAACGAATAGATAGTCATTTTCTGATTTCCTAAACTAGAAATATAGATTTCCGTGTTATGCGCATAAGCTAAACAAATAACCTCGATTGAACCGAAGAAATGATCGAGAATTACTAATCGATACTTTACTAGATGGTGAAACAATATTATGAATATTATGAATCCTTTGTATTGCAAAACATTTTCGCTTGATTTTCTAGATTTGGGTAATAAAACAAAATTCTAGCTACTAAAACTCTCTTCTTGTTGTCGCTTTATTTTTCAGAGATTTTTTAATGCGATTGACCACGAAAATATAGGAAAAAGCTCTAGAATTCTAATAGGGTTATTAGAACTCGCTACAAAAGGGAACTACAATTTAAAAATATGATAGGAAACACTTTTTCTAGAGCCACAATTCATTTTCTAGATGCCAGTCGCAGAAATATTTTTCAGTGCAATATTTTTCTATGTACGTCTCAGGATCATAGCTACATGTAAATAACAGACTATCACCAACTGCCCACTTTGAATCTCTAGCGCAGTATTAAACCTAGTTCACTCCCGTCCACATCACTGGGAAGAACTCTATTCAATTATAACATTCCATATTTAAAACATTGTAATTTGAAAAATACCATTTTTGCAACATGGTAGAACAGAAAAAAATCGCCAAAAACCTGAATTATCAGAATTATTTTCAGCGTAAAAATGTCGTACCAATTTTATAATACCATTTATGATAATGGAATGAACATCCTTGACTATGAACATTCTATTTTAAAATCTTTGTAAGTTATACAAAATTTATGACATTCTTCCAATGGCAGAATAGATCACTATTTCACATACACTGAAATTATGACAAGTATTGCATTGGAAATAGTATCCACCTTCCTAAAAACGAAAATATGGGACTAACCCTGTTTAAAGGTATCAATAAATTAAGTTCAGGTAAATGTATGGAGGCGGAGCTAGGGTAGCCTAATGGCTGGCGCACTTCAGCGTGAGAGAGTGTTTGTTATAACTAGAGGTCATTTCTCTTAACAGGAATATAGTACGCTTATAGTTATTAAAAAAAAAAGTTACTTTATGGAAAACTGAGTAGAATCCACAATTCCCAAATATTTTGTGTAAAACAAAGGCATAAGTGGAAGTAAATGTTAAGCTTTTTCACTATTTTTATTTCTGTTTTTAATTATATTTTAACTTTCTTCCTTAATACAAAGTTTTTTTTTTCTCATTTAAATACAATATATATATATATATATATATGTATATATATATGTATAAAATTATTAAAAGACTGATTTTTTTTTTTTAATGTAAATATTATTATTAATAAAAAAGAACTAAATAATTAGAAATAATAATTAAGAGTGAAACATAATCAATCCATCTTTTATTTATAAATATTGATTATCATGAGAAAATGAAAAGGTAAGAGTGAAACGTTCACTTTTCATATGCGCAATAATAAAGTACTTTAAATTGTACATATTAAATAAGGACTCTCTTAGTTTGAAGAACGCAATGAAAAATATCCCTGTCTTTCATATTTTATATATTAGGGAATATTTTATATTAAAACAGCTATGTTTATCATTCAAGTGTTCAAATATTTCAAGCAAAATTAATTACTGCATTTATTACATTGTTACTCAATTTTTGTCCCATATTTATCCTAACATAAACGCAAATAAATGATGATATGTGGTACGTGTAGAAATTTTTAAAATTGATGTCCTTGCAAGAGCTACAAAATATTTTCATGTGCTTAACTTCAGTCGAAAGATAAGAGAAGCTCACAACAGGACACCTACTAATCACACATTAGCAACATTTATTGATATATCAAATGCCTTTGACAGAGTATGGAATCAAAAGCTAATCATTAAATTGTTCGAACATTTTGGAACTTGCAGCAAGGCCCTGAACTGGATATATGATTTTCTGATAAACAGATGTATTAGGGTGAAGTTTAACAATACCCTTTCTAGAAGCTATAGATTGCATCAAGGGGTCCCGTAAGGATCTGTCTTGAGTCTTTATTCTCACTTTTCCTAACAGGTGTTGAGCAAGTCATACCTGGAAATTACGAATTAGGTTAATTTGCAGACGATATCGTTCTTTGGATATCTGTCACTGATTTGAAAGAATTAGAAAGCGATATTAATAGTGCCCTTGACGAATTATGGAAATTTGCTCAAATCCACAAATTGAGCTTAATCTACGGTCGGGTTCTTTATCACCAATATAAAACTATACAGATACCAGCCTAATACCTTTTGAATGGTCAGCCTTTTAGCGTGGATAAACACCCAAAATATTTGGGATTTGTTTTGGATTCTGAGATATTGGGAAATAAACATATTGATCATCCTGTGTTGAAGGCAAGGATACGAGTTAACATTCTGAAGTATATCTCGGGACGAGATTGGGGAGCTGATGCTGGTACTCTTAGAAACACCTATATTTCTCTTGTTCGGTCTACTATTTTGGAGTATGGAAAACCGATATATTATTATGCTTCTGACACTAACCTGCAGAAACTTGAACGAGTGCAGCTTAGGGCTGCTCGAATAATTACTGGTCTTCGGAATTCCTGTCCCTATGACATTGTACTTTATTAGGCAGATCTGCAGCCACTGAGTCTTAGAAGCGGTGCGTATTTAGTCAAATACTTTGACAAAGTGCGTAGTCTTGGTTCTATAAATCGGAATTCTGAATATCTTGGAATTTTGTACAACAATGAACGGCTTAACAGAAATAGTCCATTTAGTCATGTAAACTCTTGTAATATAACATTCACTCTTGTGGAACAGCATTACCTGACACAATGTATTGATCCAAAGGTGGGTCTTTTTAATGTCTTTTCGCATACAGAACTCTCTGTACATGTAAATAAGCAAAAAGAACTTTCTTATAAAGTAAAACAACTGACTCTTGAAAAAATTAATAGGATGCTGTTCTGGTGTACACGGACGGTAGCAAAAATGAAAGTAATAGGGCAGGCAGGGGAATTTACATCAAGTCACAAAATCAAGAATAATGATTTAGAAAAGGAATCCTAACTACTACTGTATCTTTCGTAGCGAATTAATAGCCATAGATGAAGGCCTTGATTCTCTTGGACCACTTTCGGAAATCTGAATTATCTCAGACAGCAGAAGCTATATCCAACACTTGGCCAATTGGCATTGTGTGAGAGATGATACAGGAGTTTATATTCTTAAAAATTTGAAGCACCTCTCCTTGTCTCATCAGATTCACCTACAGTGGATTCCCTCCCTTATTGATATCAGGGGTAATGAGATTGCTGACACCCTTATCAAGGCTGGTGCTAGGGAAGCCTTCATGTCTCTTTCGCCTCTCACTTTTATGGAACTTTTTTCAGTGGTCAAGAACCAAAATAAATCCGCTTGGTGTGTTCCTACAGTGTACCATCGGTATCTGAGTCACCGGCCGGGTGGCTCTCTGACACTTGATTGTAACAGGCTAAATCAAACCACCCTCACTCGATTACTCAGTGGTCATCTTATATCTTTGACATTTTTGGGTGGTTTCAAGCGTTTTGAAGCCTGTGTCAAGAGTTCTATTGAACAGGCTTCCTTTGAACATATTCTTGAGTGCCTGGGGCTTTCTAGGCAGGATGTTACAGACAATCCGCTATTGGTTCTGGACTTCTTTACGGTGCACAATTAAATTGACCTGATTTAGCTCTGCTAGTCTTTGGGGATGAACAACAACGACTACAAAATTTCTTGTTATTCAAGTAAATAAATGAAAGAAAATATACTACTAAGATCCTCAAAGATAGAAAACTTCGTCAAAAATATCCATAAACTTTTTTTTTTTTTAATCATGTAATTACAAAACGCAAACACTTTAAAAAAGCATAACCAGCACAACTATAATCAGTATTTTTACGAAGAAAAATTATTTCTGTAGCAATTTTTAACGAAGTCTACTTCGCATTAAACCACATTTAAGCCTTATCTTAAACAAACAAAATGAAAAATGACAGAATGCTAAACATAACATATATCTCAAGGCGACCGAAATGATTACCGTAGGCAGCAAGTAAAATTAAAAATTAAAGTAATGATGTATCCGTGTAATTAATTACAAAACAAATTATCTTAATTCGTCTTTATTACTCACTTGAAAATAAGTATTATTTGATAAATACCATCGTAATAACTAAATTATTAATTATTAATTATGGGAGTTTTAACAAATTGAAATGAATGTAATGAATTTCAGATGAAAAATATTGTAATGAATTTGTTGTTTTTACATGTAAATATTTATCAGCACTTTATTTGTGTACATTTCATTAAATTTATTTTAAAAATAGAAATGCAATGAAGAATTTTGTAATATTTTGAAAATTGCTTTTATTTATTTTTTATTACTTTATATCTCCTCTCTTTTTATCTTATTTCTTGTATTTTTTTACATTGTCTCGCCAATATATCTCATTAATTCCAACTTTAAAACAATAATGGTCTTTTCTGACTCTTTATCATAAAATCTTTTTTTTTTTCTTGTACTTTTTTTTACTTTTTAATTAAATGCAGAAGATTTCTCAAAGTATTTTCATTTATGGAAAAGTAATTTCCTTCAAAGACATGAAATTAAACTTTTCTTGGGAGTAGAGAAGTTTCATTTCTCAAAATTAAAGGGAGTGTATCATATATGAGAAAAATTTATCTTTGGAATGTAACGTAGTTTAATACTTTAGAAATTTTTTAATGAAGTCCCTTTGTTAAATGCTAAGTTGGTTATAATTTTCTCTGTGTACAATGGAAAACTTGTCATATAATGAAATATTTTATTAAAAAAAAAAAAACCTCAAAATAAAATAATACACAAGTGTTACTATACTCGGTTTTACCTTTTAATTTATCGTCTAAAAGTACGAAAGACAATACATAACTGAATTATATAATTATTTATTTATTTATTATTAACTTAATAAATCTTGCACTATCGTTTGAGATTTAATGTGTAAAATATATTTTTTACAATGTGCTTGACATATTTCTGTTCATTTCAAAATACATATGTGTATTTAAAGTATTTTTTTTTTTTTTATGTATGTACAGCTATCCGTTGATTTACAACGAAAAGGACAATTTCTGTATGTTACACTTATTAAAATTTAGAAAACAGCTTATTATTTTCATGAAAAGTTTTGATTTTACAATATTTTGCACTTTTCTTTTAGTATGAGTTGTTCTTTACAAGCGATTCTTATAAATTCTCCCAAATTCTTATAAATTCTTAAAATGTTCTTACAAATCCGCAGGTATGGTTTTGAATCACGTTTCATACATACGTTTACATTAAAGTTATTTTTTAACCGACTTCAAAAAAGAAGGAAGATTCTCAATTCAAACCGTATCTTTTTTTTTTTTGTTGTTGTTGTTGTTGTTTTGTTTTTTGTTAGCTCATAACTCCTGAACGGATGCTCTGATTTTGATACTTTTTGTTTTGTTGGAAAGGTCTTGGTCTGAAATAGGTCCCATTGTGATATCTTTACGATCTAAAGAAAATACAGGGTGCACAAAAAAATCAGTGCCAACTGTTTTAACTGCTAAACGGCTGCAGCTATAGTGATAAAAATGGTATGTAAGTATATGAAAGTGACCATGCAGTACAAGGTTAAACCGCTTGCAGCGACACCTGGTGGAAAATAGAGGAATTAGTGTTCCTATCTCGAAAACGGTTCTAGATAAAAAAAAGTGAAATACAAAGTTGAAGAGTATCATCGATTTAGTACAAAAAGATTGTTTAGACATTTCTCCTAGCGTTCCTATCTCGGAAACGGTTCAAGACAGAGGGAAAAGGTGAATTATAAAATTGTAGATTATCATCGATTTAGTACGTAAAGGTAGTTTAGACATTGATCCTAAAAATACAATGCTAAAAACGTGCATTTGTTTGTTCGAAATTTCTTACACTATGCGCACTTAAGCTACATTGCACACGTTGTAGCGTAGCTGGTGAGACATACGCGATATAGTTCAAAATACGATTACTTGATACTTTTTGTTTTGTTGTAAAGATCTTGGTCTTGTAATATCTTTACAATACACTGTAATATCTTTACAATCTAAAGAAAATAAAGCGCCATTTAATGATAACAGCGTAGTTAGCGCTCCTATCTCAAAAACGGTTCAAGATAGGAGTAAAGTTAATTATGAAGTTATAGAGCATCATAGATTTACTACGAAAAGACAGTTTTTAGACATTATTGCTAAAAATAGAACGCTTAAAACGTGCAGTTGTTTGTTCACAATTTCCTACACTGTGCACACTTGAACTACGATGCACACTTTACAGCGTAGCGGATGACACGTATACTCTGTGGTTCAAAGTACTGTTACTGTAAGCGGTCACATCGATTAGCGCAAAATCGATTTCAACTAACTTCAGAAAGGAGGGTGTCCTTAATTCGAGCTATGCGTTGTTGTTGGTGTTTGTAAGCTTATAACTTCGCAAGAGATGCTCTAATTAACCGACATCAAAAAGGAGGAGGTTCTCAATACAAAGCGTATGTTTTTTTGTTTTTGTTTTTGTTTGTTAGCTCATAACTTCTGAACGGATGACCCGATTACGATACTTTTTGTTTTATTGCAAACGTCTTGATCTGAAATGGGTCCCATTGTAATATATTTACGATCAAAAGAAAATACAGGTTGCCCAAAAAAGTCAGTCCCAACTCTTTTAACTGCTGAACAGCTGCAGCTATAGTCATTAAAATAGTGTGTATGTATAGTAAAGTGGATATGTGCAACGCGATTCAACCGCCTACAGCGTCACCTGGTGCAAAACGGTGGAGTTAGCGTTCCGATCTCGGAAACGGTTCAAGACAGAGGAAAAAAGTGAATTATAAAATTGCAGAGCATCATCGATTTAGTACAAAAAGATAGTTTAGACATTAATACTAAACACAGAACGCTTAAAATTTAAATAGGTTTCATTATGATTTCATTAAGATATAAACAAATTACAGGATACTCACAAAAGTCTGTTCTCACTCTAACTGCTGAACGCATGCAGCTACACTAGTGAAAGCAATATGTAAGAATCGATGTTGAAACTTCTGTCCATCATCTGCAATGCATATTTTGCTTTTTGTTTAAACTTTACGCTTCGCAATTTCCAGCGCAGCGGGTGACACGTATTAACTGTAAAATTCAATATATATGCCTAACAGAATTTTTTGTTACAAATACAGCGTATCCGTTCTTTACATTTCTAAAGACATTTTAATTTAACGTATGTTCCTTCAATAGATAGTTTTTGCTCATATCCGATAAACGGAAGAAAAGTGACACAACTTAAAAATGCAGCATTTGAGAAAAATCAACTTAAAAATAACATGACTAGAATAAAACTGGCATAACTGTCTCTAAAGTGGATAACTTTGTAGATGGAGATGTAACTTTTTTGTTCACATTGGGGGCATTTCATGTATTTTTCAGTGACGTAAACCATTTTTTAAGATATGTCACTTTTCTTGGAAGTTGTGATTTGTGAAACTGCCGTCGAACATCTTCTGATGTTCTGCTAAATGAATAAGTTTTCACTGAAAAGGAAGAAATAAAATATTTTTGTAAAAAAAATAGAACCGACTCCAAAAAGCAACTACTATTCAAACAACGAAAAAAAAATGGTACAAAATGAAACTGTAAATTGCGCCTAAAAGTATAAAATAATTTCCTTCGCCAAACAACCTATAACACTACAATTAATCATAACTTTTGAAGTCGGCGCAAAATTAAATAAAAATTTATGCCTTTATACAATACAAAAATCAAATCCTATTCAAAATACACATCTTACATCGTCACTTGCAAAACGCAGCCGAAAACTACTTTGATTCAAGAAAACAAAAAAGATTTCGTAAGCAGCAAAAGTTGGCAAAGTTGCTGGTATCTGACGTCCTTGGTGAAAGAAAAATCGCAAAATTATCTGGCAAACAATTTTAATTTATTTGGGATATCATTATTATTTTGATAAGGTATATTAAGAGAGCAATCAAGAATATGAAACAATACTTCGTACAATACATATTATGAAAATGTACATCTTACGTGTATATTTTTGCATTACGTTTTAATCGCCAAATCCAAAAGCCACCAAGTATGATAGTTATTAAAGTTATACCAAATTTGCAAAGGAAACTGTAACTTTGTAGAAACATAAATACCGCATTGTGAAGAATGTTCACTGTTCCATGTAGATGCTATTAATGGACCAATTGTATACAGTGATAAAATTATAAAAGAAACATGAAAATGGATCACTCGAGACAACAGAATTTGCTGCTACCGATCTAAAAACAAACTTTTAAAAACTAATTAAATTTTATTTAATTTTGTGCCAACTTCAAAAGTTATGATTAATTGTAGTGTTATATATTGTTTGGCGAAGGAAATTGTTTTATACTTTTAGGCGCAATTTACAGTTTCATTTCAATTTTTTCTATTTTTTTTTTTTTTTTTCGTTGATTGAATAGTAGTTGCTTTTTGGAGTCGGTTCTATTTTTTTTGCAAAAAGATTTTATTAAATATTTACTTTCTAATAGCAGATTTTTTTTTTTTTTTACTTTTATTTATTTATTTATTTTTATTTTGTTTTTAACTTATCTAAAAGCGGGTGTTAAGTTCCGTCGAAAAGATTCTTATTAAAATTAAAAACTTTTTTTTTTTTTTTTTTACTTTTAACTTTTAACTTTTACATTCTGTTCTTAAACAAATGCATCGGAAATTCTTCTTCGGAAGGTAATTCGGAAGGGTTATTCTTCTTTTAATATTAACGTAGTAATCGCATATAGTTTTTATTTTTTCTTTGGGGGGAGGGGAGGGTTAACCGAATATCTACAGGAAAAAAGTCTTGTTATTTATATCTTCAAACTTTAAAAATATTTACTTAACAAGCCACGTGAATTCTTAAGGGAATCCCATTCAGGCCACGCGCGCTGCTTAGAAGCGTATTATGTTTACTGTGTTTCAGTAATATCCATTAAAATGCCTTAATGATATAATCCTATAATAATTAAAAAATTAAGTTAATTTTAAATAAATTGACAGTTATTACTTAAAACCATGTAAATTTTTTAGCTTTATTTCACACTGTCAGCAACTGGTGGCTGACGTTGCCTAAACGGAAAGTACAGTGTCAGTCACCGATGACTGACATGGCGCTGAACGTGTTAAGTATGAAATTTATAAATAAAAAAAACTTTCTCGCTAAACATTCGAGCACACGTGTAGTTTATTCATCGTAAAAATATCGTACCAATTTTTTAATATCATTTATAATAATGGCATGAAAATCTTTGACTACGAACATTCTATTTTAAAAACTTTGTAAGTTATTCGAAATTTACGTCTTAACATTGCAGAGTAGGTCAATATTTAAGAATAAGCTAGAAATATGAGGAATATTTTATTGGAAATTGTGTCAAGTTTCATGAAAACTAAAATTTGAAACTATCTCTGTTAAAATTTATCAATAAATTAGGTTCATATGGAATACTGTTCAGAACGCGTGTTTTCCCTGAAATTTCTTCAGATTTTGTTTTGTAAATAATACCTACAAACAACTTATTAAGCTGACCGAAGAATTTTTGACCGAGGGAGTAGAAAAAAGTCCATAATTGACAGATCGGGGCTGTACGGTTGTTTTGAAAGCGTTGCAACGCTGTGTTTTACTGGGAACTAAGTAAGGAGCTTTGTCCAAATTTTTCGAATTTTTAGCTCCTCCGTGTAGACTTGATGCACAATCAATATTTTAAGGTTACAACGTCTCCGAAATCATTTGGACACTCACCCGACGATCATAGGCTAAAAGCAGTTAAATTTAAGCCACATTGTCTAAAGGTAGAAAACCTGATGGACGCCCAACGCTTTAGTGCTTTGCTTACTATTGACGTCCTCTCTTCATATTTTTTAATTTTTTTTAAGTTTTGTGCCATTTAAACACTTAGGTTTTTGTCTAAGAATGCTTCCCATAGGCTTCTTGTAACATGGCAAGCATTTCAATAGTTGATATGTTTACATTTACACAGAAATTTATGGCTTATCGCTACTCGATACTCTACTGCATTCAAAAATCTAACACCACTTTTAAACATGTGACTGCTTCATGGGTGATCTATGAGCTATAAAGGCTCAAGGAAAACTCACTTCTGCCAGAAACTGTAGTTGATAGTCCCCGCCAACTGCTCCACCCTCAAACTTCAGCCCATTGACCTTCTGCTAAAAACAAAAAATTCAGTCTCATTACTTTATGGACAGATTTTATAAATAGAAAGTAGCTGTTAATTATTTTTTCAGTATTTTTTATTTCTGCTTAAATTAAATTTTTATTTTCTTCTTTAATACACTTTTTACGGATCTAATCACATTATTAATTATTATTAATTGTTTTTATTATTAACAGACCAAAACTTTTATTTTCTAAGAAAATATTTTCATTAATAAAAGTAAAAGTAAATAGTTAATAATAATAGTTAAAAGTGAAACATAATCAATCACTCTTTTATTTATAATTGTTATTTCCCATGAGAATGTGAACCTGTCAGAGTGAAATGTTTACTTTTTATATGCTGACTAAAATAATTCTATGCATATTAAATAAGGACTCTCTTAGTTTCTAGAACACAATAAAAAAATCCATGTTTCTTATACTTCAAATATTACAGGATATTGTATATTAAAACTGTAATGCTTATCATACAATTGTTCAAGTATTTTAATTAAAATTAATTACTGAATTTATTATATTGTTACACAATTTTTGTCTCATATTTATCCAACATAATGTAAATATCTTATGATATATGTTACCTGTAGAATTTTTTTTTAAATTGACTTCCTTGCATGAATTAGAAAATATTTTATTATTCAAGTAATATAAATATATATATATATATATATATATTAAATAAAACTTTGGTGCCAACATCTTCAAAAACGGAGAACTTTGAAAAAAATATGTATAAACTTTTTTATCATATAATTTCAAAACGTAAACACTTTAATATATGTAAACTATAATATTATCAGTATTTTTGCGAAGAAAAATATTTTCCTAGCAATTTTTGACAAAGTCTATCTTGCATTAAACCACATTTCAGCCTTATCTTAAAGAAATAAAATGAAAAATTACATGTTGCTAAACATAACATATATCTCAAGGCGGCCGAAATGATTACAGTAGGCAGCAAGTAAAATTAAAAATTAAAGTAATGAAGTATCGGTGTAATTAATTACAAAACAAGTTATATTAATTCGTTTTTATTCAAAGATCGCCTCATTTGAAAATAAGTGATATTTGATAAATATCATCGTAATGACCATTTATAAATAAATTAATAATTATTAATTACATGAGTTCCAACAAACTGAAAAAGATGTAATGAATTTCAAATGAAAAATAATGTAATCGATTTATTGTTTTCACATGAAAATATTTAACTGCACTTTATTTCTATACATTTCATTATTATATATTTCAAAAAAATGCAATAAAGAATTTTGTAATACTTTGAGATTGCATTTATTTCTATTGTTATTATTATTATTACTTTATATCTCCTCTCTTTTTATTTTGCATCTTATATTTTTTATAGTGTTTCGCCAATAAGTTTCATTAATTTTAACTTTAAAGCATTAATGGTCTTTTCTTATTTTTTCTTATGACCTTTTTTTCTGTCGTATTTTGTTTTACTTTTTCATTAAATTTAGAAGATTTCTCAAATTACTTTCATTTATGAAAAAATAATTTCTTTTTCAGACTTAAAATTAATTTTTTTTTCAGGAACAGAAGAGTTTTATTTCTCAAAATTTAGTAGAGTGTCTCATATATGAGAAAAATTTATCTTTAGAATGTAATATAGATTAATCTTTTGTAAATTATTTTTTATGAAATTGCTTTATTAAATGCTTAGTTAGTTTTATTTTCCTCTGTGTACAATGGAAAACTTGATATACAATAAAATATTATATTTAAAAATACTCAAAATAAAATAATACACAAGCGTTACTATATTCAATTTTATATTTTACATTATCGTTTAAAAATACGAAAGACAAAACATAACTAAATCAACTGATTCCTAATTTATTTATTATTAACTTAATAAATCTTGCAATAATATTTGAGATTTAATGTGTAAAATATATTTTTTACAAAGTGTTCTTAATATATTTCTCTTCATTTAAAAGTACGTATGTGTATTTAAAGCAATTGTTCATATGTATGTGCATTTAACTTTCTATAATTAAGTGTAATTATCTATTGACTTATAACGAAAATGATAATTTCTGTATATTCTAAATATTATTCTGTATATTTCTGTACATTCTGTATATTCTATATTTTGTATATTCAGCTAATTCTTTTCTGTAAAAAAAATTTGATTTCACAATATTTTCCTTTTTTTTTTTTTTTTTTTGATTGAGTTATGTTTTACATATGGTTAACAAATTTTGGAAAAGAAAAAATACTATTATAACTATCGCAGGTATGTATTTCAATCACGTTTCATACAAATGCTTCCATTCAATAAAATTTCAAAAATATGTGCCTTTTAAAATGTTTAATATTTCCATGTTTGTTTTAAACTTATCTAAAAGCGTTGTTACATTCCGTTAAAATGGTTTATTTATTTATTTATTTTATTTATTTATTTATTTATTTACTTTTAAATTTCACATTCTGTTCTTAAACAAATGCATCGGAAAATTTTACAGGGATATTATTCATTTCATATTTACAGGGTGATCGCATATGCTATTTTCTTTCTTTGTTACACCCACCTCATTTAATTACACTGATCGGCATAAACATTTCTGCTGACACCATTTCAGCATATTCTTATGTAAAAGGACCTCCTGAATCCGAATATGATGCCCATTTTTCCCTACCACCCACCCTTTTTTTAGGAACGGCCCCCTCCTTTTATTATTTTTCGGTAATTTTATGGAATTATGTTTGATTTTTAGGGGGAAGGGGGTATTATTTTAACGGTTAAATATCTTCTGAAGGGCTACAGAGTTGAAAAATTTTAAAATAGGAACATCTGCGACAAGGATTTTTTTTTTCGGGTGGGGGGAGGGGGGGAATTTGCCACTGAAATTATGTATTACTTATCTTACATTTTTTTATCTGTTATTAATGCTATTTTTTAAACTATATATATGTGTGTGTTAAATTAATTCTTTTTCATTCTTAAAATCAAATTCATGATCATAAAATTATCGAACGACGAAAACAATTGAGGTAAGGGGTCGTGTTTCTAAAAAACGGTGGATGACTGGGAAAAATGGGAGTGATATTTGGATAATAAAGGCGTTCATTTTACATAAGAATCAGCAAAAATGGTATCAGAACTTGATTTTTTTTTTTTGCAGAGCAGTTTTACTTACGCAACCAAATCTTCACAGAAAACTAAATAAATAAATAAATAAAACAATCTTGTTATTTATGACTTCAAAATTTAAGAAAATTTAATTATGTAGAAAATCTACAAAAGCAAAAAAAGAGTTACTAAGCATTTGAGAAAACGTATAGTTTATTTTATTGTTTATCTTTTGCACCTAAATATGAATCAAACCTGACCTTCCGCCATACGGAGTTTAAGACGTTATAAATCTTTTTTTTGTAAACTACAAAAAATTTTGAAAATTTTGAATTTAAAATATCATTCTATTAATTGTATATAGTTTTTCTGTAATTTTAATATGTTTATTTGATTTTTATTTTTTTCATTTCGTTGTATGTCTAACAAGATTTTTCATAACTGTAAGGCTGTAATACAGAAAATGACTTTGTAACGTCGACCATCCTCTTAACATAAGTTCCAAACTGATGTTAATGAAATTAGAAGTCAAACCCCTCAAAACACTAGTTTAACAATCAATGAAATAATTACTGAAATTATTCTTTCTCGTTACCCCCCCCCCCCCCCCAATAAAAATGCTAAAATGTATTCAACTGTTTAGAGTTTATAGATTATAATAAATTACAACAAACAAAATACACGTAAAAATTTAAATATAACCTAAAGTACAAAACAAAACTTCTACTTTACTAAAGAAGATTTTAATGGAACCGATTTTCAGATAATA